>CM019752.1:1527039-2007039 GCA_009761765.1 Phenacoccus solenopsis | reverse complement strand
GTGTTAAATATTATCCATATCGTTTGCGTGATATTCGACGAAATTTCGCGGCTAAACCTGAACGCGAAGACACGCGACTGACCACGAATATAAAACGGCGTAACTTGGCAGCGTTGGTTTACGAACATTTTGTTTACATTTCTAGATTTCCTCGGCGCTTAAGGAGAGAACGCATTGTACAACGCGCATGTCTCCACCACGGATTTGCAAACCATCGACACTTTTTACCCGTTCACGCCATGTAAATACCATACGTAGGTACGTACATAAATAAACAAAATACGTACTCGAAAATACTTTCGAACCGAATCAATGTAGGTGGCCGCTTATAGTTTGATTCGGTACTTGGTACTCGGTAAATAGTTGAAAATATATGGATGTACGAATTACGCAGATGCCGCTGCTGCGCACGTGCTTGTTCAGCTACATGTAATATCTCCTATAATCATAAGTGCCCACTGCCAAGTACATTGTTTTACGCTAAAATTTGAAAATATGTACAAGCACATACGTAAATCGACACTTCATTATTATTTTACATTATATAAGCACGTGTTTTTTAAGCCTTCTACATGCTAACATTAAAATATCTCTTGGGTTTTGTGGAATTTTTGTACCTCCTTGTGTACAACCAATAAGAAAATTTGAATAATTTTTAGGGTGCTCCATCAAAAAGAACTCTCTAAAACATAAAATTCTCAAGTTCTATCAAAAAAACATACTCATGACCTGCTTACAAATCCTTTACAGGCTTTACAAACACTGCTTGTGTGGAATACACCGTGCGACCAATTAAAATTCAAACAAGCAAAGCGCCAAATTCCCTACACTGGAAATTAGAATGAATAAAATATAATACAACAGTACCGACTTTCATTGAATCTGAACATCAAACATTCAATAGGAAAATTAATTTGACAAAAAAAAAAAATCAAAATCTAAGCTGGAATGCAAAACTAATAAACTTAGAATTGCGCTTGGATATGATTGTAAAACAAATTAATTACTAATGTTTTAATCATGGACGTTAACAATGATATCTAGCCTATCTAGGTATTTGGCTGCCGTGATAAATTTTTGTTTTTTGCAGGACGAAAATGCGGTCATTGCTGCGGTCGCTGCTTGACTCTATCAATTTGCGCGAAAATTGCGTAATAATATTTTTTGTTGGAAATCTGATCAGCATAATTTCTTAACTGGACTTTTTCTTTGTATCTAGATTAGAACGCGTGTTATTTGCGAAAAACTAGTGTTGTAGGCACAAATGTGGATTTTGGGGGAAAGTTAGGTTTTGCTACGGACACTATTGGCTACAAGTTTCCTCAGAAAAACTTCGGCCCCCAATTAGTCTCGATTATAATGCTTATATTACTGGACTATTATAGGTACTACTTTAACTTCACCATCATTATGTCGAATTTTATTTTTTCTTATTGTGAAATCCCCAATCAGAAGTTTGTCATAATAGTCGAAAAGTAACTCGCCTTCATGCGCTCTTGTTACACATTTCATTTTTTTTGACCAACTTTCACCCCCCTTCAGGGGGTTGAAAATATTATCATGTTGTACCTTAGAGTACGAGCTAATTAGGAAAAAAAATTCACCATGTACCCCGTCAAAAAAAGTTTTTACAATTTTTTGAAAATTTTGAAGCCTAAAAAATTCAAGAAAATATAAGTCGAAAAATTTGAAAAAATTTCCACAAATGTACTTATATAATGCCTATCAATGGTGAAATTTTCAAAATTTTTCATCCACCCCATCCAGAGTTAAAAAATACTGAATTTTCGACATATGGGAGTCGATTTCTCAGGAAAGGGTGGGGGTAGGGGGTCAAAAATTTTTTTGGGGAGTTTTTTCATCGAGGGCAACATTTACGACCATTTGTGACCGAATTTGGGTCAAGGGCCGTTTTCATCATCTTATCAGGAGAGACCCTTTGTAATGTTTTATTTTTTTCATTAATATTAATATAAAGTTAAATGAAATAAGTATGCACATAATTTCAATAAATATTGTTTGGAAAGATTGGAAAATGAGATAATTGGGTTTTCATTTCTCAATTCAACAAAAACCGCCAAAAGAAATTAAATTATTTGAATTTTCTTTTTTTTTTTCAATAAGAGAATTCGGCGCTGAGGGGTGTAAAGATCAGTTTGTTAGGTCACACCTCCCATGGTGTACTCAGTCAACGTATACTACTCATTTTTAATACATTTTCTCAGACATAAGTATATTATGCTTAATTCACAAAAGTTGATCATTTCAAATTTTGAACGTTCTGAAAGGTCGTTGTTGACCACCACTGTCGAAGTACAATCAGGTGATCGAGATGCTTTGCGGAGGGAGCGGCATATATTCGTATTTCAGTACTGTTTCATTCACACACAGCAAAACATCCGGATATCATTGTTAACATCCGAGGTTCTAATTTTCTAATCTCGTGAAAAAGAGGCAAAATCAAGAAAATAATAGATAGGTTTTTTTTTGAAGAAGAAAATGCAGCGCTTAGGGGTGGTAAGGCCACTTGAACACAGTGTATATTGTCAAATTATGACGCGACGTACATTAGAGGTGCCATAAATCTGATGTACCTGCACACATATCGATTTAGTATTTTGTACACGTTACGCAGCATTTATTTGGTGCTCGAAGTCTTCGAACGTCTTAGTTTTTCTTTTACATTAAAATTAAACAAGAGTATCGTCGAACATTCTAGGTAATTACTTTTTTTTTTTAATTCTCAATGTCATCTGGCATCCTGTACATATTATAGCAGTAGGTAGATGGATGCTAGGAATGAGTTTATATATTGCTTAGTGAGAACCTTTACTCATAGAAGCTGCGTAGAACGTTTATAAATTTCTATCAATATCGTAATTACATACCTAAATTTCCTTCGTACCTTTTATTATTTATCAGCAATTTAGCAATTTTTTTTTACTCCAGCGTAGCTAGATGCAACTCATCTCTTTTTTTCCTCTGTATGGACGTTTTCTCTCTCTTTTTTCTTTCCTTCTCTTTTCCTTCCTTCGAAACCAGAACAATTCGAAAAAGATTTATAGACGCAGACGCATGTAGATTTCACTAGGAATAGAATCATCATTTTGTGGCGGACAGCGTAACATATTCCTTGGCTTATAGGGTTGGGTTTCGCAGTCATTGTAAATTGTAATCGATTCACAATTATTTAATTACTAGTTATAGATGGTCAAATTTACGTTTTGGCGCACCGCAATAATAGGTACGATAATTTTAAAATGACCATTCCAATTGGACATTATATTAAACAATTTCAACCGTTCAAAAATGGACGACTTTCACTGGAATGGGGTTCGACTCTAAAAAACCTTCCAATTAGTTAGTATAATATATTTTGTAATAACCGTGTCTATAAAGAACATTGCGGCGCGATTCGTTAAGAGCACAAAATATGAAAAAATGTAAATTTCATCCGAACTCCTACTTCAATTATATCTATATTTTTCCAGGGCCGCTTGCTCGTGCCAATTTACATAAGTATTTTATCGAATTCCACCCTTCTTTTTATTTACTTTATTTTCCAAATTTCACATTTTTTCTTTGAAAAAAAAAAAAAAAAAAAACACCACGCACACCACACACTTGGAAATTTGAAATTTGTAATTTGGGTAAATATTTTTAGTTTTCTTCGCGTAACGAATTCGTGATGTCTATGATTTGCAAAATTCAACTTTAGTTGAAAAAGTGAAAGAGTGATGTAATATATTTAGGTAACGTTTGAGCTCGTCATGGGAAGAAAAGAGTGATAGTCAATGACCGCGTAACGCAAATCAAATAAACAATTGAAGACATAATAAGAAATACAATTACGTAGTATGTATACTTACACAAATACCTACACTACACTCGTCGTAAGTAAGTAAGTAAGTAAGTAAGTAAGTGAGTAAGTATAAGTACATACCTAGTACGAGAGGTTTGTGCTTACAAAAAAACTAACGCAGTTCACTACGAAATAATAGGTTCATTCGAAAAGGTTAAACATAATAATAAAATGTATGCACATTTACGTATACAATATAAAAGATCAATTATTCTCCTGCGTAAATATACGCGCACCAAAAAAAAAAAAAAACTGTAGATAGTGCACTGGGGCAAACCCCGTTTTCATTAGGTTTTCGAAGTACCTATACACAGAGTGTTCTTTCGAGCGCGTATCGTTCGCATTGTTAAGCGAATCATCTCATCCGTCTTCATTAATTTCTTCACCTGACTTGGTTCACAAATTGAGGTACTATCAAGAGACCCCCGCCTTTCGGGTTTTTTCCTTGTCTGTTTTCCTTTCAGTTTTCTATCTCATTATATCATCCTTTTTCTTTGCGTATTTAAATAAATACGCAAGTTCGTAGGTACCCATAACACATAACCATAGGTACATGGTAAAAGGTGTAGATGATTATTACGGAGCGTTAAAATAATAATATGTACTCTTAACAATAATATTAATCTTGAAAAAATGAACGAGGACTCGCGAAAGTTCTTTCTCGTCTAATTCTGAAAAACATTCGAATGAATGATGCATCGTTTGAAAAAATTTTTCCTTTATCTGGTGACTGTCGTAGAGTCGTAAATGCACACGAAACGAGGTAACGATGAAATCAAAAACCACGCAATCAAGTTAAAAGCACCAGCAAGCTTACTTTTTTCCCTATCCCGCCTATTTCCACGCACCTGCTGTAATTTGATGAAAATCTTGCGACCGGTTTTCTATTTGCTCGTTAAGGTAACTTGGGGAAAGATAATGAAAATGCTGAATGCTTGGCATTGCTTTATAGCCATCTTCTTTTTTGTTTCTTTTTGTTGTTTTATTTCTTTTTTCTTTTTTAGTTGGCAAGTAATCCTTCGGTGCATGTACACTACACTGTAGTTGTCACAATTATTTTTAGGGAGACTGGGGCTCCTTTGACAAGTGGGCTATGTTACCTATGGTACTCCCATTATGGGGGTAATTGAGTAGCCTTCAATTTAGCCTGTTGATTTTTTACCAAGTTCCTTGTGACCTTTGACTGTACTATAGACACAGAATGTGTTCCGTTGGTTACAGGTTACGAAGTCAGTCAAAGCTTATTCTTTACGTGAAATTGACAATTAGTAGTCTGATTTCATTTCCTGATAAATCTGTTCATGCGCTACGCTGGACTATTGGGAAATGAGTTCGAAATCGCGAAGCTTGTTGGGCATACGTATATCCTTCCACTTCGCAACTCGTAAGATCCACAGATAGGCTAACTATCGATGCTTTTCTTCAAAAACCACGTAAGTCCAAATATATAAATTTTTCAGGAACGAGTAAGTATTTTATTTTGATGACAGACTTACGAGTTTTTTTTTTTACCGATAGAAGCGCTAATCGATGATTTGGACTTACGAGGTTTTCAAAATCGAATTCCTCGATTTTTTTTACATAAGAAACCACTTAAAAGTGAATTTTGCCAAAAGTCGGACTTACGTGGTTTTTGAAGAAAAGCATCGCTATGCGATTTTAGCGATGGTCAGCTGCCATCTGTACCTACTTACAACCATCAAGGTTGTCGTGGCATGTCACAATCTGCACGATTAAATGAGAAAATTTTTTTGTCACGTTCGCATACTCACTGGCATTCATTATGGAAACTGCATGTTTCATTTGAAATCTAGCGATAAAGCAATTCTTGTCATTAGACGCTCTACGCTCTTAATTTTATGATCACTTGCACATAATTACCAATGATTATATGCGCAATGTACTCGCATGTATCTTTTTGGATTTTATTTACAGATGAGCCTACCTTTATATTTTATACAACGGATAAAAATAATTTCATCACCTTTCGCTTGATTATACGCGTGCAAGTATAGGTAAGTGCCTTGCTGAAAAAGCATTATTCAACGTTTGTGGTAAGAATTTTAGTGATCGCAAAAGCACGTGGTAAGCTTAGCCGTATCAATCAGTTGCCAGCCTAAATGTAGCGCTATTGACTTTATGGTGAATGGCTCCCTAAAACGACCACCCTCTCTACTCAAAAATAGTGCACCGGTTTGTACCGAACAAATGATGCAAGAAATTTGTCAACTTTAGTATGATTTATTAAGGTACGAGCCAAAAGCTCGATACACCAAGTAGCTTCCAAAAAATGAAAAAGAAAGAATAGTTGCGGAAAAACCGCGAAAATTGTTCAAAATAATTTATGATACGTTGCGTTTCAAAAACACGCGCGCTTGTCATTTTAAATATGCTTTATTTTCTTTCCACTGTGGTAGAAAAATTATCCCCAAAGAATTTAAATTTGTTCTCACATTTATGTTGGTTTTTCTTTCGCTGCACGTTTACGATTTGCATTCCTTCGACAACGGTAGGCATGAATTGAATAACTGCGCCTACTGCCTACTGCCTACCTATCTCAGCCTTTAGATATTTAGTTGGACCAAAAATGTCGACAATCTATTTCAGAAATGAAACCTCAACGCAATAACAGAAGATAAGGAAAAATTCGATTTCATTTCGATCAAATTCGTTACGCTGATAGTTAATATTTTAGCCGCTCATAATATTTACGTATTTACGAAGTTACAATACACATTTTGTACGCACATATGTACATACTTAATAGGTAGTAATGTATAATATCTGTACGCGATGTACGAATACGTAGCATAGCAAGTACAGGGCCATCGACTACTTGTAAGTGTGACGTTGATTTATACCATTAAACAGGCAAGTACAAATAATGTTGAAAGATGAATCAAATTTATTTTTTATCGTTGAAGAGTGGAGAATGTAAGTGAAAAGTACATATACATATTTATTGTACTCGTAATCATTGAATAAGGTCAAAAGGTTCAATAAGTGAACAACCAAGAAAAAATGCTGCAAAATAAGATAAATGATGATAAAAAACTAGGTAGCGATTAGGTACTACTAATACTCGATTCTTCTCACACTTTTCCTAGGTACGTAATGTATATACGTATACATACCTACAGTTATTATCTATAAAATACTGCGGCTGAAATAAATTGCTAATCTCAAATCCCCGAAACTCGAAAGCAATCTTTTCGGAAAGATACGAAATGGAAGATTCATTAATGAACGAATTGAGAAGAAGAGCAGAAAAAATATAATAAAAACTTGTATCACTATAGAAGTTTTCGAAACGTTTGGGATATCTTTTCTCTCTTGCTAAGTACTAAATACACCCGAGGGAATTTCACTTTTATAGAGTTGGTAGTCTTTGTTCGTAGAAATGATTTTTAAAAAGTTTTTCGTATTATGAATATTTAAATACTTCATTTCTTTCCCCTTTCTGGAGTTTTTTTTTTCAGGCCTTTACTTACGATAATGCTGCATTATCAGAAACATCTTTTGAAAATTTTTCAAAATTATGTACTTAGTTTTCTTTTCAGGTTGTTTTCAGTTTTTAATTCCAATTTTTGAATTCAAAAAGTTTAAAAATACATGCGGGTTGCCTGCTTGCATTTTTTAGATAGGTAATTTTCAAGGTACTTACCAATGTCTACATACATTGACCGCATGATCTAGAGAAGATGAAGATAAATGCACGAGAACGTGTCAAATTTTTGTATCAACTTTCTAATACAAATCCACTACTTACGTGTTTTGTTTTTAGCTTTTTGACCTAATAAAAAAAAAAAAAAAAAAAAAAAATCGAATCAAGGGAACTAAGACGAGCAAAAAATAAAATGGATGAGCATCACAATACCGAAAGATTTTAGATTGGCACTATTATTTATAAATTTTCGAGGGAATAAGTGCTACAGTATCTCGATTCAAACTCATTTTCACAAGGCTAAGTTTATTGAATCGCTCCGATATCAGATTAAAATCGGTACCTAAATAATTTGACCACATCCTTTTTTTTGACCACCTCTTAAGTCTTTTCGACGTAGGTATATTTTCATCCTCAAAAATAATTTTGGAAATGGTGAAAAATTCAGTCTCAATAACGCAGCATCGATGTTTACGCTTCTTTCAAATGGAATTTATTTTAGATCTTTGAAATGGAACCGTGTACAACTGTACACTTACTTTGGTTAGATTATGTATTACATATTTTGTATATGGTGCCCGTCTACTCAGTGCTTCTGTTTTCGTGTATTTGGCGCATAACGAGATCATTAAGATACCTCAAATACTTACTATAAAACACCTATAGAAAGTTTAATGTTATTTACGAAATTCAGAAGGGTTTAGGTACCTTTAGTGTAAACGTTAAGACGCCTTAAGCTTGTTAACGCAGTTTACATTACAATTCTACAAATGCCAGACTTGATAATCTTTAATGTATACAAGCATAATATTATTGTTTCGTCTAATTTAGGTATAGTCTACAGTATAACCTCCGTTCGCTTTAGATAGTAATTGTGAGCGAGTATCAAAGTTCCCTCCTTTAATAGATTTTCTTGTCAGATATTGAAATACTATACCCATACAATACACTCGAATACGAACGTAATTAAACTTCTGTTAGATAAGTAGCATAATATAGGTACTTACACGATTGTACATACGTCACATCCGCACTTGAACTTTTCTGCAACGCTAGCAGCAGACCCTGCGCCTTAATTATCAAATAAAATATCAAATGATTTTCTTTGAACCATATATCGTCTACAGTACCTTTTAAATTTGTGCATTCGGCATTCTAATGAATGCCATTTACATTATATGACACGCCTTACCTATCAAATAGCTATATTATTTGTTTGATTTTTATTTTGCGCTTAGCCTATATGACATCTATGTATTATAAATATGTACGTAGTTTTCGCCGCAAGGCGCTTTAGAGGACCGAACAACATTAATAATAAATAATATACTTATATGCGTACGTATAGATACCTAAACGGTTAGCACTATATCTTGAACGAGTACAACATTATTATAATACATACGTAGCTTACTTGCGAAAGTAAAACACTAATATAATGCTAATACGTGGGCCTCTATTTACACTTCGTTATATAATAATACGCATTTTGAAGGTTGAGCAATCTGCGCTTGATAAGGGAAAAAGAGTTGTAGAAACAGGATGAAAGATAATGCTGCTTACAGCTTTAAAATTATAAAATATTAACATCGTGTACATAGGTAAAGAAGTAAAATTAAATTACAATTGCCTCATTGCAGACAGTTCCAATATCTGCCTATAACTATGAGTATAAGCCACAAAAAACAAAAATATTAGGTTCGCTTCGTTTTCTTTATTTTTTTAAAAGTAAGCACCTACAAAGATATACGTAAACGCAATCGTTAGAGCGAAATCGGCATCGTAAATTTGGTCAAAAAATAAGTAATAAATTGCGTTCTTAAACCCCTACTTGAATCTAGCTTTGGTTTCAAGATCAAATGAGCTGATAAATGTGATTAAAGTAAGCAAGAGAATTGTTGTTTTCAACTTTTCTCTCTACGAGCCAGTATATAGGTACGTACATTTTTTTTAGGTCTTCTTTCCTCATTTCTTTCTTTATTCGCTTTCCAAATACTGTACATTCATCGGGTAGGTACCTTGTTTTCTTAAGTAACCCTCTCCATAGATTGTAGTCCATATCGAACTGCTTATTTTTAGGTTCAGTTTTCGCATTTCCGAAAATACGTGTAAGAGGTGAAGTGTAATTATTGTACAAATACTCATATTGTATGTGTAGATGTGCCCAGACGTGGTGAATCACGGAAGTACCAACTATGACAGATTATTCGTATACCAATCCAAATTATTTCTTATTCCTATAAGCGTACTCCCCTTCTCCTGCATAATTTATTTCATTTCAATTTTGATCCACAATGCGAGTATTCGAATAAAAAATCGTTGATAGATAAGTATATCACTGCGTATCCATATATTATGTACCTAGCTACCTACCTACCTACCTGATACGAAATATTATTACGACAGTATGTTGAGTACCTACGCCGGTAGATATGAATATTTTTACTCATACACTGTATCTATATTACTGATTTCAAACATCACGAGCGCGAAATTCTCTTTCACGAGAAAATATATCAACTATTTCATTTTGTTTGACTTCATTATGGCATTATAAATTATTTAAGACTTTAATAACTCAAATTCTATGATTTGAATAATTTTTTTACTGGTTATGCGATTGATTTAAATTCATTACTTCCAAAATCAGTGTTGCAAAATTAACTGGAATGAAACATTGAAGGTTTAAAAACATTCACAATCTTATAAATTATAGATTGAAATTAAAAGAAACAATTATTTATATGTTAATTCCTCAATCCCGTAAAAAAGAAATGAAATAACGAATACTTTTTGTGGATGAAGAGAATTTGACGCTTGGGGGGGGGGGTGTTAAAATCATTTAGACACAGTGTATGACTTTCGACAAACATCAGTCAGTGTTTTGTTCGATGTTAATTCTATAGGTAAGTAGTATACGTGTCGTATATTACGAGTATGTTTAAATACTTATTGGAAAAGGGCGATAAAATACCGATGATAATGATAACAATGATGAGAAGATGAAAAAAACTAAATTCGGAGCTAGAAGAGGAAACACTTTTCTTAACGTTTTGCAGATTATGTATGCATCGAGATAAAGAAAAGGAAAAATGTTGGTGGAACTAACGTGACGCTTCAGACGACAAAAAGAAGATTCACCCAAACCAACGTTCGCTACTTACCATTTAGTGCTAAGGTACGTACGCAGTTTTGGAATTATGACAAACAGAATTTTGGTATCTTTTTCTCACAAATCATTCGCAGCAACTGATCATCAAGACTGGAATACCAATTAGGTAAAACGGAGTGATACGGACGCGTGACGCGTAGCCGCGTACCAGAATTAACCCTAAGTAACATGAGCGAAGTTTTGATCTGTTCGGTAAGAAAGTGCGAATCATCTTTTATTCTCATATTTCATGTATTCAGAGCATACTTTTTCGAGCGTTCGAGCAACCTACGGTAATGTATTTTCTTTTCCTTTGCTAGCTCGGTTGTTATTAGATTTTGTCGCCAGAGTCCTGCTCCTACTAAATCTCAGACCTTATTAAAATTCTACTTGGGTTGGACACAACTGACTAATGCTTAAGGAAATGCAGTCAAATATTTAAATTGTGCTAGTTTTGATAAATCGAACTGAAAAAAAAAAGCGAGATGCTTACTTAGTGCTACGTAGGTACAACGTAAGAAGCTATAAGTTTTAACTGAAGTACGTACCTATGAGACATGTAACAATCAAGTAGGTACGTAATATGAACAGGCTAGCACTTTTTTAACCTTACGAACGCACCACACTCAGATACGTTTTCATAATCGAGCAATATCTAAATTTCGATGATTTTTTTGTACCTGAAAGTAGACAATAATGCAAATAAGCGGTAAATATCTATACAGATAAGTGCAGTATACGGTATATGATTGCGTACGTAAGAAGTTGCTTCCGTACGCATATTTTATTTTATATATATATCCTTAGGTTCGAAGGTACCCATAGCGTTACTGGCGATAGTTATCACATACCAGTTTATTTAAAACTCTACACGAATTCGACGAGCTACATACTTGAGTAATAAAATTGATTTTGTCACTAATTTCTTGCCTGTTTGAAAAGCTGTTACTATCTTTTACTCTATATCTATAAGGGCTAGTATATGTATACATATATTATATATATATTTCGTACTTCACGAAATCAAACATGAAAAGAACTGGGGCGTTAACTCCAACATGAGATGAATTAAAGATGTGAAAAAGTCGTCGTCAAAGAAAAACCCCGTTTGAAAGCTCCGAACGGAAGACCTCTACGTTTTCGTTGTACGCGGCGAATATTTTGATAAATTTGCACCAAACGTCGTTAAATTTACACACGTTATTATTTTTTTTAAGCATTCACGTTTGAAAACTTGAAAAACACGTGTGTGCAAGAAAGTTGCCGTAATTTTTGGCGTACTTTGTACATTTAATTATCTGTATGGTCCCTATGTGCACACTTCGGCTGATAGATATGCTGTTTCTGTTCTTACATAGAAAATAAGTAGACGAAAAACACCATTTTGAGCTAATACATGCCTTATGAACATCTTATAGATATACTTTCAAGCTGAGCTTGAATTAATGTCGAATAGGTGTCAATAGACATCAATTTCGTTTTCTAATTAATGAAAAAATTTAATATCTATTTGACATTAATGCAAGCTCAACTCGAAAGTATGCCGATAAGATATTCATATGACATGTATTAGCCCCAAACGGTGTTTTTTATATATCTATTTGCCACAGAAATGTGCAAATAGGGTAGAGGTACTATGCTACGATTTCCCGTACGTGATTCTTGCAAAGAGCATGGAGTTAATGGGTACATGCCTACTACCTAGTACCTATATACATCTGTACATTATATACATTAACCAGTGGCGGATTTAAGGGGAAAGGCCCATTCGGCAAATGAGCTGCTATAGCTATTAAGAGGCCCAGCAAACAAACAAACTTTTTTAATTTTTTTTTCTCTCTTCACAATAAGAAACATACATTGGTATCGTGAAACAGAAACAAGTAAGTAGGTACCAAACAAATCGAACAGGTTATTAAAAGCATACATCGGTAAGGGCCTTATTGAATGCACTACTTTTATTAGGTTAACGGAATCGTCGAAATTTTAATTTTTTTCGCTCTTTAAAAAGATTAATCTGAAGCTCGCCGCATCGCCTCGGCCGGGGCCCAGTACATTATCTATTTTTTCACTGATAAAATTTTTGGAAAAATTGACAACCTAACTTTTTTATTTTATTTATAGATTTACTTAAATATACCTATTTCAACATATTATGTGGAATTTTTATGAAAATATTTCATCAGGATGAAATTTTTCAGAAAAAGATTTGAAGACCAGCAGAACTCTGTTTTTTATAACCTACATTCTGAAGTATATTGTGCCGCCGTATACATTACAAGACAAGTATCATACCAGGATAGTACTTACCAATATCAGAGTGGGTGAGTATAGAGTAAGCGTCGAGCGATACGTGTAGTATAACTGCAACTGCAATATACGATTAAGTACATGATTCAAATTGACAGTACTATAACTTACATTGGTGATCCATACGAATGCGGTTACCATTACGAAGAAATGAGGCGTTTTTAGTTCGCAAGTTGCTAAATATTTATTCGTACTAGCAGAATGAGGGGTGCGCGAATAAAAAGTCGTATTTTCGTTTAGTTGCTAACTTCTCCTTAGGTATTTCCTTAGCGTTTGTTGATCGTATTCGTATAGGTTGAGATGCGCGGTTTTTCCTTCATAACGATCGTAAAACATATCGAAAATAGCGGTACGAAGACGTTTTTGCCAGCGCCAGCGCCACCACTACCGGCGCGTCGAGTCGTTATACGTACCATACGTAGGTATCAAAATCACATCGTAAAATAACGCTTAAAATGTAGGTGTAGCTGTAGCCAAACGAGCTTTCAGTTTTGCAAACACGCAAAGCAAATTGATTCCGCAACTCGAATGCGCATCGAGAAATAGCACTGTTCAGTGTTGGTAGCCTAACGCTAACAGTTACCAAAGAAAAATCTTTAATGATGAAATTTGTATGCAAAAGACGAAATACACTCTGCTTTTTGGTGCTCTAATAGAGGAATATATTTGTTTTTGCACGTATTCTTGCATAAGGGAAGTGCAGTAAAAAAATCAAAGATTCAAGATTAACATAGTTACGTACTACATCTCATACCCCGCTTCTTAAGCTAGTACTCTCAAACAGATGGCATGGTATCGAGTTTTCCCTATAACTGGTAACAGTATTGCATGACAACGAAAAAATCTCTTTTGTCGTCCTTAACGAGTTTAGCATGTATTTCAAATTTAAAACAAACCAACAAACGAACCAATAAAAAACAAAATACCTAACTAGTTTAAGTAAATCGCATTCAAATAGCCCGAGTCAAAATTTGGAGGATTTTACTTCTTATGGTCTAGACTAAGTGCTTAGAAGCAAAATAACGAGAGGCAGAAGTTAAGAAGTAAGTAATTTGACGATTCTAACTTGCTCCTTTTTTTTACTCGAAATGAAGAATTTTTATAGAAGTTTTTTGAACAAAAAGCATTGTACTTTTTTTTTGAATTGACGAAACGCTATAGGTATAGTGTTATTATGAATATAATTTTTACCCTACCTGGAATTTAATGTATGATTCTTCGCGGGAAAATTTATCGATTCAGAGAAATAGCTTATAACATCGAGATAATATTTTGTCAAGATTTAGAAACTTTTTTAGAAGTGACTTGACGTCGCATCGCACCCTCAGTGCAATAAGGCCACATCTGAAATAAGTACTTCTTCTTGTATACATTTTTGGGTAAGATTAATGCAAATCGGTAAAACTGTGACAGATACACAAAATTAACTCATTTTTTTCCAAAAAAGTATCGGAAAAGCGTACCTTTTTGTTGAATTTTTACATATGCTTTTTTGAGATGTGCGGCATGTGGAAGTTCGTGAAGCTGCAACCATCTTAGCCGAATACGCCTATCGCTATGAAGTTGAAAACGTTCTAAATGATTGGGCACGATCTGCACATGGAGCGAATTCTTAAAATGGACAGGAAAAAACTGAAAATATGTTTGAATAGACATCTACCTTTTACATCTACTAGCAACGGTAACAGATTCGAACTAGAGATGGTGTAAGTTGGAAGAGGAGGCGGTAGACCATGTACTCTGGCATTGTCTCTCCTCAGCAGGCAAGAGAAAGTAAAAATTGTCCAAAGTCAGAGTGGATAAAGGCTCAAACACGGAGTTTTTTTCGGCATTGATTGATCTAATTGATTTTTTTTTAATTCAATAAGAAAATAATTTTCATTATCTATGTTATAAATGAAAGGTAGAGTTTTTCGTTCGCATAAAACTCCTGAACTATCCAACGCAATAATCTAAATTTTACATAGGCTCTTATCTATCTATGTTAGATTTAAAAAAATTATCCATTGTGCTTATCATTAAGCTCAAAAGTTAGAAATTTTAACGACCTTTTTGGGCATTGCGGCGGGATAACTATTGTAGAAATTACATGAGTTTACATTTACCAGTTTTAAATTGTTTGGATACCTTCGATTTCTCTACAAATTTCGAGAAATTCGTCATTTTGACCTGATGTCTGATGTCAAGAAGTTATATGGTGTTATCCGTGATTTTGTGGGGAAGTGAGAGGGAACATCATCCTCAAAATGTGGTAGTGGTGAATGAAGGGTCGAGAATGTTTCATTATGGTTTCATACAATTCAGGGAGCTAAACTGACTAATATAAATGATTTATTCTTTGAAGGAAATGTGTAATGAAAATCTCGAAGCACTTTTCTCAGATTTTTGATTCGACTCAAATGGGCTTTTACTCAAATTTGAGCTGAAATAGATTTTATAATGATGAACCAATGCACGCATATTCGTGCAGCGTAGAAGAACGCATTTCTACGACTTTTCGAACTAGCAAACATACAAAGATGAAACTTTTCTGTCTTGTATTGAGTACAACCTGCCCAAGTGCGAGTTCACCAGCTAGCATAGATATACATATAACACTGATGTCAACTGTTGAGATGAGGTCATATAAGTTGGCGCTCTAAAAGGGGAACCTCAATGACATTACTCAACTTATAGGCATATCAGCTGGGTTCGAGTTGCGGGGAACAATGGGCTATAAATGCAATAATGCAAGGCGTATGTACCATCCAGTTGAATGTGAACCTGAAGTTGAATCATCCTAGTGGACAGAGAAGGAGATAGCCTCACAACAGAAAATTTTCGTCATTTTTTGTGTCAAGTCGTAGTAATGAAAAAATTCAAGATATTACAAATTTTCAGAGTTTTTCAAGCAAAACATCTCGAATATACTGTTGTCTTTATTAAATGTGGGAAAAAATTTGCAGTTAAGGAGTGGAAATTTTTCTAAATCTGATACTGGATATAGAGCATTGACTAGCTAGACAGTATAGATAAACTGAGTATGTACACTTATTTACAACTTCTAACGGTAAATACTTATAGATTTCTTTTTTTCATCAAACCTCAACTTTGCTGATAAGAAATGAGTAAATGAGTGCGCAGGCGATGCGCTTTTGTAAAAAATGTATTTTTCATACGTATCTACATCAAGAATTTAAGAAACCCAACTTAAGTCTGTTGCTGCTACAGTACGAGTGTGCGCTATGAAAATAACTATTACTTATTCAAAAGTGTTATCAATTCTGCTCCAAAATATTCAACATTTTTCGTCGAATAGCTAGACTGTGAAATACTATTGGCTATTTGTAAAATTTGGTGGGGAATAAGAAACAAAGGGTAAATAGATTACATTTTAGAATACTTAACATGTACTTCTAAGGTTTTGCGTTCTAAGTCTCACTGGTGCCTACCAAATTTGTATAATAGGGCACCTATTCCGAAATTGACGTGGAAGAGGATTGCATGCGAGTATACCTAAAATGCACTGTATATATAGAACATCTTGCTAGTTTTTTGTTTGTTTTTTACTGCATTGCACTGCGAAGAAATTGTCATTTACTTGCTCATTAAAACAGTGGAATGATGAGAGAGTGTAAAAGCGGAGGAAGTGGCTTATGCTTGTTATTTACGAAAAATGTATTTAAACATGTAAACGCGGACGCGGTGGATAAATTAATATAGCAAGAAGAGATAGATACATTATACACCGGATTATAAAACACAACCGCATCCCTATAACAATAGAAATATTATTCAGAAAACGATGATGAATTACAACGACGATACAGTCGTGATAATAATGAAAGCAAAGAAAAAGAGCAAAACCCCAGGAAAAAAACAAAACTATATGTAGGACATTATCATGTAAGTATACCTTTTTTGATTCACAATTTTAAGCAAAATTTTTTTCCGATAAATTAAACTATACTCCATCCATACTTCATACCCTTTAACGGAACTATCCATATGCTAAGGTGAAGGAAGCTTTGAGTATATTAAACGTTAGGATAACAAACATTAAAATAGCTTGCGCTGTTTCATCAGTTTTTATGTTTAAATGCACAATTATCTAGATTAATTAGCAACACGAGAAGGGAAATAAAGACTGAAAGCCGGATTCATATACAGCACCCAAGTATGTACATAATGTATATTATAATGTCAAATAAAATCTTTCTCAAGTACCCAACACTCTTGATATAATTCTTTCATTTTGTTTTGCGATGATATACTTCCAAAGCAATAGTATTCGTTCATAAGGTTAGCGATTATAATAATACTGCTAAACAGGAATGCTTTAGCGTCTAAACAATAGTTTGGAATACGTCAATCCAAAACTCCAAAGGAAGAAAAAAAGAAAGTTGAAACCTCATGCTCTTATTTAAGCCATTGCGTATTATTATCCTTTTCATACATGAAAATACAGACAATATGGAGGATGCACCGACTTCTTCAAGCGGTTGATTTTTTTAAGCTTTGCTGTAGGTATCGATCATATACCACAGGCTGTCGATGTTTGTTCAAGTACAACAAAAGTGAAGAAGAGAATTGAATTGGTGTACGACAAAATTTGTTTTTACCAAGATGCATGTTCCTGCAATCAAAATCGGCAATTTTACTCGTATTTGGCATTCATAATAATTATAGGGTAAGGTTGCCTACGACAGGTCAGATATGCAAGTCGCTGATTTGCTTGAATGGTTGTCTGTATTGAAGTACCACAGGCGCCTACCTACACGCTGTATAAATTTCATCTGATGCGGGGCTAGCTTTTTGAAGCAATGTTGCCGACGTAAAAAAACATTTTTTTTTTTAATTTTATTATTATTATTATTATTATTATTATTATTTATTTATTTTTTTTTTTGATGAGGTCCTCACTCCCAAACGTCCCGTTGGGTGAGGGAATTTTATTGAAATAAAAAGTAGTTTATAATTTACATGCGCCTGTCTACAGGACTTTTACGCAACTAAAATAAAGGTAAAAATAAGTATAAAATTAAACTAACAATTGTAACTTGACGCTAGTTTAATCTAGATATTCATCGCTTGGGCACGTAGCTGAACATCTAGATGGGAAACTAAAGAAGAAGGAATTGAAAATAGGGATAGAATAGTCAAAAGAAGAATAGAAAAGTTGAAGAGAAAGAATTTTTAGGTCATATACCCCAAATTATTAGTTATAAAAAAACAAAAATTTTACGATTTTGAAAAAATAAGGGGTTGGTAGCTAGGCACTGGATAGAGGTTGATTAAATAAGTAAAAACTGTTATATGCACGAATTGCCTAACTTGAGATTTGAAGGGGTAGTTATCCAAAAAATCATAAAAAAATTTTGTTCAAGAAATCTTATTCAACTTTTCGTGATGAACAAAAATGATGCTTTGCGAAAATCATGTGTCTTAAGAAATGAAATCACTGTGTGGATTACTACTTTCTTAATGAGGTATTACCCTACAACATGCAAAAAAGAAAAAAAAATTGATGAAGTAATACTCACAACATATTTATTCAAAAATTTCGTTCTCACTTGCCATCATAAATTGATCAAAATTTTGAAAACATATTATTCTGTGATTTTTTAATGTCGATCGGCTAGTAATCATATCATCATCTACCGTTAAACCTAGGAAATGATGGTCCTTACCTATTTCATGTTCTCAAAGAATATGAAAGTGTGCAAGTGAATAATTTTTATGTATAGACACTAGACAGCACCCTGAAGCAGGTATTATGGATTAAAAATGTTAGCAAATAGATTTACTATCTCCAATACCTTTGTTCATTTTTTAAATCTAGTCACTTTTCCACGATGGATCCTCTTCGAATTGTTGAGCAATTAAAATATTACATCGCAAAAAAGACTGAAAAAATATTCAATATCGCTTGTAAAGAAAGACAACTAGCATCTCGTTTATACGAAATTACAAAAAACACGATAGTGTTGGATTATAACGAAGAGGACACGTTGGACTTTGATAAAAACAAAGATGAATTTTCCTATTAACATCATCTTGAAGGTATAAAGGTGGACGATGCGAGCACCAGCAAATCAACTGCGCCCCAAAAGTAGTTCACGTACGTACAAACAGATAAAAAAATTAATCGACTTTAGAGAAGAATATAAGTATATTATGCGGAAGCATAAAAAATACCCGCTCTTTAAAACTGTTCAGAGTAGATACTCACGGGTTCTCCAAGAAAACTGCATTAAAAGATTCACGGAATATTTTGAACAAGAGGAAAGCCGTACATACGAGTTCAGAAAAATTACAAAATACGTTTTTGATTGTTTCGTGGCAGCGCGGCGAAATGGTTTCGTAATTCATAAACATCATCTTCGTATGTGGGCACTTGAAAAAGCAGCGATGAGTTACTATTACCGCGTAATGAGTCCAAGGCATCGACTAGCTGCATCTCGAGTTTAAAAATCTCAAATAAGATTCCTTGAACAAAAAATTTTTTTGATGATTTTTTTTGGATCAAGTTAGACAATTTGTGCATATAACAGTTTTTACTTATTTAATCAACCTCTATCCAGCGCCTACCTTACTTCTTCAAAATCGTAAAATTTTTGTTTTTTCATAACTATTAATTTTTCACGTTGGCAACACTGCTACAAAAAAATCTAGGCCCATATTAGATGAAATTTATATAGCGAGTAGGTAGGCACCTGAGGTACGTCAATATAGGTAACCATTCAAGCTGATCAGCGATTTGCATATCTGAGTGGTTCCTCGTAAATCGTACCACCCCTTTTATCTCGATTATTTGACTACCAAATTTTTCCTCTTATTATTTGACACCTCGATTATTTAACGACTTTCGCATTATTTGATGCATGACGTAACATAAGCGTTGAAATGAATCATCAAATTTAGCCCTCAGAAAAAAAAATTTCTTCCACCAATTTTCAACTCGATCCGTCAAGTTTTCGCGCAAGGACCAAAAAACCTTCAACTAACGCCTCCTCACGCAAACTCACCTCCGATCATGTACAAAAACTACGAGAAGAAAAAGGGAGAAATCTTACTGCAGATTATTTGTTTGTTTGTTTTTTTTTTTTTTATTTTTTTTTAGAGAGATACTTAATTTATCAAGGGGGTGGAGATAGGGAGATACACATTTCTAGCACTTTTTTACAGGTGGTACGATTTAGGACACAGATCGTACCATTTAAAGAACCTTTGCGCGAATGAAAATTCTGCCTTTCTATTATTCAAATCAGAAATTTTGTTTTAGCGCTCAAAGATGCGCAAAAGTCCAAGCTACAATGTAAGTCATGAGCAATTTCAAAACAATAATTCTAGCCCCATCCAGGAGGGAAAAACTGAAAAGCGGTGCGATATAGGCAACTTACCCTACTTGATTAGGATTTTGATTGGAGGAGCCAGTTTGAGGCGATCCGCATGCACTAATAACAATGATAGCATAATAAGAATCGTATACGCAGAAACGAATTTAGCCTCGCACCAGCTCGATTCTTTTCCTCAATTTCGCAACCACTGATTAGCTGTTTATGGTATGTATAGGTATTTGACGGCTGGAGACCTACCAAGATCTGTTTAGAAGCACAGCCAGGCACAGCCCTAATAATAAGTGCGAAGCTGTCCCAATGACAAACGCACAGCTTTATCATTGTTTCATTGTTTATTGATATTTATGGTAGCGTCAAATACCCTCCCATTTAGATATAAAACTATGTTTTGCAATGTATATGATATCAATATGATACTTAAATTTGATTTTAACGAATGGAAGAGATCGATTATGTTTCAATTTCTAAAACTCTCTCAAACTATACAATTTCGATGTACCTACTATTGATATTGATATGAATGTAATAGGTACCTACGTTTGAGTACATAGATCCTTACTCCTTACATATGCATATCTAAGCATTTTATAGCATTTAAAAGTGAGATATGTATGAGAAAACTACATATCTTGTTAATCCACATTCTTTAAACTATAGTTAAATTACAGTCTACCTAGATATTTACATACATTAATTAGTACTCATCATACCTACATATAGTACATAGATTTTTTTTGTAGGAAATAAAAGTTGAACAAATTTGGTAATATTATAGCTCATGTGAATGTGACAAAAAGTGAACTAACCAAAGATACGTAATACGGCTATGCATTTTATACTGTACAATGAAGAAAAGAAAGTCACCTTAACAAGGACAAAGTTCGGTAGCTAACAACAAGGAGGAATGAATACAAAGGGGAAAAAACTGCCAACTCGCGTACAATAGTAAAAAAATTTTTACCACGCATCCCCACATACATAATTCATTTTGAAATAGTGTATAAGAAGAAGAAAGATACCAGCCAGTGTATAAAAAGCATCGATAATTTTGTTAATACGTATTTTCGTTCACATTTTTCGGCCTTCTCTCACGTTTATATGTGTTTAAGATTTTGAAAGTTTACTTCTTTTATAGAATGTTTGCATCGGCCGAAGAAGTAGATGACCGATACGAAAATGAAGTAGGTATTATTTTTTTCTTGCTCGTGTACGATCTAATTTGCAAAATTACCACGTGCATTACATATAGCATGTACTAGATAGGTATACGGTTATATGTACTGTTAGGTGTGTTTTTTTTCCCATCAGTTTTTGATTTGAGACTTACAAACCTCCTAATTTAAATAAACTATAAATAAATAACTCGAAAATGAAAATTCCAAATCAATACAAATATTAGACACAGGAAATCGGTAGTTTGGTTTTTCATTTGTCCAGAAACTTCTCAAAAACTACCCAACTATTGTCGCTGTAATTTTGAATCCACACCAAATTCGAACCTTAAACCCTAGTACAGAGGAAGTAATAAATTATTTTGTATTTATTTCCTTTTTTCTCATAATCAAGGTACTTTTACACCTTAAATTTAGTATAAAAATAGCGCAAAAATGTCAAAAATCATACAGTTTCACTTTTTGTAAAATATTAGTAACACACCCTTTGCTCACAACTTTCTCGAATTCGTGTAAATTCTTCATTTACCCACATTTTTTTGATCTAGCTATTAAAAATATGAAAACAATACAATTTTTTAAATTTTTTAAAAATACCGAACCGAGCGTCGTTGAATGATTTAGTTGCGCTTATTTCTTCATTAGCCGCAGCATACTCGAACACGTTCGACTTTGAATTCGCACGTTGATATGCTGTTCAGAATGGCTAAAAAGGCTTAGAAAGGACTCTAATCATTCTAAACAAATTAGTCCACTCATTTTTTCGAATGAATATTGACACTAACACATTATCTTACGAAAAAATAAAAAATGTTTCAATTCCACAAAAAGAAACTCGCATCTTATTTTACATAAATCGTTCACGTCGAAAATAATGAATGTAAAAATATTATTATTTTAGAAGGTTGTAAAATGCAAAAAAAAAAAGAAAAGACTTCCGCATTAAAGGTGTGTAAATGCGTATCATACAAACTATGTGTGCAAAAAATTAAGTTAAAATAATATTTATAAAATGTCAAAACTCGAAGTCATAAAAAACTCCTCCAAATGTTCACTGATTCTGTGATAAACGTGTTATTTAATTTCATTTTTGCAGTTTTACAACTCTCCCAAACTTTCATAGCTCTAGCAGTAGACTGTACAGTAGTAAAATAATATGTTATTAGATTTTTTTACCTTTTCTTCAATGCGGGCTTAAAAATTAAGTATGCTGGTTCGTATTCCTTACGATTCCAAAGTTCTTCCAAATTATTAATTTAACAAATTTTTGGTAATAAAACCTTAGAAAATTTCAAAATTGTTCTTGAGGGGCGGGGGGAGGGATTATAAAAATTTATATTCCTTTTCCCCTTTCTTTACCTTTCACAGATATACTTTCAAGTTAAGTTTAAATTATTGTCCAATGGACGTCAACAGATATCAAAATATTTATATCTATTTGACATTAATTTAAGCTTAACTTGAAAGTTCATCGATACGCTGTTCATAAGACATATACAAGCTCAAAATAGCGATTTCTATACACGTATTTGCCGCAGCAATGTGCATCGTGCACATACGCAGGGAAGAATACGTATATATATAATCCAATATATCAAAGAAAAGCAAACAGTAATAACAAATTAAGTGAAAATCATTTACTAAAGATAAGACTGAACAGTAATACATTATCACCCATACCTATAAGTATATAAGCTAATATAGTATGGGTGTTATGTGTAGCATCTATGCCTAATCGTGGCGTTGTTCGTTGTTTAAAGTATTCCAAGGTGTCCAGACCCACTTGAGCTCAGGGAAATTTGTAATTTGTTGAATTTGTTTCGTACTGTCAACGATCTAAGAGACCGTTGGCGCTATTTTTTTTTTTTTTTTTTTTTTTTTTTTTTTTCTTTAATAAAACTCAAAACCGAAAATAGAGTGAAATTAATGCATTGGGAAATGTAGTAAAAAATGAAAAAGCCATCCTACGTATAGCTAGTATAATAGTTGCATTCGAGTAATTAATAAGATAAACACATGCATAGGAAAGAATATCAATTAGAAAGGCTATCTGTAGGGCGATTTGTTGATTTTAAAGGAATCGGTGATAACATTACTAGCATTCGTCAAATCAGCTCTACGTGGCGCGTAGCGTCGATTCTTTTAAAATCACCTAACCGCAGAAAATATGAAGCAAAACATAAAGAAATAAACAGTTTTAAAGACATCAATGAAAGAAAATTACTTTCAGATGAAATAAAAAGTACGCGCGGTTGTATAGGAAGGTATATGTGAGAATAAGGCACATATATCTAACACATCCTAACGTTAGGTTACTTTACCGGCCTTATTCACCGGAAATGATTTTCTTTTATAGATGAAGAATTTTTTTAAACTGAAGAAATATAGTGATAGAGCGGCACGGCAATCTATATTGGACGAAGATAATTCGAAAGCTTTTGAAGCGGAGATGACACAAACTTTAATAAATGTGAACTGTTTCATTACGAAAATTGAAATCGAAAGTTTCAAACTAAAAGAAATAAGTAAGCGCGATAGTTATTGTTAGTGTTGCGCATCGACTGCCAACTGTACAGCGAATCCGGTAAAATACACTAAAGCAAACATAAAATAAGGTTCCCGTAGGTGTTTTCTCAACTGCGCATGAGAAAACTTCTTTATAGTATACGTGAATTTATATGTGATGGTAATCTCTGCATGAACACTCCCCCCCACCCCACCAGAGCTGGCTCGTGTGCAGCTGAAAAATGTATCCCGGATGCTTGCTTCATATTACATGAATATTTACATTTCACAAACGAACTGTTCGCAAACGACTTATTTCCAATGGTAACCTCATGTCATGTTTTTTATATGCCGAAACTTATTTAATTAGTGTTCCAACTTAAAATCCTTATCTATTTTCAGAATTTTAAGTCAACTTTCATTCTAATTATTGTAAAGCAGCTTGATATACTCGCGTTTGATTAGCTCCCAAAAACTACTCAGCTCTGTGAAGGACTCTATCCATTTTATCTTTCCCGCACTTCCCAAGTTCAAGTATTAAGATTTACTACACTTATTGTGCGAGAACAAAAAAGCGATGTCACGTTACCTCACGTTCAATTAACTCTAAAAATTCATCTATTCCGAAGATCCGCCGATTCTCTACCTATATCCAAATTTTTGAACCTTTCATTGAGATTCACTCAATTTATTGCAGTCGTACGAAAAAAATATGAATTCACGTCACGTCCCTTTGCCTCAATCCTTCCTACATCTTCTTAAGATTTCAAACCATTTCATAAACCTTCATTCAAATTATGGTGTTAAAAAAATAATTCGTCAAATCACACTAGCACACATTCGATGTGCCTATTTACTTCTAATTTTTTCATAAACCATATATGAATTTACTTCTAATGCTACTCCAGCAACTACTAAAACTCACGTGACATCACACAGCCACAATTCGATTGCCTCCAAAAAAACTAATCAGCAGTGAATCGTGGTTCGTATACATACTTACAATCTTATGTTAGCACAGGGTAGGTACCTTCTTTGGACTTGTAATATTCATATAATGGTAAATACGAACTCGAACCTTTATTGAAAATATCGTAATAAGATCTTAATTGTCAAAAAGCCACTGTGGTGAGTATTTTGGTGCCATTGAAATTTCCACAAATTCAGTGATGAAGAAATTATAAAGGTAAATACAAAGACGTATCAAGTGAAGTCCTCACAGAGTACAGTTAAGGAAGTGATGTAATGAGCTGTGCATTGCCATTATGCAAGGTGCTAACTACATCATTTGTCGAGGCTTCGAAGAAGTTCTGATTCCGCAGAACACATGCCAGAATTATTTCGTGTATGTATTGCCTAGAAGGGTAAAGAGAACTATGTGTACAAACGGAAGTTGTGAGGACCCACTTCTACTTTAACTTTTTAAGCTCGGAATTAAGTTTAGGTACACGCGTAAACACGTTTTGAAAGTGGAAAAAATGACAGTAATGAAATTAAAAATTTAAATTCGCTGCAATTCCTGCCATTATTGATTTAGTGACCACAGTTTAGGTAGTACATAAAAAAAAATACATCGTGTAAACAGACAACTCAAACGATATGGCACGGCATAGGGCCAGACGCATCGCTTCCCTGCTTTAAACGTGAAAAGAACTTTAAAAAATACCAACTAAACCTGACAAAAAAAACCGCTTGAATTTAAAAGGCGAGAGACAAAAGAAATACGACAATTACTCAGTGTCACGGAAGCGTTTAATTCATTTCCATTTCTTTCTTAATGATGTGTTCTTTTGAAAAAACTTATGCATAAAACGGAATGATAAGAAACCCAACTGTTCACTCACCAATACAATTACGTTTCTTCTTGAACTTTTCAAAATGTATTTGTTAAATGTAATATGCTGTTAAAAGTATAAGTAATTATTATCTTACGTTGGAAGTTGACTTATTAAATTAAATAGGCATACATCGCATAACCTTGTACCACCAAAATATAAATACGTCACTTATGCTTAAGTGCAGGTTGCTTATCGAATACAATAGTAACATAATATTTATATCCTAGCTAACTTGACAGACTTCGTCCTGCCTCTACGATTCTTCCGTAGAAGCGTCTTGCACTCACCCTAACACACCAACCTTTATACCAACATGAATGTTACGAACATCATTTACAAGATTTGAACTTTCTAAATCTATTTGGTGAGAAGAAATGGATGATTTTTGAAATCTCCTACAGTGATTTCATCTTCAAAAAACATTTTTTGCCGTAACTCCCATCTAAATTTACTTGAAAGTGTAAAATTAAAATTGATTAGTCACATGGGCACAATTTATGAAATGATACCAACATTAAAAATTTTCCAGCTTTTGTTCATCTCCGCTACAATTTGATATGTATAATCCTTCCTTTTCCCCTCCAACATTATGTATGAAGGTGAATTTGGGGTATAGTAGATATACTTCTTACCCCCAGTAATTATGTGAGTCCAAATGAATCACATTTTTAGTTATCTGAGGCTTCTCAAGCTCTTCTCAAGTTTTGGTGAACCGCCATTTTGGATTCATTTTGATCAAAATTCAATAGATCACATTCAGGTCCTAGTAACCCAACACGCAAATTTTGACCTTAATACATAAATGAGTAAATAAATAAATCTGCTTGATTTTTAAAAAAATCTAAAAGAAAATTTCAAAAAAAATTCCAACAACGCAACTATGTCCAATATTTACGATGAATGAATACATATAATTACTTATGCAATGTTATTAATTTTTCGTTTGTAATTTAAATGTTAAAATGATTTTGTTTTTTAAAATATATTTTACTTTGGCAGTTCGCAGAGTTTTTCTTGATGAGTAGATAGACGGTAGCGAAGAAATCCTATAGCAGCAAAAACCTATAGTGCCGTCCTGACTATCGTACATGGTTATAAAATTATTCGCTTGACACTTTATACCATAATATACATAGTCGTGTAGATATATAATGTCAATTGTATATCAGTACATGATTTAATGAGCATAATATCAAATCAAAGTCGTCTAGACATCATATCAACATCCTACAGACATTCAAACACTCCAAAAGTGGATCATTATAAAGACAATATTAAAAATAGGACTTTCGGAACATAATACGATAAATAGATATCCTTATAACATTGATATTGATATAAATAGTCAAGCGGGTATATTACTCCTACTATACTATAGTATCCCATATAAAATGGACCTATCACCCTTGCACATTGAACATAATAGTTTTATGTCCGTTATATGATATTATGACCAAATTTGGCCATCACAACCCAAAATTATCAATAGCTATAGACAAATCTAATATTTCCTGTCCTGACGCCAGCCACAAAATTATTCGCCCAGCATGGCAGCGTCGACGCGAGGTAATTTTCTGCCGAACAGGAAAATATCAGTCAGCAGAAGGCATCACCAGCAGCGCTCGTCATCGCATCATCACGTGAGTTGATGACCTATTCTCATTCGGTGTCGCCTAGGACGCATGACAGCGGCCCGCTGACTAAGCGTCCACAGGCTGGTGTCCAGTAACACATCGATTGCGCAATTGTATTTGTAGTGACTGAACGTCCGCGCACCAGTATCAGATTTCACTCTTGATCATTCGCTCTCTCGGAATTCATGTTGCTGCTGCCTACACAGCAGGTGCTACTTGCATTCCGAGAATGCTGCGCAAGCAGGTGTCCTATGGCAGCTGGACACATTTCCACCTACGACTATATATTCCAGTGCTGGCCAGTATATTAGTCTGTCGTTAGCAGTCATTGCCAGTCGCTGACAGCTCGAGTTCAGTTATAGTGATGAACAAGTCTCTCAACTAGTTGGTAGGGTTACGCTAATGTTGGTAGCGCACCTATGTTGTATAAATTTACCTGTTTAGTATCATAGTACCCGCATAAAGTGTAAAAGTACGGTCGTTTTTCTAAATAAACTTCTGTGAGCTGCAAAAGCTTTGTGTTTTCATTTTAAAAAATCCTCGTTTGTTGTCTACTCATCAACCGTGAACGGCACAGAACAAAACCGCACAACAATAGCAATGATCACATTGTTACAAACATTATTTATTTTCTAAAAATACCAATTACCATACTAGTTGTAGTGTAATATACGTATACAACATTTGTATGTGCACTGATGCGTAGGAAAACTGAGAAAAGAAGATGAAAAGAATTTCAAAGATTATTTGGTCGCAGGCAGAGAATTACTAACTAAACTAAGAAAGTTGGCAATATTGGAAAAGTCTTCAGCTATGGAAAAATACGAGCAAGTTCATGTTCGAAAATTATCGCGGGCAGCTACAGAAGATACTACTTCAGGCATTGGTACATATCCGCTCTAATAATCAACGGATCTAGGTTATGCATATCAAGTTTATACCTACACATGTTTATATACGCATGAAAGGAAGCAAATATGTACTAGATGCATAAATTACGCATGCAAGTTAGCTGGATGAATTGATTTTTGTTTTTTTTTTTTTTTTTACAAGTTCAAAACAAGTGATTGGATAGAATACCTACAATATCCCCGAATATTTTCAAGAAAAAAAAAAAAAAGAATAAAACTTGGAAAATATTTTGTAAAATAGGCTGTAGGAACTTATAAACTTTTGAAATTTTGAAAAAATAAATTCCGATTTCGTATTCCATGTTAAAATTTAGTATCTACTTTCTATTGGCTACCAAATACCAACAAATTGAATAGCTGGTGATTAACAATTTTTTTTTTATGGTAACTAATGTTTAAAAATCAAGTGTAGGTATAAAATCAACTAGTTACCAGGTTTATTTTAATCTTTTAAGATATCATAATATTAAACTTATTTTTACACATTTAAATTTTGACAGATAGCGAGAGTATTATTGAAGGGCATGGAATGTTTGGCAGGGAAGACAGTTTTAATGGAAGAGAGAGTCAAATGATTACTTTAGTTCATAAATACGCTTCTACGTTTACAAAACATTACGAAGTACTAGAAAAACTTAATCACGACGTTGAAGAGAGTGTAGAAAGATTCAACGTTATTTTGGATTTCATTCATCAACGATTCCAGCAAAGAATTTGTATGAAAATAAATGCAGCCAAGTAAGTTTTTTGATAGTATTTTTTACTTCATTCGACGCTGGTTTCGTTACGTTTCAGCATTACTGGTGGAAGCTGAGAAAGAAAATGCTCAATTCTCTAACGTCAATTCGGAACTTGAAGAATCACCAGTACTAGATGAGGTATCTATTTTAATCGCTTTTTCAATAATAATACTGTGTATTTTACGAAATATTAAAAATAATAACAATAATAATAATAATAATAATAGTAATAATAATAATGAAATGAAATGAAATATATTTACCAAGAATGCGCGAGCGGTGTGGGGGGATTATCATTACAAAGTACATCAAAAGTGATTTCTAAAGATAAAGCAGAAGAAAACTTTTGAGCCAGTGACCATGAGACAATAAAAATAACATAAAAATAAAAACAAAAAGCCCAACGAAAGTACAGTAAGTGCCAAGCAAAGAATATATATGCATAATAAAAATACAAATAAGAAATCACTAACAACATAAAAGAGTCTCCGAAAAATATAACCAAATTTCTGAACTAGTGAAACAAAACTTCTAATCCAGAGCTATAATAAGACAATAAAATACCACTTGCAAAGAGAGATAATAAGAATAAAAATAAAAATAAGAAGCTCAACTAAAGTATAGTAAGCGCCAAAGCAAAAAATATACATACATAATAAGCAGCAGAAACTAGAAGAATAAAATATAAAAAATAATAAATAATAACAGCAAAAGACTACTGCTCCCTATTCATTATGTGTTCTGTTAGTTCCCTTCGAAATCTGTAAAGGCTATTAATAATAATAATAATTCAAATTCAAATTCAAATTTATTCTAGTGCAGATTTGGTATAGTGACTCCCCCCCTCCCTCAAAGAGTATGGAGCGTGAAGTGGAGGGGATTACAATTATTATATCAAACAGGGAAAAAAAAACAGTAAATAAGTAAATAAGAGAATAAGAAGCGCGAGATAAGTTGATAAATAACTTTTTCATAACACATAGGTATAATCTACGTCATTTTAATATTATCTCTTTTAGAGAAAAATATGTCTTTTCGAATCACAAGTTTCAGGGAAGAAATATCTTACGAGACTCAGCTGAAAAAGTGCTTTTGATTAGCCTCGCCTACGGCTTGCACTGTAACTATGGACTCATTTATAATCACGCATTTTTTTAGCCTTGTTACGTAATATACTATTATTAATGAATGAATAAATAAATAAATAAGTAAATAGCAGGTAAGTAGGTAAAGCCAATTAACAAAGAGAACAAAATGTAAGAAGGGGAAGCAGAGTACGAAAGCAGGACGCCATGCTAAGTCGCTATCTAGGGGGCCCAAAACCATTACTTTTAAGAGAGTCCCTCAAGCGGTACTTAAGCCTCTTGAGCCTGCGCTCAATTCTCAAATCGGGACTTGGGCTACTAAAAATCATTGCGCCGCTATAATGAAATTGGTTTGTGCAGTGAGCATTCCTCTAACATGGTAAGGAAATAGGTAATAATGATAATTTAAAGAAACAAGCTAACGAAGCCTGTTGCTATAATTGTATTATTTATACTGTTTAGACGTTCGATGATATAGCTATAATCACCACGGATGTTGATACAAAATCAGCAATCGATATTTTATCGGAACATTTCAAAAATTCGCCGGTGAATCCGGTAACTTATAAACATTTGAGTGCTTCAGGAAGCGGTCATTTAGTTGAACATACTTACTGCTGTTTCGTCGCAAGTTTATATTGTGAGTCATTTTCTGCAGATTATAGGCGAGAAGTACCAGTATTTTAATATTAGTATAAATAGTGCATAATGAACTCCCCGCACCATTTTGCACTGATTATTTACAGCTGAAGGAAAGTCGCGTAAAAAAAGTAAAGCTAAAGAAGAAGCTGCCACCGAGATGATAAATCAAATAGTAAAACGTCAGAAAGCAAACAACCTTCCAACTAATATTCCTCCATTTAATGAACTGCGGTAAGATATTAAATGTATGTGAGGGCGCTTCGAAAATAAAAGGAAATTTTGTTCTTGTTTCTAGAAAAATTATGCCAGGTTAGTTTACTTATTAAGGCGGTCGCAAAGTAACTGAGACTTATTTTTTCTAATTTTTGCAACTCAATACGTGCAGATCTAACGATCGCCTAGTCGTGTAGAGAGGACATTTCTGTATCCATAGCATTTTCGTTCTCGTTTCTACCTCATACCGTTACGTAGTTGTATGCGTTTTAGTAGAACTAGTTTCGTCCATCCCTCCAGGTTCTTTATGTTCCATTTCCTATACGTGTTCAGCGTTGCAATGAGTGTTCAAGAGGCCTCATCCACCAGGATCTCCTTATGATGTGCGCAATTTATAAATTTTGCTTTTTCATTACCTAATTTTATGTGATTAGTTTTTGATGAAGATAATCGAACGTGAGTGAGTGGGAAGAAGCTTGACTTGGAACGTAAGATTGTGTGACTTCACGTTTCATTGAAGCAGCCTACGTTCTAATATGGAGTAAAGTTTTATATAATTATGTAACTGGAATGTGAGTGTGTGTGACCTCGCATTCTGTTGAACCGTGACTTGGCATGACAGGGCACGAGTTGAGGTATTTTAGTTCCCAAGTGATAAATGAAGTAAAATTTCATAGATGTAGCAGGAGGTGAGGGGATGTGAGTTAGCATGACGCGGGGTGAGTAGAGGTTTTTAGTTGGTTTTTGATGAAGGTAATCGGATGTGAGTTAGTATGAAGAGGGTGGACTTGAGGTTTTTTTCGTTCTCGCGCAATAAATTGAGTAAAACTTGATGGATCGAGTTGAAAATTAGAAGACTACCTAATTTAGGGTTTGTAACTACGTGTGAAAATCTCCCATGATTAGATGAGGTGGTGTGAGAAGACATAAGGTGATGTTTTTTAGTTCACGCTTATCGAGAAAAATTGAATGGATTTTTAATTACGATAAAATTTACATGGCCTACTAGGAGCTGAATCATAAGCACTCTGAATATTATTACTAAAATTGTTATTACTACTCTCACTAGATAAACTTGATTCAAAATCTAAAAGATTCGCAGTTACTTCATCCCACGATAAATCTTCATTTCTCGCTGACTGTTCCAATGATGTTCGAATAGGATAATATTTGTCTGTTGGTAGGCACCGAAGAAGTTGCAGAATAAATTGAGTCTCCGTCATTCCATCATTGTTGTTATTTAGTTGACTAGCCGCTCCACGAAACTTCATGATAAATTCAGCTAATGATTCTTTTCCTTGGAATTTCATTGAAAATAATTCATTTCTCAAATCGACGAGTCGTATATTTGACTTTCTCTCAAAGCTCTTTCCAATTGTCTCCCACATACCAAGAGATGTATTTTTACCTCGGACAATTTCGAGAAATCTATCCTCAATGTTCACGACAGTCAATTCTATCGCCTTAGCATCGTTAGACAACCATTCCTCCATCCGGTTACGCATCGATGGCTCAACATTCATCACAGTTGTATAAACACCTTCTCGTTTCAGCAAAATCTCCATCCGAAATTTCCATATCTTGAAATTCGAATTACTAAGAGGCTGGATTCCACGAAAATTACTTTCCAATTTTTGGCTCATATTTTATCAAAAAAGAAGAAACGGAGAAACAGGTTAAAGGCAGTGATTCTTCAGAGCGAGTTAGCGTGAGGAGGCGTGAATTGAGGTTTTTTTAGTATTCTCATGATTATTCAGGAAAATTGAACATGCAGATTGAAAGATTAAAGAAGGTTGAGGTAAAATAGTTTAGGAGATGATTAGTTTTTAGAGGTTAATGGACATGAGTTTACATTTTTTGATGGCATTTAGATGGAAAATACAAATGATTTTCTTTTTTTTTTTTTTCAAATATAAAATTTTTTTCTGTTAATTGAAAAATATGCAACGTAATCACAAAACAAACATCTGTTATTTCACGTCACTATACTGCGCTTCTTTTTGTCCCTCCAGTGAGGTTATAACCGCAGGCATTTGCGTGGAAATATTGGGTTAGGTACCAGTATAATGTCTGTGATTCCGTGATTCTTATTTTGAACAGACTATAGAACAAAATACTCATTAATATCCAAACCATACGCATTAGCATTAATTATAATATTTGCACTTACGCTTAGTTACATTAATTTATTCTCCAATTTTTATTTTTATGTACTCATGTTTTTTCCAAAGGTTACACGAACTTTCACTTAAATTAACTCACAAGGAGGATTTTATTGAAAAATTAGAAGAAAAATGTTTGCATTCTCACGAACCTCCGCCCTTATACGCGATCATAACTGAAAGTGAGAAAAACAACGAGCCTTTTTACACCGCGAAATGCGAAGCAATGGGATACACAGCACTGGGTAAATACAAAAATAATACAAAATTAGCTAGTTTAGCTATTTATTTTAAAAATCATACAGCTTCTGAAATACCTATGCATTTCAGTAGTAATATGTGCTCAGTACCGCTCATCGATTCTTCAATTTTTTTAATAATTTTTCATTTCTAGTCAAAAAGAAATCATTTTTCATTACTATTTTTAACATCAAACACCTTCTATGATAAGTTCAGCTTGAAACAACGCACTATGCAATGTACGTACCAATGATGTGAACACTCATGAAAAAAGGGACTTGGTGTCTAAAAACTAAATTTTAGAACAGAAACACTTGAAGTTGAACAACTGTTTCTTTTTGTTTTCTAGCAGTTTGCGTGCGATACAACTGCTACTTGTGACTCGTGAACATGGGGCACTTGGTCGTGAAATAGCCAGGCACATATTAATGGAAAAAACATGGGGCTGTGCCTCTCAACCCTCCCCCCCCCCATCTTGACTAATGTCTAGTAACGGCCACTTTTAGTGGGTGTTTATTTGTAGCACTGCAGATTGATGACAAGCCGAGATACCTAGCTGTAGGGAGAGTAGTGAGGGTAACAACAATAATAATAAAGCAATATAGATTGTAATTGAAACCTGCCGTTAATATTATATATGAATTTGTACAGATTGTCGTCATTTACTAAGTATGTTTAGTCGTTCGCGTCGTCAATAATAATTAATGTAATTAACTTGTCTATAATTGGTCATGTATTACTCATTAGTAATGCCGGAATGTTTGTGTTTTCTTTCCATACCTAGTAGTAAACTCAAGAACCAATACTAGAGCCTATACATGAAACAAAAAAGAACCGGCAACCGAGTGACTATTGCCGTTAGGTGCATAATAGAAATTGTCGTTTCAGTCTTTATTTCAAAAATCTTCAATGAGTCTTGTGAAAAAATTGAGAAATTACCATATAAAAAATAGAATAACTCACTGAAAAGTGAAATTAACTACGTGGGACCACTTTCATTCGATTCCCCGGGCTTTTTTATATAGAGAACGACCAAAAAGTAGGTAAATACCAATTTTTTGGTTACTATAAGTCGCTTTTTTCATGCTTGCTCACACATAGATTCTACCTTGATAATACTTATCGACGAATGACCGAAAAAATTTCAAGCGGCTGACATCCAGTGGCAAAAAATGTAAGCGTTTTAGTGAGGATATATGGGACCTGTATAATTTATCATATTGTGTTCGTTTTATTTGTGTTTTTAATTTGTGAAGTATCGTTAAACTACTGATAAAAATCATACAGACCCCATAATCTTCACTAGAATACTGGCGCTCAGACGGTTGTTCAGGTCCCAATTACTGCGAATATTTTAATTAACGCGATGTCTCATCAATACTAAGTGGGTAGGAGAAATGGATTGCACGGCTGGATTCCACTCTAAAAATTGAATAAAAGAAGATATAAAACCCAGCTCTACAAATGCGGCATACCTGCTTACGTTTATTTCATTTTTATTTTTTCATCTATCAGGATATGCTGCTGAAAAATTACAAGCAAAGAAGAATGCCGCTAAGTCAATTTGGAATATAGTAACAAATCGCAGAAAGTCATTTCTAAATTAAAATTGATTGTAAGTGCTTGTAGATATTCCATTCCTTTCTTTTTACAAATATGTATATGGTTGGATATTTTGAAACGTTGAAGTAATCCGGGCTCAAAATTCTTATTCGATCCAAATACGAAACCGGCTGAAATGCATATAAATGCAAATCCGAATACGAAACCGAATCCGAAAAGATTGAAATGCGAAATGATTGAAAATCCAAATCCAAAACCGAATCTAAATCCGTATCCGAATGGAAAATCCGTTTCATTTTGGATCGGAATTTTGCTCTTTCCAGATTTTTTTTTTAACATTTTGCAAGGCAAATCTGTTGCCAATTTTCACGTTTTTTTCTTATATTGCGAATATTTTACAATAATTCAAACTTTTTAGCTCTACATGGTACAAAATTATCAAATTTAATTTTTTTCCCCAGTTAAAATTTAGAAAATTGAAAAAAAAAATCCAAATCCGATACGAATCTGATTCCGATCCCATATCCGAATCCAAAACGAAATCCGAATCCGAAATGAAAATCCGATTCCAAAAAGACTGAAATCCGAATCTGATTCAAATTTAAATCGGTATCCAAATCCAAAACCGTATTCGAAATTTAATCGGATTTTGAGCCCTGGAAGCAATATGCTGTGCGGCCAACACTGATCTTTGCATCCCTCAGCGCCAAATTCTCTTACTGAGATAAAAAAAGAACTGCAAATAATTTAATTCATTTTCTTGGTTTTTGTTATATGGAGAAATGAAAACACAATAGTTTTGTATTCCAATCATTCTAATCAATATTATTTATTAAAATTAAGCATTTTATTCTACTTTTGATTAATTGCAGCACTTAATTCGAAACACTGATTCTTGATAAAATTGATTTTAATCAATAAATATGAAAAAATGAAATGTAAAGCATATATCATCTCTCTACCGTGCGACCAGCTGATCTTTGTACCTCTCGGCGCCAAATTTCCTTATGGAAAATAAAAATTTTAATTCAATTTTCTACAACTTTTGTTCAGTAAAAAATTTTCCCATGGAACTTCCTAAGCTCGCAATTTGAGCTTTTTTTAAAAAGCGTGTGTAACATGGCATTTTTTTTAAATGTTTCGGGATCGCGCCTCTACTCATAAAAGTAAATTCTGAAATTGTAATCGTTGATAATATATTAGTTTATAAGATATCGTGATCTTGATTGTAACGGCGCCGCGTGGCGTACTTAAACGCGAAATTGCGAAAGTTCTGCATAATGAAGTTTCTGTATGGGAAACGCGTATAAAGATTGCAACATGGCGTTTTTTTCCAAATATTTCGCATTATATCTCAAAAATCCCCAGTATTATGGGCAAATATTTAAGAAATTGCGGACACAAATCGGATTGTATCGAAAATCCTGATTATTATAGTATAATGCGGAATAAACGTTAATTTTGCATACCTAATGTAATTCTTTTGAACTTTTTTTGAAAATTGCCTTATTTTGTTGTTATTGCTCATGAAACTTTGACAAAATGGAGAATACGTTTTGTTTTTGTTAAATATCTTGGAAATCTAATAGCTTACTGCAGAAAGAAAATTAAATCTTCTACAACTTTAATTTCATTGAATTTTCGCGCATGTTGCACCGGTTTCCTGTAAAATGACTTCGCATTGCGTTGCACGAAAAATGCCATATCTCGTAATAAATTTTTTAATATTAAAAATGAAGGTGAAAATGACAATCTTAAAAAATAGTATTTACGTACGTGGAAAGTGTAAGATTTCAGCTTTCAAAAAACCTATTTGGTTATAAATTTTGTTTAGTGATTTGCGACTGTAGTGATCATGAAAATTAAAAACAAAAAACTAAAAACGCCATTTCCTTGAAATCTGTTTTTTTGAGTTATAACATTATTACTCTGGATGTGCGAAATGAAATAAAATTTCATAGAAGTAGCAGGAGGTGAGAAAACGCTATGTTGTAATTTTTATACGCGTTTCCCATACAGAACTTCATTAAGCTGTACTTTCGCGATTTCGCGTTCGTTGAGTACACTGTTACGATTCCGCACATCTACGCGTCAAGAGCTTCATTTTGAATATATATTTTGATACAATCCAATCGGTAGTTTTGAAGCACTCGCGGTTACAAAAAATGCGACATGATTTTAATATATAGATAATATTATATGTTTTTTTGATTGTATCATAATGTAAAATATGTATTAGAGATAAAAAGGAATGGTAGATTGGGAGAGTCCTAAAAGTGATTAAATTTTCAAGTCATTGAAAAATGAGATGGCTCAATGTGACGTGAGGTCATGCTTTTTTCTTTGTATCAAAAATTTGTTAAAATGTAGTATTAATGGTCGAAAGGATAAGAATAGTATAGCATTAAAAGTGAGTAGTTTTCGAGGTGAGGGAATGTAAGTTGATGTGACGGGGCGTGAGTTCAGTTTTTTTAGGTTTCATTTACCTAAGTGGTGTTTTTTGTTCTTTCATTTACCTTTTTCTCCTATTAAATGTAGGTATTGATCTTCGGAATTGATTTCTTTTTAAAAACTATGTTTAATCCAGAGTCAATTTAAAATGTTTTTGTATTTTGAAAATGTTCAAAAACTATTGATCTATGCTTTTCAGTGTGTTTATATTCCCTTGATATCTTTTGTGCAAGCTTTTTTCCCGGCTCGAAGGGCGTGTAGTCTTGCTAGTATTGTATAAAAAAACCAAAAGAAATGAAATAATTGATGTTCCGTTCCGAGGAAGGGAATTACATACTGAGGTGTGCAAAGATCACTTGGTCGCACGGTATCATTATACCTTACGGAAGTCTACAATTACCTATACGCGCTTATTAAAGTAGTTCAGCATGCTGGAAATGTGAGTTTTCGCTGCTCATAAGGTAGGTAAGTACTAAATCTGTAACCAGTTATGAAGACTACAATACGTATTTAGGAACAAAACTTTTTATTACATGAGACTAAACACTATGCAGAGTCGCAACTTCGAAAAGGACGGTTTAAAATGCATTACAGCGGAATCTTATCGACTATCCAAGGTAACTGACCGTGCTTCTTATACATGTAATAATTGCGTGCGAAATCTGCGAACAATATAATCAGCATAAAGGCGAAACATATGTTCAACAATTTCAAAAATGATATGCCTTGTATGATGTTTTCGGTGCATACTTCATTGCGTTTCAGCAACAAAATCTGTAAAACAAATATGATTTTTGGCAAGTTTTATCTAAGTTATTAAGGGTGAGTATGTTGTTAAAACGGCAGTAAAGGGGAGTTCTTTGAATTAATACCCTTCATGGCAAATTCCACATATTATTTGAAAATCAATATAAAGTCCGTTCCTATGTAGTTCCATGCATTAGCCGTATACCCAGTCCTTAAATACGGTTTGCAAAATAGATACGCAGAAATTAGAGAAATTTATGACGTATTGTATCATTCTTCATTGTCGAAAATTGGATTCGAATCCACGAATTCGATAGGCTTTTAGCTAGGATTCCTGATTCGTTAATTGATTCGAAGAATCCTTATTTCGGATTCCATTCATTTTTTTTTTTTGAATTCTGCCCAACCCTGTCCTCATCTAAGACGCAGAAAATAACATCACCTTTGCGCTGCCGATTGCATATCCATTAGTGCTGTGCACTGTGGTCATGGTTAGCAAACATGCATAATATTACAATTTTCAATAATGACGTGCTATAACTTTGTAATGTAGTTGAAGCCTTACAACGAAATTTAATTTTAAGAAATATTGATTCAAAAAAAAAAAAACAAAAACAAAAAACAAAAAACAAAAAAGTTAACAAATTTCATTGATAATAGGTGTTACGTTTGTTTATTTGCCGTGACCACAATGCACAGCACTGATGGATATGCACACAGCAGCACCATCAGTACTCTGATATCTCTTACCGGGACTAGCGAATTTTTATCGTTATCTTTAGCTGCGCATTTCACTTGTGATACATCTCGTATTATCGACCTGTATTTCACTAGAAAATCCTGGAAACAACACATATATATATTTGGACTGCATTACGCAACAATGTTCTAAGTGAAATGAGGCGCCATAAACTTTAACTACATCAAGTTTCTGATGTAATCAGGGGCGTGCTCACCGTGTAACGACTCAGGATAATATCCTGGGGCCCCGAGGAGTGGGCCCCTTTGGAGTGGGGCCTCTTTTAGCGAGACAAGAAGTGTAATTAAGTCGTACAATTCAGTAAAAATAGAGGTTATACTCGTAAAATAGTAAAAAAACTTCATCAAATTTATCTTAACGCACTTAATAAATTTAATTCAACTCAACTGCTTAAGTATACTTGATATTGGTAGCAGGTACCCACTCATCGGGAAATTTTTACTTGTACTAAAAGCAGTGATGAAACTAGCAAAACTAGCGAAAATAAGGCGTTTATGGCTTTACAAATTTTTAATATGATGACCACATATGATTAGAAATCACATTTTGCAAAAACTTTTTAAATTTACAAGGCCGTATGCAATGCATATTACCGATTTCCTCAGCATCCACAGGGGTTTGAACCCTTATAAACAGCTGAAAGAAAATGATTAAACATTCTTATAGGAATTTAGGGTAAATCAATTTGCTATAGGATTTATTTACTTGTGTCAGTTATTGTAAGCGAGCAAAGTTCAAAAAACTGAGTTAGGGGGTTCAAAGCCTCGTAGGGGGCTACGCATCACGGCTACATATGGGGAGTTTTAGTATTTTGTTCACTCTTATACTCTTGACCAACATCCGAAAATCTGCTCGATAACCGCTAATATAAGTTTCTGAATAATCTTACACTTCAGTTTTTGAAGACAGGAAAAAAACAACCAAACTTTCTTGAAGAAAATTTAGTGTAGATAATTTTTTTATTAGCCATTTTTTCGTATCTCTCCTTACGAGGAAGAAAAACACAAAAATCTATGCTCAAAAAATGATAAATCATTATGCTGCTTAATGCGTCTTCTTCAAGATCTCTTCACTAACTTATGATGAATTGTAGAAAAAATGTAATGCAATATTTTTACGAGAAATTTGGTGTAGAACAATTTTGTGTGGTAAGAATTTTTTCGTATTTGGCACTGTAACCAAGAAAAATGCAAAAAACTCACTAATGTACAACAATTTAGTCATTTTACTTAATGGGCCATCTTCAAAGTCATTTTGTTGTCGAACGGTGAATGATATAGAGAAAAATGCGTTAGGCATAATTTGTAGGTAATTTGATGTAGATTAATTAATTATATATTAATTTACTTGTATCAGTCATTGTGAGTGAAAAAATTCAAAAACTAGCTTTTGGGGGTTCTAACTCCCCTAGGGGGCCACACGTCACCGCTACATGAGGGGAGTTTGAGTGTGTTGTTTGTGGTATTACTCCTGACAACTATACCAAAAATTGGCGTAATAACAATTATTGCCCAAAACGACCCAAATTATATCTAGAATGCCTGGATGCAGGAACGTACTGAAAAGAGGGATGCGGGAGGGGATGAGCTCCTTGGCTTCTGAAAGGTTGGTAATTTGGAGTTTTAGCGTAAAGTTGGTGAACTTGACCACTAGCACTAATAAGTACCTAGTATCAAAAATAAGACAGATAAATATTTTCTTAAACAAAGTATTGCAGTTATTGAAATTGTCAGCTTTTGGAATTTACCAACTTGCCAATTTTTATATGAAAGTGGAAAAAATTTCTTTCGCGCTTCGCGCGTTGTATTTCTTACGATTTTAAAAAAATTTGAAAGGAGCAAAAATTACAATATAGCTTAAAATACTAAAATTTAATAATATTAACCATGTGTGGAAGATAATTTATCAACTTGTATAAAAGATGAAAAAATTTCTTTCGCGCTTCGCACGATGTTTTTGTTACGATTTTAAAACAAATACTAATTTCGTATTATCGATGAAAAATTACCAATTTGCTGAAATCAAAACATTTTAACGTTAGAGCAAAAAAAAAATTAAAAGTTGGCAACTTCTTGTTTTCTTCCCACCCCCACCCTGAGAATGGACGCTGCTTGGATGTTGACTAACGAAAACAAAAAATTCCAAAAACAATTATTGCTTAATGAAATAGTTTAATGTTAAGTAAAAATCGATGTTATACCTATCAAAATTTAAAAAATTTTAATTCTCCATATTAAAATTTTTTGCTTCTTCAGTTAGCTTTCCAATTCACTCAAAAAAAGTTGAAAAATTTTAACGGGGGGGGGGGCCACGGACTCTTAGGGCCTCTTCAAGATATTTATCCTGGGGCCCCCAAATAGCTGAGCACGCCCCTGGATGTAATGTAAATTATAACAAAGCCAGTCAATCAAACTGAACAAATTTCGCTGGTTTGTCTTTGAAATTATTTAAATAACATGAATGATTTCATTCATTACCAGTTTTTCTCATTAAAAACAAAAATAAAATCGATCAAAAAGTCTATGACGCCTCATTTCACTTAGAACATTGTTGCGTAATGCAGTCCATTTATAAATTTCTCGAACATTTCTAAAATTGAGAATTTTCAAATTTAATTTGTAAAATTCTACTTGAAATTACAAAGATATCATGTACTTATGTATTTAATATGTACGTATTACATATTGTTATTATAAATATGTATACCCATATATTTCTCATCAACATGCTACTTACCATTAGTAATTAATACCACAACTACTAGTTGTGGTGTTCACTAGTAGTAAAACTAGTAGTTGATACCTTACGTACTACTAGTGAATACCGCAACTATTAGTTAACTACTAGTTGTGGTATTCACTAGTAGTAAAACAAGTAGTTGATACCTCAAGTACTACTAGTGAATACCGCAACTAGTAGTTTCAGTAAAAACTACTAGTATTTTTCTGTACGGGATATCTTGTAAATTTTTCATTTCAGTATCTTTACTTAATGTTGAATGATTGATTACTTATACTAGAAATTTCTTTACGATTTTAATTTTGTTCACAGACAGGTAATAGATATTAAGTATCGTTTAATGCGCCTTATCTTACTTTGAATAGAGGTCCAAACGTACAATCACACTTCCATGGATTCTCACTTAATAAAAATTTTCCAATATTACGATTTCTTTCAAAAACATTTTCCAACGCATACAACGGTACCTGTTCAAAATTCAATTAATAATAAATACCTACCAATAATTTTAAATATTTGCAGCAATCTATGATAATTATAGGGTGGATAATTAATAACACTTCTAACACAAAAGTTTGGTTCAGGTAGAAACACAAGCGCGGAGTATAGAGCCTAGAAAAAGAGAGAAGGCAACCAGCCAAACTATCAGCTGATGTAAAGCCACTCGAGCCTAGTGTATTTTCCGAAGAGGGGCATAGACTGAGATAAATGTCGCCTGAAAATAATTTCGACGTTCTTACACATCTGTTATAGCATGCCTGAGGAGAAAATATTTCACCCAATGCAGCTTTCACCCAACTTCCTAAAAAACTTCTAAATTAATAAGTGTAGATACTATAATAATATCTATTTACTTATTATATATTATGGATAATTTGACAGGAATTTTCAGTAGGCCGCTTTATATTTACTTGTATATTAGGCACGTATCACAACATATAGTCTAACGCCACACTATAGGAGAATTCAAAGCGGCTACTAGAAGTGAACTTGTACAGTACCTCCGATAAATTGTTTCCTTTCAAACTGAGAGCACGAAATGTAAGCAACCACGAAGAAACTGCCAGTACATTTATGGACGAAATTCTGTTATAGTCTAAATAAACGTTCAAAAGTTTGAAATAACTTTCATTTGTGATGAATTCGCTTAAATTTGAAATCTAAAAAAAGGAACAATGAAATGAGTTGGTAGATAGGGCTAGTTTAAGTAGGTACGCTATTTTTTAGGGTTTGAAGCTAAAGTATGGTTTCATAGATGGGAGAGTATGTCTACAAGCAGTAAGCTAATATCAATGTTTATTGTTAATACCAACCATATTACTACGCATTATTAACGTGGAAGTGAAGTTCGGTAAATTTGTTGGAAGTGTTACGAAATTTTGTTGAGTACAGTTCACTGTTATCATGGGTCTCAAGCTGTTTCCTACTCGAATGACATGATCCAGTATGCAAGTACAATTATTGAGAATTTCATTGCGACATTCTTTCTTCAACGTCTGTAATATTACAAAAATTAAAAGAAAAATGGTTTGCATTCCTATCATGTGCTGATTTTTTTCAACAGTTTGTGCAGAGTACAAACACATTGCGCGAGAAAAAAATGTTCATATCACATAGTTACCTCCATAATCAACACTACGCGTTTTAACGGTTTACCATTGTATTTAGTACGACCACAAATCATTTCTTCGATGTCTGTTATTAAGCTTGAAACAAACGCATCATTTGCAGAGGTAACCCATAAGAAATTTTCGTCGCAGTGATAATAATTTCCTAGAAGCGAGAATCCACGTTATATACGTCCCTGATGCTGCGTCATTAATCCGAGACCCGCAAGATGATAGAGACAACCCGAGACTCACTCTTATTTTAAGGGCTAGAAAGATAAAACTTGGAATTTTGGAAATCACTAAAATAGGTATAACTTTTTAGAACCTTAAAGGACTAAAGTAAACTTTAAACTGAGTTATAAAAAAAACATGTAGCAGTAATTCCCAAGTTATGAGCGAATTTCATGAATGCACGCCGGCTCTATGCGTTGGAGAAAAGATTTTATGTATTTCATACAATTTCCTCAAAAACCCCGTTTTTTACTCTAATTCCTCTCAAAATTCATTTAGGAGGCTGAAATTTGCATATGTTGGTATCCGTGACTCACTCTTTCATATGAAATCAAAAACAAAAAAATCGAACTATTTGCCGCTTCTCCAGCCCCTTCAAAATTTGAGTGATCCTCCATTTTGAATTTTATCATAAAAACAGAAAAAGTAATATTGCCGCGTATCTAGGAAGAGTTTCTTACCAAGTTCTGAGCGACGTGTGGGCTAAAAAAAAATATAAATATTCAACTGCGGCATTCGAGATCCGTTTCATACCAGTGATATGGAATGCGAGATCCAAACCCCGGATTTTGGATCTCGGTTTGTTCATACCATGTATATGGAGTCTACGCGTCACACAGATTTCTTTTGTACATACTATAGGCGGATCTCGCTTTCCGCATGTTTACTATTGTATGTAACTTAGAAATGAGAAAAACGAGATACAAAAGAATCGGATTTTAGATTAACCATCTATACTCACTAAAAAAAATTATTTTGTGAAATATTTATATTAATATAAAAAAAAAAAAAAAACCATATAAACCGAGATCATTTCTACGTACGCGTTGGATCCCTTGAAAAACAGTGAAAGTTAGATAGATCTTTAAAAATGGTTGTAGGAGCTATTTGCCTCCCGCAAACAGTAAATTGTTATTTGTCCATTTTATAAATGAAAGAACTACACTAAATCGATGATTAGAACGGAAGTTAGGACGGAAAATCTAATTAAAAGTACATGCGAGAGACTATTCCATGCTTCAAAAACGCAGTTATAAGTTGGTTCCATGAGAAAGTGGATACCGTATATATGGAACTATATATTAACGCTATTTAAATATACATATTTTATAGAGAAGGTAGGCTCCTCCTGTTAGGTACACCATTGGATAGAGCGCGTCCGGGCAAAACTAATGCATGATTTGTAAAAGACAATTCCATATACGGTATCTACTTTTACATGGAGCCAACTTAGAACTGCTTTTTTTACGTAAAGCGGGAGCTGACTTTTTTATGTAACTATATATGATTATTGATTATATACATAGTATATACAAATATACACATAATTTCCTTACCAGCAAGATAAATATTTGCGAGATTTTTCAAATTAGATACACTATTTGGATCGAAAAAACGCAGTTTGTTATGTCTCAAATCTAAAATATTCAAAAACTTCAATTCAGAAAATACAGTGCGCTCCAAGTATTCGATGGATGTGTAGGAAATATTCAATTCCTGTAGCCCATTAAAATTGTTTTTAGCGTTTTGATAATCCAAGCGGTTCACGAATAATATGTACAATAGGTATTATAGGTAGATACCTATTGTCTACATAAATTCGCAGTATTATACAAATATGTATTAAGTATGTAAATAAGAGTATGAGCCTTCGGAAGGAAAGCGTAGCGCTGTCCTTCATGCATCCAATTACGTAGCGGCGATGCGTAGCGGTATCTGAATGGGCAAAACTTTTGGATTATTAGTCGCACTTTCAAAAAATCTACTGTGCGTTTTTTTAGATTCTGAAGCAATAAACTTCTGGGTAGCTTGGTACTACAAACACTCAACTTCAGTTTTCACCAGGTAAACGATGCTCGTAAGATACCTTCACTCAAGTATTGATTTGATACTTCCAGTAGACATTAAATATATTCGTAGTCATTTTTTTAAACTACATACATGCTGAGGTACAAAAGAGAAAGAAATAAATATTGAAAAACTTATTCATGTTTTATAGGTACTAGAGTTGGCTTTCCATGTGGTTATTCTAGTGATGCGCAACAGTCTCCTCTACTGTAATCTCAGTTCCTAGCTAGCATCAAAAAAATATGAGAGCAGGTACCTTTAAAGTTGGTGAGCCAGGAAAATCCTTTGAAATTTTCTTTATTTCACTTTTAGTCAGGGTAAACTTTTCAACGTTTGGAAATGACGACAAAACATCTTGCGGATCAAATATTTCATTCGGCCAGTGGCACAGTGACAATCTTGTAACGAAATCGCTGTCAAACCCAACGCCAATATATCAGTTTCCTATACTTCCAAATTCATCTAAATAATGGTATCTAATATCTATGCAAACAAAGAAGCTTACTTTTTTGTCCTGTACTCTTCTTGCATACCTCCTGCGCATACAATCGTTGATTGAAGTTCTTTAATCTGACATAAATTTTCGTTTTCAACCAGTAAACAAACGTCGTGATTTTTTCCTCCGACAAAACAAAATACTAAACTAAACAAAAGGAATCTGAAAATTTTGAATGGTCATGTATCTAAGTATGTAATGTGTATTTTCCTACATACGCATAATAAACGTTACAACTTGTTAATTAAAAAAAAAAAAAAAAAAAAAAAAAACACTTTATATTACCGCGTTTAAGCATACTTACACGTTCTGTAACGATGAAATCATTAAAAATGTTTTAAAATACCAAAATACGAAGTTCTTAGATTGCATTATTTTATAACATGTGTGCCTACTTCAATAGTTTTAAACACGTTACCTATTTAGGAAATTTTAATTAGTGAACCTTTTTTTTCTTTGCAATGCAACACGTAGATTATTTGATATACGGATGCCTTATTTCTTCCCCGTATAAAATAAAAGTACTAGGCACGTTTCAAATTTGCAAACATTAATGCTAGTATGAATATTATATTTCATTCAACGAGATAAGATTCTGTAGAAATGACAGCGCGTAAATAATTATTATACTTACTGTATAATACATAGCTATACAGTGAATATATAGTTATATAAATTAGCTCTACGTAACTTTACATTTTTAATTTCACAATTAGAAGAAGTACATATAATTTCAACACATAATACCCAACAATGTAACACATCAATGCTAAATAATTAACTTCTGAATACGTCGTACGTTTGGGAAAGAAGTTTCACAAGGAGACACGTTTTCTATATTCTATAATATTTATTTCTGTAAATTGGTATAAATACCGATTAAAAATTTGAAATTTTTTTGAGCATAAATTTACAACAGCAAACTAAAGAAAAACAAAATTTTCTGAAGAATTTTCAATAAAATCTGACGAAAGTAAACAATTTGCAGTCTAATACAAACATTATCACAAAAACAGGTACCTATACTAAGTACCAAATGTTGTACATTTTTCACAAATGAATTAGGCTACGATGTAAGCGGGAATGTCCAAGTCCAAACATGGGAAGTTTTTCATGAATTCAGCGGAGAAGTTGATTCCATAACTCATTATTTTTAAAATAATTACTTTGGAAGTAAAATACTAAGAGTATTCGATAACATTCCGAAAAAAATGTTCGATTAAGATATAAATTGAAATGATAAAAATAATAACGCGCGCTGTAAAAAATGTATACTTGACCTTAGTGATGGCTAAATGCGCGCACATTGAAAATTGAGCACCTGTGTCACGCATATGCGCGGAAATGTCGCGCACAATGTTTTTTCGCATATTTTGAATCTATAGCTCGTCATGTATACTCATTATACATGATCATCTCCGCTTATTTTGGCTATATGGCTCAAGGTACTCAAGGTATTCTACCGTGCGCCAATTATTTATTTATTACACAACAGTGCAAAAACTTCTAAGAATTAATTTAATTATATACTTAATTCTGAAATAACGTTATTACTTGAACCTGTATAGGTTTATTTATACTTCTGATCAGTTTTACTTTCATAACAAAATTTGATAAGAAATTGGAATAAAAGACAATTCTATATTTTTTTAATATTGATTTCAAATGTATGCAAAACGAGTATTAGCAGATTTTTGTGTTGATGTGTAAGATATTACCTAATTGCGCGCACAGTATTTAATTGTAAATTTCATTCAAATAAGGTGAAAGAGAGACAATAACCTCATAAAATTGAGATATAACTTTATGAATGGGAAAAATGAAGAAGTAGAGGTTACTATCCAACCATATTTTGAATACCATATCGACCACTTCTTTATTTTTCCCACATGCGTACATCGTGATTTTATCAAGTTAATAGTTATCTTTATGTTACTTTATTTGAATTATTTATCCTCACATCACTCATGTGCCCTTAATAACCTAGCAGCACTAACAATTTAGTCCTGGTCACATGAAATTTCCAATTTTTTGAGCACGCATTTAGAGCGAGCGCATTTGTGCGCAAGTGCGCTCGGGCCATCACTACTTGATCTAAGGTACTGTAGGTACCCATATAACGCCAGTTTCCTAATAACGCTACTTTGATTTTTCTCTAAAACTACGATGATGTTGTGCAAATGTGACAACGTTGGTTGATGCAGGAACAAAAATTATGCATCGCAAACCAAACCTGCCATCAAAATTATGAATAATGATGACATTATTAGTCACTGAAATTTTGTGTTAAATTTTCCTCACGCTCAGTGACTTGAAAGAATGGAGTTTTCTTTTGGCTTCGTCAATGTATGCACCCTTACGTGTATTATGAACATTAAACTTTTATCTTCGTGGTACCTGTTGAAGATTTACATAAAAATAACATAGAATCGGAATAATAGAAAAAATTTCAAAGGAAGTCGGTTGTCTTAATAACACCACTAATTTTTTATCATTATTTTTCACTGACAATATAATATTATTAAACAAATTACAATCTGTTCTCTGCAAAATACAAAAGTGTCATGTTAAAAGAAACTAGAAGATACTAGAGTATCTTAAAAGCGGACTTTACTAATTATACTATTTTAAAGAATGTTATTAGAATAATTTATTTTTTTACCAGAATAAAAATTTTTTATAAAATTCAAAAGTTCTACCAACTCCACTTGACCTAAATTTTATCAAGTATCATACATAACATGACCTCACGTAATTTATCTTCTTATAACCCAAAACTTAGAATCATGTGAGGTCAAGTCATTTTACGTTCAAAAAGCTCTAAAAAAACAATATTTCAGACAATTTCTTCAAAAAAATGTGACCTCACGTCAAATTATACTTCCTCACGTTCGACATGCTTTTGAGGATGGCCAACTCTTCTTCTTATCCTCCGTCTTCCGTTCGGAGGCTGACTATACTCATTTTTAAAATTCATATTTTAAATTGTAAATTAAAATTATATGACGTCACGTTACCTCATGCTCAATCGATTAAAAAAATCAATCAATTCTAGAGACTTACTCAATCTACCACTCCTCAAAATTTCGAGTCGATCTGTCAAGTTTTACTCTAGTTACAGCGAGAGAACGACCGTTTGCAAAAAAACGTGACCTCATGTTAAATCATTCGTCCTCAAGTTCAAAAACTAATAATCGCTGAAAGTATGCGTACTCTACCTATCCTCCCAATTTGGTGTCAATCGCTTTCGAATCAAGCCCCGTCACGTCATGTCGCGTCACGTCAAATCATATCCACTCACGTTCAAGAAACACCTAATTCCAAGACTACTACGCCTACTCTTTCAGCCATCCGCACAACATTCTGATAAATTTTTGATACAAAAGTAAAAACCATGACCTCACGTTTTATTGAACCATCTCACGTTCCGATAAATTTGATATCTGATCATTTATAACGCTCAACCATTCCTTCCTGCTACCATGCGGGAACCGAAAAACCTCAAATCATGCCCCCTCACGCCACGTCACGCCTAATCACCCACAAAAGCTAATTAGCACTAAAGCATCATTATCCTTACCCTTCCACCAACTTTGAACTCCATCCATCAAGTATTATTTGAGTTGTCGTGGGAAAATGGAAAAACCTCAACGAATGCCTCCTCACGCAAAACTCACGTCCGATCACCTCATAAAACTAATAATCTCTCAAACTATTCTACCCCCAACTTTTTTTATCTTTTAATCATTCTGTTCAATTTTTCCCGACTTATCATGAGAACACAAAACAGCTCAACTTACGCTTTCTCATGCCAACTCATGTTCCATCATGCTCAAACATTAATTGGCTTTAATGATCACTAACCTTATACTTCTTCCATCTTTCAATTCAATCTATCAGCTTTTATCTTAGTTATTGCGCGAGAACCAAAAAAAAACCTCAACTCACGCTTCCTCACGCTTCCTCACGTCCAAAAACTAATCAGCTCGAGAACTCAACTACCCCAACCCTTCCTCCGAATTTGGTTTCGATTTGATCACTTCTAGTCGAGTTATCGCGCGAGAACGCGAAGAAAAAAAAAGAAAGAAGCAAAGAAGCAAACAAACTAAGAAACTGAGTGAACGCAATAGCGGATTTACTTTAAAAGTAAAGTCCGCTAAAAAGGAGAGATATTTAGTTGCCCTTGAAGTTAAAACTAGCATTAAATAATGCAGACTGCAGTAATACGTACAAAACGAGATGACCGTGTTCTGCGAGCAATCTTTATAGTATTCTATGAAGAACATTGCGAGACTATATGCCTCTTTCCAAAACCGAGAAAATGAAGACCTATCACTTCAAAAAAAAAACAGGATCAAAAGCTGAATTATCCCAAAATTCTCAAAACTTTCCACGTTTTAAAGAGAAAAAGCGGAAACCTCAAGAAAGCTGGTATTGTCATATGTGCCATAACAGCGAGCAATTAAATACATCAATATGTTCATGAAATTTGTGTCGATTCAACAAAGGAAGATACTGAAGACTTTGTCTGCCCCAATTGCGATTACAATAAATTTTATGAACACTTAAAACTAATATACTGCATTCATTCAAATGTTATTATGCTTTCTTATGATTAATTTACATTTTTTTTATTCATTTTTCATGATTTTTGAGAGATTTTTTATAGTGTTTTTCTTTTACCTATTCCCTATTGACCGTTTGAAAAATGCATCCAAACAAAAAGTGGCGCTAATGGGGCACAGTACTTTATATCAATATGGAATTGTCCAAAGAAGCGATGAACTACACAAACTTAACCTACGTACATATCTATCCTACGGTATGTGCAATGTACGCATGTATACTGTGCGACCCATCAAAACCCGAGCACGAAAGCGTCAAATCCCCTACTTTGGTAAAAATAAAAATAAAAATAAAAAAATAGAAAAGTTGCAATTAGATATTGGTAACGCTGTTTTTCGGCAAAGAGTGATGCATAAAAGCAAAGTTAATTCTTTTGTTCATTATTTTTCTCCATAAAACGGTACTATCAGCATCTCCATATGATATATTCACATCGTTTTTTGTTTGTTTGTTTTTTTTTTTTTCGTAGGGAATTTGACGCTTTAGTATCTACTCGTGGTTCAGTGGGTTGCATCTCGCACGATATAATAATTTGCATATTATAGAGGTGCAAGTAGTGTAACTATTATATAATATATAATATCTTCTCGATTATTATTCTTTGCATTATACTGAAAACTAACAATCATTATTTCATGTTTCGAATTAGTTCTTCATCAAATAATGGTTCACTGCGGTAAATTTCACCACTCTAAATTTTGAGGTACATTGTACATGTTTCAATGATACCACTCGTATTTTTGATGAAAACTGAAAAATCGCTTCACCACAATTTTAAATAATTGGAAAGGATATTTTTTCGCTGATTGTGTACCCGAATCACTTGGACGCACGGTATGATGTTTTCCTACCTATTTGAGATACCTATAATGAATTAATGACTTAATGAATCAAAATGTCCTATCTGAGTGATGCGAGTACAAATAATTCAAATAAGGAACATGAAGATAACTATCAACTCAATAAAATTGCGATGTACCTATGTGGAAAAATATATAAGTGGTCGATATGGTATTCAAAATATGGGCAGATAATAACCTCTACTTCTTCATTTTTCCCATTTATAATAGTTATATCGCAATTTTATGAAGTTATCGTCTCTCTTTCACCTTATTTCAAGGAAATTTACACTTAAAATACGATAACCTGAGCCATATGGTCAAAATAAGTGGAGACAAATCATGTGTAAAGTGTGATGAGTATATACTCTGTGTCTAACTGATTTTAATACCCTCGAGCGCATAATTTCCTTTCATGAAAACAAATATCACCTCTTTCATTTTGTTTGACTTCATTATGGTATAATGAATAATTTAAGACTTTGATAAGTAAAATTCTATGATTTGCATCATTGTTTACTGGTAATTTGATTGATTCGAAATTATTGATTTCAAAATCAGTGTTGCAAAATGAAGTAAAATGAAATGTTGGAAGTTTAAAAACATTCATAATCTCGCAAATTATGAATTACAATCATAGAAAAACAACTATTTATGCAAATATTTCTTAATTCTGTAAAAATAAATGAAATAACAAACACTTTTTTGTGGATGAAGAGAATTTGGAGCTTGGGGTGTTAAAATCGGTTGGACACAGTGTATGAGCTGTAGGTTTAAAATACCGTGCGTCCAAGTCATTCGGGTACAATCAGCGGAAAAATCTCCTTTCCAATTATTTAAAATTGATTTTTTTCAAATACAATAAAATTGTAATGCAGTTGAAATGAATTTATCAGCCTTAAAATTCATTTAAGTAATTTTAAAACTAATTTCTGATTTAGAAATTGTGGTTCAACTTTTATTATGTTATTAACAAACTGAGATTTTTGCGCTGATTGTACCCAAATCACTTGGACGCACGGTATGTGAAAAAACATTTCGCGCGACATTCGCGCGGCGCAAGTGTTCATTTTCATTTGTGCGTGGATTTAGCCATCACTAGACTGAAGAATGATTTAGGAACCCTATTTCCAAATTCTAAACAAGAACAAGCTAAAGTTGAAAACTTAGCTCCAGTAATGCAGCATAGCTGCTTACATTTTTTTTTTGTCTACAGCTGGTTCTAATTTGTTTACATATTGCGTAATGGTTGGGAATTATTGGGACATCTGTCCGACTCTTCGTTTTTGAACATGGTAACAAATTTGAGATGTTACGCGATTAAATGTGCGCATGCACGCACACAAATATACTTGCGCGCATTTCAACATCACTGGTAAGGAGTAACGTAAGAGGATTTCGTTAATTTGTGTTACTGAACAGCCGACACCTAGAGCTGATTTGGAACCATCTATAAAAAGAAATGTATGATTTTGATATTTAAATATCAATATCATTCCTTTATAAGCAGAGCATAAGAGTGCGAAGGAACGTTTTTGCCGATTTCTGTTAAAAAGAAATCAAAGAGGATAGGTGATAGTGACCAGAATGGAAGTGCAGGGAGGTAATGGGAATTAGGTACCTACCATAGAATTTGTAAATTCTTCGTCTTCAATATTTTCGTACAATGGGCGTTTGAAAAGTGTACATTGAATTAAATGAGAAAAAATTCTTAATTTTAGATAAGTTTCAATTTCTATATTATATTTCGGTTGTAATTCGCATATCACATGAGATGATTGACATTTTAATTTTCAATACAGCAAATGATTTGGAGAAATTATACCAAAAGAGATTTCTTAACAAAAGTACATTGCTCGAATATTACAATAGAACAACAACAACTGTTTTATTTCAGCACTGTGTACTTAAAAGATACAAAACTAAAAACAAATACAAATACGAACAAAAAAAAAACAATATTGTTTAAATTAGGTACATACTATTTAAGTAATACTTTTCCATCGTGCAAAATATCTTATTCCCAAGAAAACCAAGACTTAGGAGCCTTATCAAAGACGGGAGATTTGGGAGAAGCGGGAGACGAATTTTTAGAACTCGTAGAAGAATTTCTTGAAGATTTTTTATTTTCTTCTGTTTTTCCTTCGCCACTTGCATTGATATTGACTTTTGTGTTAGTTTCCCTCTGCATTTCGCATTCGTAAACACGAACATCAGATAATGACATAGAGATCCATTCATCTACCCAGGCAAATGCTTGTCTATGACCCAATACCAAAATTTCACGGATTGACTGAAAAATAAAATGCCCTAATAATTTGTACCTTATGAATTTAATTTGGTACAGACACATCTCTTCAATACAATTATGGATAAAACTGAGAAACATTGACGAAACTCATTTTTTATTTACTTTTTGAATGAGATCTTCGCATTTCGTCTGCATTCCCCAAACTTCGAAAGATGCTTCTACTACCTTATACGAGCACATAATCGGAGAAACAGTTTTTTGCCATTCTTCAGGCAAAGGTCCTCTATCAGTTTTTTTGGATTTGAAGTATCTTAAATCCTAAGAAAATGTCAAGTTTCATGCAATCAAAGATGAGAAAATAAAAAGCTACGTTAAGATAATTTTAAAAATTACTTCTTCTTCTTTATAATGTTTTGGACTGACTTCATCATAAGCGATATCAATGAAATCAACACTTCTTTCTTTCAATTGTTCTTCATTCAAACCAAGAGCCTGTTAATATCAACAATTTTTTCATACTAACAAATCAAACATTTCAAATACCATTCTTTAAAAATTAAAAAGAAATACCAACGTTTTCTGACTCTCCGCGATTATCTTCAAATTTAGTTTTGATCACGACATTTAATTTAGGTACAAATGAACACTGCAAATGAAACAATTACTAGTAAGGAATGAAATTATCAACCGAATACGAAAAAAACGAATTAAAATACGAACTCACTGTATATTCTAATAGGGAAATAAGCAACAGCATTATGAAAAAAAAAAAGTCAATTATATGAGCAATTAAAAATCAACACCAGATTACAGGTAAAGTATCATAGGTTTACCTGTAATTGTAAATGGATAGTAATTCCATGCTTTCTCTGTGACGTAAAATATTTTTGGAATAAATGATTGAATCCAATAAGGAAGACGGCTGAAACATATAAATTAAAGTCAAAACATTTTTAATAAAATGCACACAAATTTCAAAATTAATATACTTCTCATCAGGTATCTGTTGAGAATTAACATCGTGAAATGAACAAGAAAATTAACTGGAATTACTTTGATAAATGAATTCTTTTTTCAGTGAACTGTCCTTTACCATATTTTTCATCTTCACACGGAATATTCACAATTGTTTCAACCCCTTCTCCGTTTTCCGATTGCTCATGACTATGTCTAGCAATCATATACAGTTGACCGATTCTGTACTAATTACAAAATAACAATGTATTTATGTGGAGCTTCGTTATTCTATAGAAAAAAAAATTGTTTCGTACTATAAATAAATACCTCATCAACCGTAAGCGGCATGCAAATTCTATACTCTTTTATGTAAACCATTTTTCTTGAAATAAAAAAATAATTAGGGAACACAATAAGTTTATCTTAAAACGAATGTTTTAATGAGTTAGGAGGATGATATAAACATACATTTTTACAGAAAAAATACATGAGGATGCAAAGTGATATTATGATTTAAAATTTGTTTAAGTAAACAACGACATAACTTATTATCACAAATATAAAATCTAATGTGTGTTTATGGCTGATACTTAGAATTCGACAAACTTCAATGTAAACTTTGATAATATTCTAGTGATGTTAAAAGTATCGATACTACTCGATACCGTATCGAATACTTTTGGTATCGATGGTATTCGAATACTTTTTCGAGGTATCGATATCGATACTTTCGAATACTTCGCAACAGTAACGCTACCTACCGGTTGAATGGGAAAATGAAATCATAATTGAAAAAAAAAAATGTTTTTTTTTTCGATTTTGTTATTATTTTGTTTCTTCTAAAATTAAATGATTTTTTATACTTACTTTTATTCATTTATTCATTAAAAATTCGTATTCCAAGTTGTGATTGTGATTGCTTTCCATATTGTTTGAAGGGAATTAAAAAAAAATAAATAAATAAAAAAGTGAATAGGGGAGATACACCTAGGCAGTATACAGCCAGTGATGGGCACGCTCCGGTTGGGAGCGGAAGAGCGGTCGGAGTACTCCGCTCTCGCTCCAGAGCGAGAGCGGAGCGCGCTCTTTTTTTAATACAACTACAACAACCGGAGCGCGCTCCGGAGTACTCCAGCCTGGAGCGGAAATTTAAAGAAAAGAGCGCGCTCCTCTGATAACGCTCCTCTATCATTGGAACGTTTTAATAAATGAATATTTGAATTTTTTATTTTATAATTATTATTTATTAGACTGTTTCTTTCTATACCGTGCGCGCAATTGATTTATTACACACCGGCAGAAAAAGTTACAAAAATCAATTCATGTAATTTTGAAATAACATTACAACTTGAAACTGTGGATTGATTTATAGTTCTAATCAGTTTTATAGTATTACTTGATAAGAAATTGGTGTCAAAAATAATTCTATATAGTTTTAATAAGTTTTAATATTGATTTTGAAATCATGTAAAATGCGTTTTTAGCAGATTTTTACGTTGATGTGTAAAGAATTAGTTGTGCGCACGGTATTAAATCCTCATGTTATAGGTACTCATAAATCAAGATTCACCATTTCACCACTCACTAAAATTGATTAAATCGAAAAATAATTAATAAAAATAGGTTTAAATTCGACCAACATATCTATATACCAAAATTCACTTGAAAAGAGCGGCGCTCCGACCGCTCCTGACCGCTCCAGGAGCGAGAGCGGAGCGCGCTCTTTTTTTTCTCACTTGGAGCGAGAGCGGAGCGCGCTCTTTTTTTTCTCACTTGGAGCGAAGAGCGGAGCGCGCTCTTTTTTTTCCGGAGCGTGCCCATCACTGATCACAGATCACGAATCATTAATTCGAAATGGATTCGAATCTCCGAAAAAGTTCCAGTAAATGAATTTAATTTTAAAATTAAAAATCTTAATTCAAATCAATATTTTCAATATCATTCTGTTGAATTGGCAATGGTATTTCTTGGTCAGACTCGAAGTTAGAAGTGCACAAATTAACAATCAAATTGTATATAAACATGACACAAAATTTGAGAGATAAAGCACAACTTGAATGAGTAGGACGAATAAGATAATACACAATAGTAATACTAATACTGGTCTGGGTTACCGGTACCACAAAGAGGGGGTTGGTAAATTTTTTCATTTTGCATGCTGTTGCATGAAACATGCACGCATACTATGCAATTACACTCCCACATACATAGTTCATCAGTGGTTAGCTCATCACAACTTCAAAGCGTAAAAACTGAGAAAATAATAGCGAAATGTTGTGCATGAAAAGTTTCATCGACGAAAAACTTCATAAGAGGTAGGAAAAGTATCAAAATTTCAATCGTTTTGTTTCAGTTTTGAAAATGATCATGATGGTAGTCGATTCCTAATGCGACATGCAAATTTAATAAAAATTTATAAATTACCGCGGTAATTTAAGAAATTTATGATGCGGTAATTTACCGGTAAGTTACCAGTAAGTTACCGGGTAAGTTACCGCGGTAAGTTTCTTTGCATCTCTACTCCAGAGCGAGAGCGGAGCGCGCTCTTTTTTTAATACAACTACAACAACCGGAGCGCGCTCCGGAGTACTCCAGCCTGGAGCGGAAATTTAAAGAAAAGAGCGCGCTCCTCTGATAACGCTCCTCTATCATTGGAACGTTTTAATAAATGAATATTTGAATTTTTTATTTTATAATTATTATTTATTAGACTGTTTCTTTCTATACCGTGCGCGCAATTGATTTATTACACACCGGCAGAAAAAGTTACAAAAATCAATTCATGTAATTTTGAAATAACATTACAACTTGAAACTGTGGATTGATTTATAGTTCTAATCAGTTTTATAGTATTACTTGATAAGAAATTGGTGTCAAAAATAATTCTATATAGTTTTAATAAGTTTTAATATTGATTTTGAAATCATGTAAAATGCGTTTTTAGCAGATTTTTACGTTGATGTGTAAAGAATTAGTTGTGCGCACGGTATTAAATCCTCATGTTATAGGTACTCATAAATCAAGATTCACCATTTCACCACTCACTAAAATTGATTAAATCGAAAAATAATTAATAAAAATAGGTTTAATTTCGACCAACATATCTATATACCAAAATTCACTTGAAAAGAGCGGCGCTCCGACCGCTCCTGACCGCTCCAGGAGCGAGAGCGGAGCGCGCTCTTTTTTTTCTCACTTGGAGCGAGAGCGGAGCGCGCTCTTTTTTTTCTCACTTGGAGCGAAGAGCGGAGCGCGCTCTTTTTTTTCCGGAGCGTGCCCATCACTGATCACAGATCACGAATCATTAATTCGAAATGGATTCGAATCATTGAACGGATCAAAGTTCGTGATCCGAATCATGATTCGAATCACGTTTATTCGGATCATGCCCGACCCTGAAAATTAAGGATTGTCGCGAATCCGCGAGAGAGCGTATGAGTGTTACACACCTAAAAAACGATGTTTGTTGTATATTGTAAGATCGAACATTCTGATTGTAAAAGGAAATGTACGAAGAAAAGCATCTTTTCTGTTTTAAATGAATATAGGTATTAAAATAAAACAATATTTCTGTTTTGTGTTTCTATGAAATAACAACAAGGATCAATGAAAAAATATTGAATTTGAATTCGTATTTCGTTATTTACAAAGCAAATAAAAAGCAATTTTCTTGAGTTTCGGTTATTTGAGGTGTTTTGAGATGTGGTGTTGTTGCAGTAGGAGTGCGATCAGTGCGATGTGCGAAGTGCAGATTTGGGAAAGACGAAAGAGAACTTTGAAAGTGAATCGTTTAGTGAACGAATAGAGTCAATGACTGCATTATCAACACCACCTATAGTAAAAGGCCTGGGCGCAGGTGTTGTGACGTCACGCTAAGAGGCTGAAGTTGCGCGTTTTACATTGTTTCTTATGTAACTTTGCGAATTTTTTACGGCGTTCCGGGTGGCGCTAGCGCTTCGGGAAAAATTTTACCTCATAGAGGACGTTATGGAGAGTATATAAAAAAAAAATCAGACTTCTACCTATCAAAATAGCGATTTTGTTATTTTTTTCAAAAATCTGTGTTTATGCATTTATAAATGTGAATTTTTTTTCACATACTCCCCATCATCTCCTTTTTACGGTAAAATTTTTTCCAAATCGCTAGCGTCGTCTGGAGCGCCGTAAAAAATTCGCAAAGTTACATAAGAAACAATGTAAAACGCGCAACTTCAGCCTCTTAAGCGTGACGTCACAACACCTGCGCCTTGCCTGCGCCCAGGCCTTTTACTATAGGTGGTGTTGGCATTATCAACTCACAGTTGCTCATATTGACGTCATCAGTATACAATGCCGCGATCTCAAATGTCTGTTTCCCGAAGGTTTCCCGTAACCTGTCATAGGTCAATCAACTTTGACAGACGGCGATCTAATTTTTCAACTATCGATGCGTACTTCAAATTTTTTACTAGTAATTTTGTTATAAGTTATAAAAGTGATGTTATTGTTAGCGTCATGGATGTTGAATTATTGAGACCTGGAAATGTACCTATATCTCCTAACACAGTTTTATGGTTTGAATTTTTATTTCAGCCGGACTTATTAGAACAACATTTAAAGAAAATAAACCCTGGTAAAAATTTCTTTGCTCTCGATTTCCATCAAGTAGTAACTTTTATTGTATATTGACTTGGTAAAAGTTCCTGTTTTAAAATTTTACAGATCCTGTACCAAGTGATTTATTGGTTAAATTTCTAACTTTATCCGTAGAACCATCCGTTGAGGATTTATCGGAAAAAACTAAAAATTTCAAATGCTCCAAAAGACATTTATCTATGAAAGTTCTAGCTTTGAAGATTTTTGCATTTTGGAAGTGGAATCTGGAAACAATAGAATCAAAGTTTGTTTTACTTTTCGATAATGTTATTTTATCATTATCTTAAATTAGAAACATTACTCCTGACTGCGTTGTTTTTTTTTCAGACTGCCTTTGCAGTTGCAGTATGTTCTCCTGAAAGATCTTTTATACTTGGTGAATAATGACGGGGATCAAAATTTACTAGTATCTGCGACACATCACCATCTTAATTTTGAACTGCTCCGCGATGAACAGGTATTCGCGATTAGTTTGTATCACAGATGGAGTCTACATGTAATTGTTAATAGTCCAATGGTATCTAAAAGTATCCTTTGCTATACAACGACGTAAGTGTAATGTAGCGGTTTTCTTCTCAATATTATTGAAAAGCATTTCTATTGATTCAAGTAGTTCATTTCTTTTTTCACACTATTTAGAAATGTAGAATCGGCAGATGAGATAATGTCTAAAATTATGGACGATGAAGGGAAAAGCGAAATAGTTCTGCAAAAAATATTAGCTTTAAAAAAGGAATATTTACGTGTACCAACTTTCCACAGTTTTTCTCCTCCAACCGAATACAACGATTTGATACAAGATTGGCAAAACGGATTGAAAACGCCGATAGAATTTTTTTTCCATCAGGTTTGTTCATATATCGAGTTTTTTTCATTGTAGTATTCGGTGCTCGAATTAAAACTTGAGTCGTGATCTTTTTAGATTTCTTATGATCTCGGCACGTATAAATTATATCGAGAACTGCATAACGATGCTTCTGAATATTTCGTATCGTGTAAAGCGTTGTTTGATAAGTTGAAAACATTTCCCGATCACGTTTCATGCTCGGAATTCTTTCAAATCAACGAAGGAAAGTTGAAAGGATTTTGTCGCGCTTGCGGCATATTAATTGACGAAAACCGTGATCTTAGTCTAGAGTTTTACTCCGCTGTCCGTAATAACTATCAGGTAAGGTTTATTTCATATTTTACTCTTCAATCGTGAATGTCATGAAGTTACTAGTTTTTCTTAACGCGTTCAACGAATCAGAATATCATCAGCGTACTTCAAGCCGACAATGTGAAAAGGGAAATTCCGTTATTATTTCGCGATTCTCTGGAATTAGACTTGGCTTCTACTCTAGCCAGCGGAAAGTTTACTGCCACAAGAGATTTGCTTTTTCAAATTCAAACCCTGAATGCTATACGTAGAACTTTGGAAGGTTCATGCTATCCATCGGTTATGGATTACGCTACCAAGCTAAATGCATCACGCAAAGGAGTTGACATACTGACCAAGGTGCGAAAATATTTGAGTTTTACAGAATCGTATAAAAAAAAGTACACTCACGAGCCGCGTAATGTGTGAATTATTTTTAGGAACTGAAACCTTTGCTGAATATATTGAAAGAAGACGAGAAGCAAAAAATACGTTTGTTTTTGCTTACGTTATTTGAAAAATGTGATTGTCTTTCCGTGCGTGTCATCAGTAACGATAAACAGTTGAATTCTTTATTTTTGGAAAACGAATTGAGGGATGCTCGAACAAGATTCGATAGCGACGACATGAATTTACCGAATTTAAACGACGAAGAAGAAAGATACGGGAAAAGAATAAAAAAAATCGGTGAGTTCGTCGTATGTTTCTTCATTATTTTGTGTTTGCACCAAGGGGTAAGTTCAGCATTGTAAAATGTTTTGATGCAGGTAATCGACAATTGGAATTATGCGTTTTGGAACGTCAAATCATTAAAACTTACGATCCTGCAAAGTTGAAAGAACTAATCGTCAAGTTTTCTTCGCTAAACGGTTGTCGAAAAATCACCAACATTTGTAACAAAGTGAGTGTACCACGTTCATCACATGCCTGATGGCATCGATTGAATTTGTAATCGTTTCGTTTGTTCAATTGCAGTGGGATGTTTGCAACGGTCTCGGTAAATTGGCCATTAGTTTACCCGTGCCATTTTTACGCGACTACTGTTTTGTGATTTTGGCGAAAATCAATGAATTATTAGATTTAGAGGTTTGTTCAAGAAATTTCCGTCCGAATTATTCGTTAATTCTCGCGTATAATTTATTCGTGTGTTCTTTGTTCACGCTGTAGAATTATGCCGCAGCTTTGGAACTAATTAGGAACGCCGACGAAGAAGTAAAAAAACACGGCAGTTCGAATATATCTGTAAAATTTTCTCACTCGTTATTGTGGGAAACTTTGTACATAAATATGATGGAATTACAGATGTTATGGCCGGCTAAAAATATAAGTACGCTGAGTTTCTTGTGCTCTCGCATCTTTAATTGTAAGCCTTGGTAGTTAACTTATGCTTTGCGCAGATCCGTCGGGATTATTAACGTCCTGTAAGAAATGTATGGTTACTGCTCAACAAGGAAGTGATATCAGCGTTTTACCGAGATTACAAGTCATGGAACTGTGCGTCATTACAATTTTAAACTTCGCCGAATGGGAATATTTAGCCAACAGTAATTTTCAAAAAAGGTTTAGATATCTCGAATTGTCCAGCGCTATATCGTTAGCCTGTTTGGACGTGGTAAAATTTAAAGGCAACAAAAAATTCACCAAAGAATGTTGGGATTTAAGTGAGTTCAACATGAATGTACAATTGCGCATGTAATTGTAGTTAAATAAGCGTTTGAAAAGATTTACAGTTTTCTGTTCCATTTTTATGCGTTTGTATTTCAGTTATACCGGCTTTCTTGACGTCAAACTTACAAAGACGTCAAATCGGTCAGTTCAGCGATAGAGAAAATCCCTCTGGTGTTTTGAGTAAAGCGGCTTTGACGCAGTATTTTTTAAAATTGAGAGATCTGACTGTTATAAATGTGATACTATCGCTGTTGACGAAACTACATAATATATTACGCGATGAACCGAATTTAGAACTATACTTTCCTTATACACAGTTATGGCCTCCTAATTTGCCCAAGTGAGTAAAATAAAATGTTGAACTAAGCTCCGCAAAAGCGTCCTTACTCGACTATTTATATTGTATGTTTTTCCCATATATAATAGTCCCAGCGCGTATAATCCTGACGTCGTGGTAGAAGTGTTATCGGAGATTTTGAATCACGTTTCGCGATACCACCCGTACTGCGTACAATGGTTAAAATTGACTGGCGACGTTAATTTTGGTATTTAATTCTTATCCTATCGATCGTACTCGTCGTATGTCACAGTATTTGTACATCGGCTATCGGTATAGGTACTAATATTGCTGTTGCGAGTGTTTTTTTTTTTTTTTTTTTTTTTTCAGTTAAAAGGCATTATTCGACCGCGCTGAAATATTATTTCAAAGCGGTAATTGCAGCTAGTGACTATTTCGTAAGACCTGTACCTAAAGCTATCGTTGAAGATTTCACTTACAGACGTATGATAAAATGCTGCATGGAATTGCAGTGTTTCACGCAGGTATCAGTATATTACTGTACAAGGGTCGAAAATGCGCATTGCTCACTTCGATCCTTGCATTGTAAGATATTTCACATTTTACTATTAACTGTTGCCTCTCATCCGACGACATGACACAACGGCGCGGCGCCCTCTATGTTCATCTAAATTCTAAATAAATATTTTACTTTCCTTACATTTCGCTCGCTTTTTAGATAGGCTGAAATGGTTAACTTTCGTATCATGTATAATGTAAAATTATTTTAATTCAGCATAGCTGGAATTTTCGAATATGTATGCTATGAAGCTTGAATGTAATATTTATATCGTAGGCTGCGGTTTTATGCCAGTTTTTGGACGAAGTTGACTATACAACTGCTTTCAAATGTTTATCCGAAAATTCTAGTTCTGACGCAACGGATTGTTACTACGACTGTATTTGGGATGTTAATATATTGGAATATTTAATTTCGTTGCATACGAAACGCAATCAGCATTGCAAAAAGCAGAAAGTGGTAAAATTACTTTCCTTGCGAGTACGATTACGTACCTTTCATCTTTAGTTGACGAATGAATTGCTATTATACTTTTTACAGATTGATATCGTTGGATTATTAGAATTAAATAGTAACAACAATGAAGAAATCAAACGGGAAGCTTCTAATGTACGAAAAATCAAATTTCTTCGAGCCATGTCGAAACAGTACATTAGAGGTATTTTTTATTAAATTGTTGCTGTTGTACTTTGTAAAGATTCCAAAAAAAAGTTTTTTTTTTTTAATTTTTCAATTCTTAGCTGTTTGTTGACAAACTTGAAATATGTTCGTACCGCAAATCCGTAATGTTGGAAATGAAAAGATATCTAGAAAAGTATGATTACTTTGTGGGCTTATGAAGCCAAATTCTGTGCGATCTCACAATGCCTTCAGTTTTAGCGTGGAACGACGGTTAAAAAGAAAAAAAGAAATTGAGTAGGGACTGATAAAAAATGCCCAATGCTGGGACACTTCATCTCAGAGTACATTTAATGTAGGCAACATACATATTATTGTACATAGTTCGCCCACAGGCCCCCGTTAGTCGCTCGCTCACATTATTTACTTTTCTTTTTGCTCCCTCGCTTCGCTCGCTAGGGTCGTATCAACTCGTTTCACTTTTGAATAAAAACTATTCATTTATTCCTTAAAGTAGGCACCTTTTGTTTCAACGTTGATATACACATTTCTTGTTTTCACGTAGATTTATAAGCCTTTTCATGGTTGAATTGAATTTCTTTTTTTTTTTGATGGGAATGTAGAGAAATGATGCGGAAAAATTTGTTTACCACCAGTCATCATGTTCGTAAGTATTAGCCTCCTTGTAAGTGCAGTATTTTTGATACTGAAATCGTATTAGAAGTCACTGGTAATATAATTTATGTATTTGATAAATCGAATATCAAAGTTTCTAAAAATTACGGAAAATTAACAAAAAAAAAAATCACGTAATGTATACCCTTTTTAACGGGTAGTATTCAAGGTCGAACATGTTCCCCTCGTATATCGATATCTTCAAGGGAAAAAGCAGTATGGCAAGAGGATATAAGCAAAATCTGAACATCATCAAAATGGCACGCTCCCTTCCCCTTCATATTCATAAGAAGGCTCATACAGAATTTGGACATACCACCTTTTCTCTTTAAGGTATCGATATCTCGCGCCTGACAAAACGTGAGTACAACACGATCGTCTCCACATAACGGGTAGCTCGATTAGCATTTTTCAATATTTTTGCTATGCACATGCGTTTGCCGTTTACTTTCATATTCATTCCTATCATCAGTGTGGTTTGTTATGATTATTTCATGCGTCCCTAAATCCCTAATTTCTTTTCTTTTTTTTTATTATTTTGTCATCTGCGTTAAGAAATAAAATTGCTTTTCACTTGTAATTTATTATGTAATCAGTGTTTTATTATTACTTATTTCTTATCTAACAACATGTCTTGTCAAACGAATTAAATTCTTAAATTATTCATAAACATTAACATGAGTAACCAAAAACAAGACGACTGCAATAGTGGATTTCCGCATAAGCGGAAGTCCACTAAAAAGAAACTCGAAAATTGAGAAAAAATTTTGTGTCTAATCGCAAATCATACTTGAAATAAACTTTGGAAACAATGTATCAAATTAAACAAGTAACTCGTGTCGGTAACCAAAACTCAAAAATTGAACTTGAAAATTAAGGGAAAAATATTCGTAAATACTTGAAAATGGACTTCGGAAATTATGTTTCAGATTAAGCAAGTAAAGCACTTGGGCAACGAAAATTAAAAATGAGTAAAAAATAACATTCGTACTTGAGTAATAAAATACTTTAAAAATTAAGTCTATCAACAAGTAACTCACATATCATTCACATATGAAAAGTGAAACAATCATAGAAAATTATATAAAAAACCGATTCACTCGTGCAGTCGTTGCTACAAACCACAGTGTTAACACGAATAAATATGAAAGTAAAGGGCACACGTATGCGCCTAGCAAAAACATCGAAAAATCCAACCGAGCTACCCGTTATGTGGAGACACTTGTGGGTTATAGTCTGCGAATCTTGAAGATTATCGAATTTGTAACTCGCGATTACAGTCTTATTTTGGGTCCGTTCTTTTTGAAATTTTTTACATATTTATTGTTATTATTTTCATCGCGTTGGTTACAAACATTTATTTTTAATTATAAGGGGAAAAATACAGAAATTTTGATTTTGATCGGAAACCGTTCAAAATCTACACGTATACTTGGAATTGTAGCGCAAACCGTGTGCTACTTAATATTTTTGAAAATAGTGAAATTAACAATTTTTGATTTTATGATATCATTTTCGAGTCAAATTTGAAGGTTATGGGTGCCCCTAAAATGAAGAATGGTAAAAACATGATGAAATTAATTTATATGCTATAAAATCCATTCATTAAAAAAAGAATGCAATTTTGAAGTAGAGAAGAACGCTGTTAAAAATTTCGACGCTTCTCCCTTCACCAATTTTGAAACTGGGATCCGGATTTGGGTTTAGACTTTCTACACGTTAATTCGAACGAAAACCCTAAGTTTTGTCAACATCGGACTGGTAGTTGTGGAGGAGAAAAGTCACAAAGAAAAAAATCAAACCTTTCGGATTCACTTGCTCCGCTCTTGCCCTTTCGCTCGTTTCGCTTGCTCACATCCTTCAATTTCCATATCACTCACGCGTTTCGCTCGCTTGGTTCATATCAATTCTTTTCACTATTGAATAACAACCATTACTTCCATACAATATGCTCTTTTTTTTCTTGCTTCAACGTATAGAAGCACACATTGTTTGTTTCAACTTGAATTTATAAGTTGGTTATTACACAGATTTATAAACCTTTTCACCTCTCTAAATTAATTTCTTTTTTTGATGAGTATGTATAAGAATGATGTGAGGAAAATTTGATTACCATCAATCATCCTGTTCGTATGTAATTAGCCTCTTGATAAGTAGAGTATTTCAATGAAATTAAAAAAAGCTGCGAGTAGTTACGATGAAAATCAACAATAGGGGTGTTAGGGAAAAATTCTGAAGTCATCAATGAAAAAATCGTTAAAATTTGGCAGACCGTTATTTTATGAAGGCATATTTCACATAGAGCAACAACCATCGAATTATTTGAAAATTTATTAAACAATCATTTTTATTAGTTGAAACACATAACATAAATGTATTTTATAACAAATTATTAAAAAAAAATAAATAAATAAATAAATGTAAAAGGTAACAGTATACAATTAAAAGCATTTTTGAAAATGGTAAAAAATGAAAATAATAGTAGAAATACTTACATTGTATAACTATAGGGGAAACAAACATACGTATATCTGATATCTACATCATAAGGCACAAATAAGTAACAAAAACCCCTCAAGTGCCCAAACCCTTTTTTTTCCTTTTTTTTTTTTTTTTTTTTTTTTTTTATATATATATGAATACTTTTAACACTGAATTAGGGTTCACATTTTATTAAACTCAAGTTTTCAATACGTCCATAAATACTACGTAGCATATTATGTAGTTAGATGATTACATACTAAATTCCTGAATGAAGATACTGAAGTGAGAGCCTACTTAAAATTCAAAATAAATCTAACATAGAACAGATACGTATCAGGGATTCATACACGTATTAATAATATAGTTGGTAACTGAATTTCGATTTGAAGGTAAAAGTGGGAAATTGAAATATCATAATGCTTTATATTTATTACATAGTGCGTGCGTGTAAGGTATGACTTATTCTTGATTTCGGTACTATTTTTCATGAATCCTGTTTTGTGTGTGTGTTTTTCTATTCAAAATGAACATGCTTTAGAGTCTACTAACCGCGTATTGCTGAAAACGGATAATAAATTTATGCATTCATAGTAAAAAGCGTTTCACACTGATGCGAAAAAAATGAGTACATGAACTATACGCGACATAATAATATAATGAATACTCATCATTTGGTGAAAAGTTTTGATTTGTAAATTTGGAATTCTAAATTGATTCCGATTTTTCAGATTATCTTTTCTCGTATTTCGCCTGAAGAAATATCACCTTGCATCTGGCGCTTCACCAATTTTGTGTTGCGTACACAACAAAGGAGTTTTACACAGATGAAAGATGTGTAGGGAGAACGAATTCAGTACCATTTCAAAACTGAACTGGTAACCAAATATCCTCAAGCACACAAATGCGGAATGAACGAGAGGCTCCATTATATATTCCAAGTTCTTTTATGAATTGCAATAGTTATACTACAATTGTGCAAAAACCGAATGTTGCATTGCAGTAAAGTACTGCAACGAAACACGGATGTAGTGAAGCGCCTCAGTGTGAAATGCCTTTTATCGTACATAATTTACTGTTTTCAGTAATACGCGATTAACAGACTACGTGTTTGCTTGGTGTGGTTTGTTTGTTTTTATTTTGAACCTATAGTTGATTCAAAACAAGAACGACCAAATCACACCGAGCAAACACACACATTTTAGAGTCTGCTAGCCGGGTATTGTTGAAAACTGGTAAATTTCGCGTTCAAAGTAAAAGACGTTTCACACTGATGCGAGTTGATATTTTCTCTGACTAACAAATTTACATTAGTGCATCTTCGAGACCTTGCTCTTTTATTTTATAATACGAAAATTTCACCTAAAAAATTCATCTAAATTCATTCTGAATTCTCGGATTTTCTTTTCTCTTATTTAGTCAGAAGAAATATCAACTCGTACCGAAATTTACCCGTTTTCAACCATATGCGGTTAGCAGACTCAAAAATGTGCGTGTTTGCTCGGTGTGATTTGGTCGTTCTTATTTTGAACATATAATTATGAACCAAAATCTCCGAAACGCTGAATACAGCGTGATATAGCAAAATACGGTGAACGGACAAAGTAATCGATTGGTTATAATATGGATGGGTAGAATGGGACTTCAGTGTGTAAATTTAAAGGCGTACTATGTGCGAGCTGAGAGTCAATAGGTTGATCGACCAAATACCAGAATTTTCACATACGTGAGTCGTTTTAGCCATGGAAAAGTTATCAAAAATATCCATTGTAAATTTTCGATCAACAAGCAACTCACAAAAAAACGTGTTTTCATCCATTTTGAGTATTATAGTCTCATTATGAAATCAGGTATACTTATACTGCCGGAATCAACTCGAAATTTGGCGTTTCTTGGGTGCGTTGATATTGTTGATAACGAAACATACGTGAGTCGTTTTAGCCATGGAAAAGTTATCAAAAATATCCATTGTAAATTTTCGATCAACAAGCAACTCACAAAAAAACGTGTTTTCATCCATTTTGAGTATTATAGTCTCATTATGAAATCAGGTATACTTATACTGCCGGAATCAACTCGAAATTTGGCGTTTCTTGGGTGCGTTGATATTGTTGATAACGAAAATCGTACCTACTTGTTGAAACTAAGAAATGGATTGAAGAAAGTGCGATTCAACGAAAAAGTTTGTTTTTCGGGTCCGACTAACGTAAGAGTGAAGTCTAGTTTTAACTATTATACATATTATGTACAAGTGGTTAACAAGGGGGTAGTCGTAGCAGGGCGGAAAAAAGTTACATTTAAAAAAAAAAAAAAAAAAAAAAAAAGGCAAGAAATCAAAGTGATAAAAAATGCAGAAAATTTTTCATTAATTTACAAGAAGTTGGCAGTATGATTTAATGGTAGGTAGGTACGTTGAAAATGTACTTATACTCGCACTTCAAATGGATGGAAAATGATCTAATATTGATAATTTATCGGCGAAAGAAGCGAGATTACACTGAGCCACGCCGTCTTTAGTATTGACCAAAGAAGAGTTGGAACGTAGAGAAGGTAACGTCGTACCAGTGGTTTTCAGATACGGCCGAGGTTGGCGCCTTTTGTAAGGTTCCCACTCGACCTGTCATCTTCGTCAGTGCGTAACAATCACGTCTGGTGCTGATTTGGTAGACTGTACGCTATACGGACGGCTTGGCTTGCTATCGATACTGCTAGTATCGTGTTTGGGCGATTTAAACCTTTCCATCTCTATCACGGCTTCGGCTCGAAACTTATGTTCTTTCGAATGTCTACTAATCTTATCGGGTTTTTGGTTATTTTTGTAGCCGAACGTCGTGAAACCTACCGCCGGCGGTAAAGCGAATGGAGGTACGGCGGAGACGGCAGCGGGCTTGATATGCGTTTTTTTAACTGTGCCCGGGGGCGGCGGTGGCGGTGGAGGTGGCGGCGACGGCGACAGACTGCTTTTGTTTGTCGTCGAATCTGAAGTGGAAGACGAATTATAAAACAGACTCTCGCGTGTTTGGCATTCGTTATCACGCATTTCTGGCATGTAGCCGATGGAATCTCCGCTTTGCGTTACTAAGCCGTCTTCTTCTTCATCGCCGTTGTAATCTCGCCCCGATTCACGATGCGCCGGACGAGCGTCGCTGTGGTATTGCGGACCGCCATTTATCTGCGAAATCGAGCCACACGAAATAATTACACGATTTCAGGATTATATTAAAGGATAAGACGGAGCGTTAATAAGTGTTAGATGTAAGTCGCTGTAAGCGGCATACCTTCTCGAATCCGCAGTCTCTCCTTATCAAACGAGGGAAAGTATGCTCGGTAGGAACGTAACAGTTCTGCGCTTCATTTTCGTCTTCCTCCTCTTCTCTAACCGATTCGCAAGCATTATTATTGGCAGTGATTTCAGTCGCGTTTATCAAACTGTCTGGCAGATTTGGTAAAACCGTGATTACTGGTGTGAGTATTGTAGCCGTTGGTGTTTTCCGTCCCAACTGATCCAGCTGACTATCTCTAGATTGATTTACCTGCGCCTATTGAATACGCACGTTTAAAAAATCATTTCTCAGTTCGTGCTTTAGAAATGAAAAACACTAGCAAAAACAAAACATGAGTACCTTGATAATGGCTAAATCGTGAATCAACTTTCTAACTATGTTGAATATCAGAGTGAAACACATACCGAACAGAATTAAAAAAAATACTATCAGTATGATTAGCATTTCTAATTTCGTTACTTGTTGCCAAAAGGTTTGTTCTTCTAGTTTCTGTGAACAAAATAAATAAGCAAGTGGTTGAGCATTTTGATACTAGTAATACCTATAATCTCAACTACAAAGGTATCTATCGTTATTATTATAATCATTATCATTAATATTATTATTGATTTTCATTTCTTTTTTTATCGAGCACGTATTTTCACCAATGCCTTCACATATGTACGTATGGTTGCCTATAGTTGGGAAATGATTGGCCTATCTCATGAACGTATAACATCTTTTTAGTTACATTAGAGGGTAATTTTTCAAATGTTGTACTTAGCACTTAAGAAAAATCGAAGCACCTAATTCAGGAGAAGGCGCTGAGGAGGGTTGGTTAGTTGCACTATGGTATCAGCAGTTCAGTGAAGCCATTTTCTAAATCAAAAACGTTTGCCAGTATGCCAAATTTATAAATATGCCCTATGATGTTACTCGTATATTTATAAAAGAAACGAATCCTTTGAATGGGGACTCAAGAAGACTACAACTCGGAAAAATCAGGAGGGTGACGGTGAGGACGAAATCTCCTCTCTTCCAAGTTTAACTCATGGACGTGATACCGCCTGTACATAGTACCTACGTTGCCCTGCTCGCCGACAGGCATAAAAGGAACGCATGTATTCATCTCAATTCTTTGGCAAACACTTCGAATTTAATTGTTAAGTATGTACCTAAGTACGTATTTTCATCAGTGCCTACACATACATAAATATGCAGTACGTACAACTGAGAAATGCAATACCTGCTAGATGGTATCATTTTAAAATTCACCATACATTATGAATAGGTAAATCTCAATAAATTTCCTACGCGTTCCACGCATATACTTTCTATTACTACTCAGCTTCGAGCTTGGCCAAATATAATTAAATGGAACGAAAAACGTATGTAGATATATTTCCTTAGTCTTTGAAAATTGTATACACCTACGAGTAGAAGTAAAGTTTAAACGTAATGACATGAGCTTTGAACGAATCACAAAAAATTCGATTCGGATCACAGATTACTGATTGAAAATACGATCAGTCATCATTTTGAACTTCACTTCCGTGGCCTTATTGAAGTAGGCAATTCGCGTATAATCAGCTGAAGAAGGAAGTCACGTAAATCATATTTTTTAATATTCAAAAATTATGTTCATTCTCGTTTCCATTCATAATGATGCAGGTACTAGGTACCTGAAAGTGATGAAATTAAAATATACGACCCCCATCATTCGCACTATTCGTCTTCAAATTGCAGTAGATACTTTTGGCAATTTAGGCGTAATTGTCGAAGATGCCGTCCTTATTCAATGGGTATTTTTTTCAACTTTTTCTTCTCACAATCAACAAATTTAACAATTCAACATAGTACAAAAAACTAACCGAATTTTCAGAAAATGATACGAATCAACGGGAAAATACATGCTCGCATTAGGGATTAAAAAATTCGAATCGTTAATTAAGCATTCTAAACTAAATGATTCGAATTACGAATCGTATCATGATGCGAATCATGGCCTATACCCGTTATGTCATGCAGCTAAGTATACAATGTCATGAAATTGTACAATTTCAAGATGAAAAAAAAAAATTTAAGCCTCCACTGAGATTTTTCACAAGGAAATGGGTGATTCGTTTGGACTAGTTTGTCGTACACCTATTACTTTTTCGCTCATTTCAGATTCTTCATGATTTTCGGGTCATTCAAGGGGGGTTTAGGAGTAATGATGCCTTTACTTACGATTTTACTTTTTAATTACGCTGCAACATTCGTTGGTGCAAAGTCATGAAGAATCATGTACAGGAATGACTTGATTTTCAAGTCAAAAATCGCAATGGAGGCTTGGACTTTTTTTAAATTTTAAAAATGTGTACTTGAATAGTAGCCTGAAATATCATTTGTGCATCTATTACGTTGCGATGAATATTCGATCTATAAATTACCGCAGATGAACAATACATACATAGCCTGCCGTGTGTTAAATTTTTTTCACTTTAACCCTAGAATGCTGCAATGGGTGAAAATACGCGTATGCAATGCACAACCACTCTCAAGCCCAAACGCTACCGCGTGACGAAGTGCTTCTCCTGAGGAATAAAATGTGGTATGACTTTCATTTTTTCTGCGAGTGAGGTATGCAGATGGTAATAAACCGAAAATTTCGAATTTTATTTTTCATTAATTTACTTTTTCTTCAACTGTTGGCAGGACTAAATTTTTATTAACCCTCTGACTCTCAACATATAAAATGAAGTTATTCGAATTTGTTTACCGAATACTATTTTTTTTTTTTATGTGAGGATTAACACCTTTCGGCCGAAATTATAATTTAAAAACAATTTTTAAGTTTTAACATGTGTAGCATTCCAGGGGTAACACTGGGGCTGGAAGCGTGATTAGCTAATTTCTTGGAAACAATATTCAATATGGAGGGCTCGCAAATGGCTTATTTTAAAGAGATTGAAACGCAAAATTATGTTTTTTTACTGTCGTTGATTTACTTTTGGAATTAATTTTGTAAAAACCGATTTTTTTTTTACTTTATTATGAATCATCTTAATAAGTAAATCAATGAAAATTCTTTTTTAATAGTGAAACACATTGAGAATTTTACGTTCCTTTGAATGAGCTACTTGTAAACTTTCCATCCATTATTTTTCTTGAGATCTTTGCAAAAAACCAAGTAATAAGACAAGTTTATTGTTAGCACTGGAGCTCATTTACAGAGAGTGTTCTAAAAAATGAATTAGTTTCATTCAATAACTCGAGACACACATGGATGGCAATAATGTTTTAAAATTGAATCGTATAAAAAATTTCGAGCTCTTTCAAATGAGTTGTTTGCGAACACTCCAAATCGATTTTTATCGTAGTCGTAGGTATTAATAAAGAACGTTCTGGCTCCTTTTTCAACATTTATATGTGATAAATTTGTGTGTCCCATGGTCAGGGGCGTGCTCAGCCATTTGGGGGCCCCACGATAAATATGTTGAAAAGGCCCCGAGAGTCGGTAGGGCCCCCCTCGTTATAATTTTTAACTTTTTTTGAGTGGATTGGACACCTATCCAAAAAAGCAAAAAATTTTGATATAGAAATTTATAAAATTTAATATTTTTAAATTTTTTAAATTTTGATACGTATAACATTGATTTTCACTCAACTTTAGAGATTATGTCCAAGTTGCCAAAATAAAAAAAATAGCTGACAATTTTTTAGAAATTTAGTGATCCAAATTTTTTTTTTTTTATATATGTTATTAGTCCAGTCGAATTAGAACTTTTATTCGGACTAATTGCTATATAAAGTTTTTCTTCATTGGTAGTGGGACGTGTTTTAAACAATATACTAAAAGTCTCACTCCGTAGCCGTTGTGTGTCGCGTGCTAGCGCGTGAAATATGTCACGCCGCAGCGTTTTTTTACATTATCTCCATAAATATGCATTTTTACGCAAAAATAGTTCAGTGAAAAAATGTTCCTTATTAAATTTCACATAAAGTAAACTATTTATTTTTATCCCTAACCCATTATTTCGTCGAAAAAACGTAGCGTCTTTTACACCTGTTTTTCACGCCACCCATCTATACGTTGTTTTGCAGCCGTTTTTTGGCGTTATCTTCGCGAATATGCATTTTAAAGCAAGAATAGCTCAGATAAAACAAATTTCTCATTAAATTTGACATAATATGGACAACCTTCTCATATTGAATTAGAAAAAGATAAGGTCTTTTTAGACCTACTAATCACACAACCCATTTATAGCTGTTTTACGACGAAAATGCGAGCTTGCTTTATACATTCTACAATCTTGAAAAACATGATTGATCAGATTTAGTATTTATTTTTCAAATTTTTCCATTTCTTTATTAAAAAAACAACTTTTTGGAATTTACCAACTTATTTTCCATTATGGCGCAATATTTTCCAGTTGCGCTGTTTGTTTGATACTGGAAAAACTGATTACCTAGAAAAATTTCAGTATCCTGTACCTAATATGCTGGTCAATGTATGATGATGAATTAAGTAAAATTTCCCGATATGGCGATATAAGTGGGTACCTAGCCTACTATCAATATTAAATAAAAGCAGTTGAGTTGAATTGAATTAATTAGGTATTAAAGATAAATTTGCTGAAGTTTCTTTACTATTTTCTAACCTTTATTTGTACCGAATTATATGACTTAATTACAAATCTCATCATACTAAAAGAGGCCCCACTCCAAAGGGGCCCACTACTCGGGGCCCCAGGATATTATCCTGAGTCGTTACACGGTGAGCACGCCCCTGCCCATGGTCCATCTAAATCTATGTATGGTTGATCTATGATATTATGTAAAATTTATACTGTTGTAATTAAATCTACTTGCGCCTAATCCCATTTCCAACTATCGAAAAATCAAATTCTCTAAACCATCGAACACTCAAATTAAAAGTAATAAAAACGAATGGAATTTATTTGAAATAACTGAGAATACGTCAACGAATTAGTCAATACTCGATACAGCGCGGCGCACTCCGAATATGCAATTCTGCTGGCAAAGGATTTCCTACGCTTGTTTCAAGATTATAAATACATACAAAACCGTTCGTTATTAATAAGTAAGCATAGTAACCTTGCATTCTTCATCATCTTCGTCTGAAGCTGTTAAACAATTTGCCACTTTATCACATTGAAAATAGAGATGAATACAGTTACCATCTTGGCAATTAAACTCGTCGGCGGTGCAGTCTGTAAAAATAAATACATACTTGTATCTGAAACAAAATTGTACCGGTCAAATAATGAAATACTTACAGAGGAGTTTTTCGAAATGTAACGTTCAGATTTTGATGGCTTCAGCATAATTATGAGCCAGTCGTGAAAACCCAAGGTTTGTATTTATGTGTATTTTCTCAGCTGCAACCAACCATCTTCAGTCGAGTACTGAATTTTTGTAGTCGCGTTTCTGTGCGAGTAAATTGTGTCATATAGACTGTGGCTAGTTAGCAATACAGCTTGACCGCGATGGGGTGAAAATAGACCCTTCACAATACGTCGATTTGGTTTTTCTATTTACGACTTCGAAATCAGGATTTTTTGAAAATTCAGTCGTAACCAGCCACTTGCGAACGAATTATGTAATTTACTAATTTTGTGCACGCCTACGTTTAATTGTGTAATATTATTTACAATTCAGGCTCTCGGCACGGCGTGACCACTGTATGAAAAACTCTCATTTTAAAGTCCCAAATAGAAAAACAGATCGTTGTTCGAATCTAGTAAACGCAACTACAAAAATTCATTAATCAGCCGGGAATGGTGGCTGTAGCTGTAACTATAAGTAAACATCTATAATTATTTTTTTTATTTTTTCCCTTCACATGCTCCATAAAAGTATGCTTATTCTGTCAAAATCTGAGTGTCAGACAGCGGTTAGCTCGCCAATTACATAAAGACAACAGATAAATCTAATTTGAAAAAAAAAAAAAAAAAAAATGAAAATGAAAGTAACGATAATAATAAATGAATAATTACTGGATACTGCTCTGAAAGGAGTAAAATGAGCTTTGAAGGTTGAATTGATAGCTGCTTTTTTTACAACGTACTGAATGCGCATTAAATTACTTGCGAAAACAATAGGTTCGGCGGCCGCTCCGCAAAATGTATGCCTTATGGTATCTGTGTTTTCTTCCAAAATATTAACGTAGTTTAGTTCGCAATCGTTCGGAAATTGCAAGTTGAACGACTCCCAAGTTAATGACACCTACACACAAGGTAAAAATGAAAAATCAATCATACTTTTAGTGCAAACGTACCAAACGAGTATGCGCTATATGTCCGCCTACGTAATTTCGATACGGTGTTTTCGCGTTATAAGCACAAATGAATACCTATCGACTATCACCCAAGTGTAGGTACACTCGCGTAGTCTTACTCCATCATCACGCAACAAGTGTTAAAGAGTGGTAAATCTCGGCGGTAGGTACTAACCATCAGATACCTCAACTTTTTTTTTTTTTTTTTTTTGGTGGGAATCCTCCACGCACGCTACGCTGCACTACTCGAGTGAGAAGGTGGGAACTGCTGTCGGTATTACTTCCAGGTAGGCAGGGAGCCTTTTAGCGTTCAGTTGGAAATAAGGTTGAATCTGGGTTCAGCTCAATAGAAGTTATTGTGGCCCTTTGCCTTTGCCTTTTCAGCTGCCCGATGGCCGTTCCACCTCAGAGCCCTACTTGGGTTGCGTCATATTCCATCTCACTCCAAGCGCTTAGACTAGGTAGGGATAGTAAACATTGTTCAAGTACCCAGCCATGAGGCTCGCTTGACGTGAGCATCGACCACGCAGCCACTGAAAGCCATGACACCCAGCAGCCTACCTACCCGGTGGAGTCGTTCACGCTTCAGCTAGCCATGCTACCTCCACGTCCACGTCATTTAAAACCTGCTAGGAGTGCCAAGAGCAGTTGGAGTAGGCCAGTCAGGGAGCTCCTTTTAGGTCATCACTACAACTAGAGGTACCTAGACCGGCTCGCTACAAGTACGCATACGTAGCTAGTATGTACCTACTCGAAGTTCTATACGAGTATATTAGAATCAAGTATTCAGATTACACCACTTTCACTGACCATCAAAGAGGTGAACAAGTCTTCCTATTGGTTTCAAATACTTCGCCGATGAAAACCGTTAAAAAAGTTATTTCGCTCCACGCGCTGTTTCATCATTTTTCGAAGGTATGGAAAATACATACGTGGGCGAATGTTTTTTCTTGTTAATATACCGAGAGGAAAATCTCCTCCTTGACGTCACGACATGGCGGACAACAATTTGGATTTTTTGAGAAAGCACCAAGTTGTGTAATAACTAATAACGAATAACCTGTTATTATACTCGTAGAATCTGGACGTACGTATGTAGGTACTAGGTAGCTATGCATGTACTCACGATGTAGAACCTAGACCTACACGGTACACGGTACACACCGCATTGCCAATATTGCACTTACTTTTTTATTTTCTTCAACCTGCAGATTGAACATACAATCGATGCCGCTTTTGACTGACTTATTTTTAAAATATTCAGGTATGTCGCTATCGGACAGCACGAATCTAATATCTTTCTCTTTGTTAATTTCGTCTTCTTCGGTTTTATTCACAACGCAAGGGTTCGTCATTTAAATCTGAAGCTAATGGCGAAAAATCAGTAAATAACGATATAATAGCCGAATTGGCTAAACGTAGGCTGTATGTACAAGTAAAAATAATATATGAATTAGGTACCTACTATGCGCGAATCGTATACTTACGAACATCTTTGCGAGGTTCGAAATAGTAAACCGCTCGAAATCCTTTGTATTCGATGCTATCGTCGCTTTTAAATCGTAACCACAATGCCGAACCGGACGATTTAATTACTGGCGGGAACTGATGATCGCAAAATTTACCGATTTCCGGAGAATAACCGTAAGCTCCGTCACGAATCTCCAGTCTGTCAAATTTACACCCATCACTCGGTTCTATTGCGAACTGATCACGAAAATCAACGATTACGTGTTGATCGGAAGAATTAGCTGCGACATAAATACCATACTGAAATTAGTAACTATAATGATAATCATTTGAAATAATTCTGATTATTGAACGTCAAGTAGATATGCCGAACGTTGTTATACGTATTATAGCGAGCCTTTTCACCCGCAATTATCCATACAATACGAAGCCTATAAAGTACGTACTTAATACGAGTAAAGATATATCTGGTAACCTGGTACATAAATCTAGTTACTACTCGTACCTAAGTCGTACAAAATCATCGAGATCAACCGATCAACGATGTAGATGCTCTATCCTCTAGGTTTCCAGCTATAGGAACCCAGTAAAATTAAAATTTTTCCAACTTTTTGCCAGACTACATAGTGTATTTGTAATATGTACTTAGCTATGCTTACTACTATTATTATTATTATTATTATTCATCGTCATCAATCTAAGACCTTGCTTGATAATACTTATGCAGTAGCACAAAAAATAATAAAAAATAGTACTTAATATGTATGAATCGCTTGTTATATCAATTTTTAAATTTCGTTTATAGATAAATGGTTTTTATGGGCTAAAGTTTTAAAGAATTTGAAAAAATTCTCAAAATTAAAAAACATTTTGAAACATAAACGTGATATTTTTTTTTACCAAAATTTAGCCCCATATATATATAATTATAGCGAGGTCATATTTTTGGAAAAAACCTAAAAAATTCGACCTTCAAGTGTTCTCCAAATTTGAAGTCGATAGTTTTGAAATTATACGAATTTGCAGATGGAATTTTTTGCTGAGTAAAATCATGTTTTTTTATTGAACACCGATAGCCGATGTCACGTTAGGCGAATAGTTATCGAAAAATACCGCGAAAATGAAACTCGCAAACAAGGGCATTTTTCACCCTGTTTGAAGAAGTCGAACGTCAAAGAAAAATTATTAGGTACTTTTAAAAGTTACATTCATCGCGTGAAGACTGAAGAACATTTTTAACCACAAAAATTCTTTTAACTGATTTTTTGAAAAAGCACTAAATTTTATATTGTCTTGTATATTTTCAACAATGAATAATGAATGAAGAAGCTTGCCTGAACCATTCAGGACTCAAGATACAAAATATGCCCGGTTTCTACTCCACAATGTTAGGTACCCAAATCAAATCAACACCATCTAGATGTTTTTTGTTTTTGTTTTTTTCTTTTTGTTACTAAGACAGTAGTCGGTAACGTTTCAATTTTCAATGATCGCTACTCATCTTAAAAACGCTCTTACTGTTAAGAGTAGAATAACGAATGAATTGGTATAGATATTTTTTGTACATAAAAAAAGATGATAATTCTTTTCTCCAACAGGAAAACAAGCCAGCTGGTCCGGCGGATCAGGTAAGAGGGTTTTCGTAATTTTTTGTTTAATTAATTGTTCATAACGCTTTTTACTTCTTTAAGGAATTTACTATATTATACCTTTAAACAGAATGTAAATGTTTTCATTTCTTTTAGTTTTGTATAGGATAGTAAATGACAAAAACGATCATAAAAAGTGGTTGTTCCAGTTTATGAGGATTAAAGGCGAACCCAGACACCAAATTTAATGATTTTCGTACTAATTTATCCATATAGATGTACTGGGAGGAGGAGAGGAGGAATTGAAAAATGTTTTTTGAATTATTTTCTTTTGAAAATGAACATAATTATGCTTAAAAAAATTCCAATAACTGCATAATCTTTAATGATTTCCAAAGAGACTAAAAAATTGAAAACTTCTTTTTTTACCCCCAAGAGTTTATGTTTACTATCAAAACTGTCCAAAAATCTATAGGTTTGGAGGATTAGTTCGTCCATAATCTTCGTGAACCAGAATAATGTATTTCATTTCACATCATACCAGCGCTGGCGTAACAAGGATTTTTTGGAGAGGTCAAGGAAGGGGAGGACACGAAAGTATTCATTCAATGTCTTCGCTCACTACATATTTCTGTCCAAATGCTTAAGGTACCTAACTATCTAGGTACCTATGTATGTGAACGGGCTAAAAAATTTCTGGACGAGGAGTTTAGTCTATATCAGGGAGTCATATACATACATGTACTGTACTTGACTCATAATTCATTCGGTATTAAACAACAATTAAAGGAAATATTATCTTAAAATGAAATTTAGTAGATACTTCAAAAATCGAAATCGATATCATTGTTGTGTCACATCTAGTTACAATAAAATAATAGTATTTCCTGATTGCCTACTAATAGAGGAAAAAAATCGATTGCAATCAGGTTACGAAAACCCTAAAAAGACAACTTGAAAGAACGTCTCGAGGGGTATTCTATCTGTACGGATTATAAGTCTTGCGTATAAATTAGTCATTCATTGCATAAACCAAATTTTGCATTCAAGCAACAGATGGTACCACTAACCCATTTACGCAATTTTCATAAAAACACCTCACTAAATGTCCATATAAATATGTAAGATGCACCAGAGAATTGTACGTTCCGCACCATCTCCACAAATTAAATGAAACGTTCTGGGGACTCACCAAGTCCACAGATATATTGTGAGAAGTTGGCAAGTAGTCCTCAGAACGTACACCAATTGCAAACACGAGTATGTTGCAGTGTCGCGTCGCGTCGCAACGTAAATCGTTCCGAATTTAAAAGGACAAAGTCTGTACCTACTTGAAACTTGTGACAGCGTATTAACAGACTATGAAGTTGAGACGCGCACCCTTTTCTCAAGCACTCTTGATACGCGGTAGCTTTATTTTCAAGCAATTACGTCTATTACACTTATCCCCTTTACGGCCAACGCTACGCTTATTTACACCAGCACAACAGGTGTTTAGCTGTCTACATTACAATTCGGGCGTGAAGTTTATTATTCGCTTAGCGCGTCGGCGGCGATTTTCTTTTTACCTTCGCTGAATGGGTTCATCGCTAACACAATTTGTAGACAGTATTTTCGTAACAAATTATAATCAATTACCTAGCCCGCCAACATTAAAAATTTCTTAATTAGCTTCAAAGTCGTACGACAACGACATAGGTATCTTTATGTTTGTGCTCTGTGTACGCTTAATTGTATGATGATCATTACTTCATTAAAGTGTTGTTTATTTTTAATTATGCTGATCATGTGTTCTCAATAAATTTTCAGCCTGCAACAATGTAGATCCCTAGCTAGTGGCTCCCAAACTAGCATTATTTTAGAGAAAATCAGAATGTTTGACTTTTTTGATCTCTAAAAAAGCATTAAAGAAAACCAAATCTCAAATTAGTGATATGAACTCATGCGATTATTGGGCATAATAAGTATACATATATCTCAAATTCACGTTCACACGTAATATTGGAGGAGAGGAGGAAAGGCTATCGACCCTAAAATGTAGTGGGGGTACATGAGAGGGCAAAAATTTTTTATTGAGGTTTCATGTAGTAAAATGAGCTCATGAGATTGACCTATTTTGATTTTAGCTTTCCAAATGAATTTGGAAGGGAGTTAGAGCAAAAAACGACTTTTTAGAGGGGAAATTACCGCAAGAAATTTCATGAATCTTCCATATCTCCTCACCAAATCGATCTACAAAGGTGAAACTTCGTATGTAGGGCTAGTTCATGACCAGAATGTAATCTCTTAAAGGTGGGTCAAAATGGTTCCAAAATGGCTGATCGTAAAAATTTGAGGATGATTTTAGGAGGCTCAAGTAGTCATAATTTGAGACATATGTGTTCATATGATTATTGCACGGTAAGAAATACCACATTTGCTTTGAATTCAACTTCTCAAGTGGTTTTGGAAAGGGTAGGGTAGGGATTTTCAGACTTTAAATGTGGTGTGGTCTGTAGACATGAAGGGATTAGCAACGCTATATGGAAACCTAAGTAGGTACCAGTAAAAAACTCAACTCCAGTGATGCAGCATGCATGGCTGCTTATGTGTGTTTTTTTTTTTTTTTTTTTTTTTTTTTTTGTTAATTTTACTATTCACCTAAACGAAGGTTTGTTGCGTCTTACTGTTATACATATCACGTATATATATAAAATATAATTATTGTTACACATATAACCAGCTGCAGGCTATGTAAAAAAGCAGTTATAAGTTGGCTCCACGTGAAAGTAGATACCGTATATGGAGTTGACTTTCACAAATCACGCATTACTTTCGCCCAGATGCGCTCTGTCTAATGGTATATGTAACAGAAGGAGCTGAGTTCCTCTATAAATGCATATTTAAGTATACAGCTCCTCTAATTAAATTTTCCATCATAACTTCCATTCTAATCATCGATTTAATGTATTTCTTTCATTTATAAAATGGACAAATAACAATTAACAGTTTGCTGGAGGCAAATAGCTCTTACAACTATGTTTTTAGATGGATCCAAATTTCACTATACGTAATTCGATATATATACACTACTTATTTCACTTGCCGTTAAGCATGTTCTTATAATTTGTTTCTCATTTTTAGTTCATTCCTTTTTATTATCATTGACCATGTTTTGCACGATAAACTTCGTGTATTTAGATAATACTATAGAATAACTAATTGTCTAATTATGCAATACCTACCACATAAAAGCCAGGTGAGTTACCCTTAGACTGAGGTAATTTTTTTTCTATTCTAATATGTACTTATCGCAAGTAAAGTAACTTTGAGATTAAGAAAGAAAAAAAAACCCAACAATTATTATTCATTCTTACAAAATACTTTCTGCTTTATTAACACCATAACTTACATCAAAAAACAGTTAAGCACCTACAATAATGTCATTTTCTTGGTGAAATTTTCTTATCGAAAGTAATTTCCTGATTTACCTACGTCACAATATTTCTGAAAGATCTTGTACGTATTTACCGAGTCTTGTACGATCGATATTATATTTTCCAAACCATCAGAAACGTTTCCCGTAATTAATTTTTTTTCGAAATCGAATTAGCACTCGGCAAATGTTGGGAATTTCCTTTTTGATTTCGCAGAAACATTATTTACCGGAAACCCTCTGCCGCGCCGTATTTACCAGTAATGTTATTTATTCGTCGCTATTGGCGAGTAGTTCGTTTTTCTCAATTTTGAATTTCGCATTAAGTTTAAATATTGAACAGACTATATTACCTAATGATGAAAATCATTTACGTTAGTCGTAGGTACGTAGACGTATAGGTATTCGTGTATTACGTTTGAATACCGAAAGAAAAGATGCGTACATGCCATGTATCGCCTATAGAACTAATACATAAGTATGTAGCAACTATATGTATGTAGTACGTACTAACTTAACAATAAATACGAAGTACTTGTAAATCTAGCTCTGAGTTTTGTGAAAATATGGCATGAAAACTAGCCCTAATTGCAGCGAAGTCGGCTAGACGGCTACCTATATTTATACTATTCCGACGTAAGTAAGTATTTATGCAAAATTACGTCTGATATACAAAATTCCGATTTCATGCTGAACCAGGCCCGACACGGTGAGTACCTATTATAGAGTTTGGTGAGGAACAAACCATCAACGGAAAAAAGGAGGGTCATCTTTTTTTGTCATGGGTATTCGTTAATTTCTTATGATATTTCATTTCGAAAGCGCTGATCATATTAAAGAACTTGTCAACTAAGAAGCAATTTACTATGAACGTAAACGAAAAAATAAGTAGCTAACTGAGTAAATATTTCTCAATAATGTTTAGACTTTCTCAAATGGATAGGTATCCAACTACCGAGTTTACGTAGATTTAGCTGAAATCCGAATTTTTCAGTTTAATTTTCAATGTTTTAGAACGTACCAGTGTTTCAAAAATCTATACATTTTCAAATTTATGGAAGCTGATTCATTTAATATGACTTCTAAATTCGAGTTACCTCACTATGTACGACTCCTTCCCCACTCGTATAGTTCCATCAAATTAAGGTCATTTTAATCAAGTAAAAAAATAAACTTATTAGAATGGGAAAAAAACCAAAAAAAAAAAAAACATAAGCAGCCATGCCGCATTCCTAGAGCTGAGTTTGAATTCAGACGATCAGGTTCGCAAATAACGTTGCAAACACCTTTATGCCTACAGGCCACATCTACTCTATTCCTTTCAAAATCACTTAAGAAGTTGAGTTTAGAACAACATGAACATAATATATTTTTCAAATTATAAGTGCTTGAGGCTCCTCAAATTATTCTCAAAATTTTACAATCCGCCATTTTGGATCGATTTTGACCCATATATGGTATCCTACTTTCACATGAAGCCAACTTATAACTGCTTTTTTACATGACAGAAGCTGACTTTTACCTATATATGCGACCGTATACATTTTTACCAAAAAGTTGCACATTTACCAGATGATTACAAATGGTCTGAAACGCAAAAACTTGAAGACCCCACCCTTCCTTGACCTCCTTCCTAAATCGCGTGGGCTGTAATAGCTATTGTTCTTATTAAAAACTCAGCTAAATATGAAAAAATGAACGATTTTACAAATATAATTTGTTCGCGGAATTCATGCATGAAAATGTTTCGCGAAGAAAAGATAAGGGCTTTCGTAATTGAGATGGGCCAAGTGTATGGTAATTTTGGGAGAAAGCAAAAATCCTCATAGCCTCAAAAGACTGAATCTGGGAGATTCAGTATGTAGTTGTCAGTTAGCAAGCTGCACTCTTCACGTAATAAAGGTAAGGTCAACACTTGTAAAAAACGTGCTCGTAGCAATTTTTTTTTCTTTCTTTCTTTCTTTCAAAAAAAAACTTTAGGTCTCGAAATGTGAGCCATTTCTGTGGTATTTGTGAAAATTGCGAAAAAAATTTCCACGCTTTCAAAGAGTCAAGTATATCAATGACTCTTGTAGCACCCAGTACACCAGTGCAGACTATTTTAGAACGGACATTTGAACTGAAGTACTATCAACTTATATATACGAAGTACCGAGGCATTTCGGAAATTTTATTAAAACCAACGACAACAGGGCGCGACGGTTGTGTATCAATTTCTATTATTTGCGTAAGTCAACATTTTATTCCGTTCACGAACGATGGATCGAAGGAAGGAAGGAAGGAACGAACGAACGAACGAACGAACGAATGGATAATCATTAATGATCGATATTCGCTTGATGTCGTACTTCGCGCGGACGCTTCCGAGTTGGAATTGAAGCAAATTTACTAGCCACCAACTTGGTACTAAGCTACTCACTACGTATCTACCTACCGTAGGTATTATGGTATTAGGTATTAAGATATGCTCGGAATTTAAAACGTATCTACTTTCCCTCCTTCGTCCACACAACGCTTATACGTAATTCGACTTTTCGTTTTGGAATTGGCGCGTATCTATACTTATGGATAGAAAGGGGAGAGAAGATACCTCATTCGACAAATTTCAAGCCACACCGCATCGTTTATTCGTCTACTATACTACCTACATAGTACATGCGTATATTCCAGATCCACCGAAAAATCTAACACCCTCTGCATAATTATAGTTTTTTAAAATTTAACTGCTGAAAACCGCTCGATGAAATAGAATTTTCTGGCATATATTTTTCGTTACAAAGCACAAATTAGCATATTTTCGATATTTTTGCCGGTTTTTTGGCATATTTTAAACTTTTTTCTATTTTTTACGACATTTTTCGCAAAATACTCAAAAATCCACGTTTTCAAAAATAAAAACAATTGAAAAATTGACTTTTTTGCCAAAATTTGCTCTACAGAGAAAAAAAAATCGAAATTTTTTATCTGTGATTTTTTTTCGCAATTATTCCTCTTGAATGGCGACCGTGAGAAAACGTACACTTTGTGTACAATTTTATTGAATCGCTTATTTCTCGCCATGATGCCATAAAAAAAATTTGTTTTAAACATTTGCTTTTTCAAAAATATGTTCAAATAAATGAAGTTTCCGTTTTGAATTTGTCATATCATTGTTCTCCTTCAAAAACCCTGCATTTTAATACCCATAATACACCCCTTTTATCGAGCGAGCATATTTTGGCATATTTTTGGTTTTTTAGTAATATTTCTGACATATTTTAGACTGCGAAAGCATAAAGTATGCGCATAAAACACGATTTTTATGGCATGAAAATCATATCCCTAGTCCCTACATATAAGGTATGTTATACACATTATACTGGTGCATAGCATACGAATATACAGATATTTGTAAAATAAATTTCTGACTCTGCAGAGTTTGCTAACTCAACCAAAGTGTGCTTGTACTTCGCAGCTTCCGAGGTCTATACAACAACCTCATTACTGTTCATTTTTGAAATAGAAAAACTAAGTGGTTCCTCATGTTGATGCTTTAAATGAAGTATTATCTCTGACTGTTATATGTATGGTGATTATCTATTTAGTATATACACACACTGGTGTTAAAAGCTTTTGGATAACTTGGAGAGACATAACATAATTTTTTTTTTACCAAAAACTTGTTTTTTTGATTTGAAAATTTTCCCTCACATCTCACAGCTTGCTGAAAAATGAAAGTAGCAACACGTCGAAGTTAAGATTATTCATAAGAAAACCTATCTTCGTAAATTATAATGAATTGTTTACGAGAAGACTTCACAATCTAAAAACATACATACACACACCTATTCTTTGATTCAAACCAAATTTTTACTTAGTTTCTGTACTGCACAGTAAAAAACTAATCTTTTTAGTTAATATCAAAATTTTTAAATATTATCATACCATCCTTTTCATACAGTAACATCAGAGGATACACTACGGACCTCGCAAACATGAACAAAGTGCCTACACCACATAAACAATAATGCGACACGTACAGTGTACAATGTACACATGAGTGAGTTATTCGACACCTTTGCCTTCACCGAAAGATGAATGAGCAAAAAACCTACGTGATGGATACTGATGTGAGTCGACTGCTCTAGCTTTAACCTGCTTCCATCACGTGCTCCCTCTACTCTCTTTCAATACTCGATCGCTCGCTATGATGTACTTATTCTACAGGAGATGATTGTGACACACTACTTGGCAAGCATTGGTAGGTTCGAAAAGGCACTTCTTTATTATTGACATTATTGAAATGTACAATGTCATAAGTAGTGAGCAATATCAAATCACTGTCCTCGCATAACAGACAGGTGAAACGTAAAAGTAATGAATTCAATTCAGAATATTATAGTTTTCAATGACATATGCATGCGTAAGCAGTTAATCAGTAGTTCATTCATCAATAAAGAAGAAGATGGAAAATAAGATGGATATATGTATATTGTCATAGATTAACCATATTGTAGATAGCCCTGGTACGGTAAATTTTTATCACTCCAAAACTGGACCTGGAATCGTTTTTTGCCAATATCTTGGAAACAATTCAAGATGGAGGCTCGCAAATGGTTCATTTTAAAGATATTGAAACGCAAAATGATTTAAATTTTCTAAATTTATCGTTATCGAATTACTTTTGGAATTGATTCGAAAAACGATTTCTTTACTTTACTATTTAAAATTATTTCAAAAAGTAAATCAATGATAATTATTTTTCAAGAATGAAACACATTCAAAATTTTACGCTCTTTTGAATGAGCTAATACGTATTTTTTCTTGAGATATTTGCAAAAAACTAAGCAAAAAGTCGAATTTATTTTCAGTTCTGGAGCTGATTCACAGAGGGCGCTCTAAAAAATGAATTAGTTTTATTAAATTAACTCGAGACTCAAATCGATGGCAATAATGTTTTAAAATTGAATCACGTATAGAATGTCAAGATCTTTCGAACACTCAAACTCAATTTTTATCCTAGATATTAATAAAAAACTTCCTGGCTCCTTTTTCAACATTTATGAGTGATAAATTCGTGTATACCGGTGGCCTATCTATGCGTATGGCTAATCTATGATATTGTATACGTCCTCACTTAATCACTTTTTCTTGCATCTTCAACAGAAACCGTTCATTGATATAATCATTTCAGAGCTCACGTACATGCGTAAGCGTAATACGAGTACTTGTCGTATATTGAAATATCATCTACTCATAAAAAAATCTCACAGTGATCAGCTCATTCGGTTGAAATATCAGTTTCCTTTTATTTCGATCTCGGCAAGTTTTGCCAGTCGAACAATAAGTATGAATTTTTATCTCGCTGAAAAACGTTAAAAAAAATTGTCCATCCTATCACGCGCACGTCATCTTGGATCGGCTGAATTATACTCATAGGTTTTACATCGATAACTCAGTGTATATAGGTACCTTTATAACTGAAATTCCAATCTCAACCTTTGAGCGACAGAACTAGAAAGTACTATATACGTAGGTATGATACCATACGCATACGAATGTCTGCCATCTTAAAGCTACTGTATTTCAGTTTTGAAAATTACCATGGTTCGGCTTCCTTAATGAGTTGGACAGCACTCGAATGCAAATATTCGCCAGCCAATGCGTTCATGATGAGTATAATACTCGTATAATTTACAAATTTAGGTTGCAGATGTTATACGCACTTGAACGAAAGTTGTGGTCGTATTTACCTAGGCAACGGATACAGTATTCATTCAAAGCAATAATAATATACTATGAGGACGAGGTAACACTAGCGCATCTCCAAACGATAAGGACTACACGAAATCCTGAAAAATGATTTTCGCTCAAAATCCACAAAATAGGTAAATCTTATTACCCTTGCGACTTTACGTTTAAAAGCGTGATTCGCGCAACGCGTGAATATATACGCGTATGATATCCACTCAAACATATATAAATATGAATGAAGTATTTACCGACTAAATATTCATTCTTAAAAGCGACAATACAGTGGCACGATAATACAAATACTGGAACGAACGTTTTCCAAATTAGCATCGTTCTTAAAACGGATGTCGGAAAATTACCAGCCAAAAAAAAGCGAAGGTTTTAACACAGGACAACGTCAAACAATTTTTGAATGAAGCTTCTGATCAAGACTATTTATTAGTTAAGTTGAGTAAAAATAACGGTTGATTGAAATTATCATAATTATTTGATATTTACAAAATTTCCAATCTAAATTCTTTCTTTCAATAGGTTGAAATGATATTTGGGATTATGGGCGGATTAAGAATCGATGAGCTCGTACATATTCAAAATAATCATGTAGAAGACCACAACAATTTATGGTTCGTTCGCATTCCGAAAACTGAAACGAAGGTGGCTAAATCTTTTACCATACGCATGCCAAGTATTATAATATCGTTAAACGTTACGTGTCATTACGTCCTGTTTTGTCAAAAATACCCTATCAACGTTTTTTTTTTTTTCAACTACCAAAAAAATAAATGCACCACACAGCCTGTAGGAAAGAACAAGTTCGCGCAAATGCCAAACAAATTGCCCAATTTCCAATTTCTGAAATTAGAAAATCCGGATTCATATACTGGTAGTAGATAGACAATGTACCTTCTGGCGCAGTCTAGCGCAACCCTAGATTTTAGGTTAAATTCAATCATTTTACGATACCTCAAAAATTTTCAAATTTCCAAAGAGGAAATTCATTCATTTTCATGAGAAAAATTGACGAATCTTCACAAAATTTTAGTCCACCTTGGTCGCAAATTCAAAATTTCAACCCATTTTTGAAAATTTCATCCATTTCTTGCATCTTAAAAGTATACCAATGTATCTTCTAGCGCACTGGTAAAACAACCGTAGATTTCTTACTTTTTTACAGTAGTACAACCGAAGATTTTCCTTAACACATCGACAGTACAGCTGAAGAAAATCCTAACTCACTAGCAGTTTTGCTAAAGATTTCCCACTTTATCATGGTGATGCAGCCGAAGATTTTCCCAGACACATCAGAAGCAAATCCTAGTGCATTTTTAATTTTTTTATCAATTTCTAGCGCAGTTCTAGATTTCTCAGGTACTTCATTATTCATGATACAGTCTCATGTTGCTTCACAATTTACCTATAGGAGACTACATTCTATCAACCTCTTGAGCACAACAACAAATAAATTCTACAATTGAGCACATTTATTTAAAAATTTCAAACGAATATTTCTCGATGTGAGTGATAAGAAAACGGTCGGACAACTTTTGTGCTGCTGTATTACGTATTACGTTCTACGTTGAGCTTACAATTCTTGCAGCAATAAAATTCTGATTTACTGAAAATAAAATAGTCTTTTCCACACACACGGAATTTTCGCGCACATGATTCAACTCTCTATAATTCATTACTTACAATCCTAGGGTATGACATACAATACCCTACAATTACTGAGAAGATCTGTATACAATATAATATTATTAAAGAAATTATTTTATATAAATGGAGGTGTACAAAGATTCTATGATTGATAGAGATGAATTTGATTTTCAAAATATTTTACCATATTTTAAAGATCCTGTTGCTTATACAGCTTCAAAATATGAAGCATTAATGGATGATTTATCAGATAAAATTCAATATTTACCAGAAGATAAAAGAATAAAATATACTATACCGCCATACTCACCATATAGGTGAGCTCAAGAGGGCTTTACATATATAGATGGTGCATGCACCAAAGGAAGAGACACCTACTTTCGATATTAATTGTTTTATTAATTAAAATACAAAAACGAGAACCCTAAATGAAGGCACCTAAAATAACGCTAAGCTGCTATACATATGGATTGCATTATGCAACAATGTTCTAAGTGAAATGAGGCGCCATAAACCTTAACTACATTAAGTTTCTGATGAAATGTAAATTATAACAAAGCCAGTCAATCAAACTGAACAAATTTCGCTTGTTTGTCTTTGAAATTATTTAAATAACATGAATGATTTCATTCATTACTAGTTTTTCTCATTAAAAACAAAAATAAGATCGATCAACAAGTCTATGGCGCCTCATTTCACTTAGAACATTGTTGCGTAATGCAGTCCATATAAAATAATACAATAATATGGTACTTTACGTATCTTTCTATTTACGCTTCGTCCGGATGACGACTAGGACTCCATATTGATGGTGCCAGCAACGTGTCACGAAAATGATGGCACTTACACACGCGAATAATTGTTTAATAAACGAGCAGCAGGACCGCGATTATTTATTTCATATTGAAATCATCGAAATGAACGCGGACATAAAAATGAAAATCTTCACTGCGAATGTATATTAATTTTGATAGGCAAAGCCTATTTACATACATATTCGACACGTTTTTAATATTCACCGATAAAGCACAGTATATCTCGAAAAACATAGACGGAAACGCGATGTATATCTTACGATGTACATAAAAGGAATACGAGGTATGTAGAACGGCTTACTCGTACAACGTACGATCGCCAGGACTATGTCAAAGTCGGAAAAACCCTGTATCTAGTTTTGCGATATGAATACGACGTCAAGAGTATTTCTTTACCTATCAAACGTATAATTTTAGCTAGGTCGTATTCATCTAATCAGAGAAAGAATAAATTTTGATTTTTTCTAGGGTACCAGGGGTCTCCAATGCCACAAACCTCTTCGCTTTTTCTCCTAAACTTTTTTTTTTTTTTTTGATAAAATTTTGCTGTACCAAATGATTAAATATTTAGACCTGCCAATAATTTTCATTAAAAATGTCATTTTCAGAGATTTAAGTAGATAAACAGTGAAATTTAATCCGTTTAGGCGACAAAAAGGAACATAAAACGCGTGAGCCCCCTCATGGTGGGATTATTTCTTTCCGGATGCGCGCGCATCTCAAAACCGATTTCACTTTGTTTTTAATATATAGAGAGATACAGAGGCGGGTTCAAGGATCCTGAAAATATTATTTACGGGCCCTTTGGCATCTCTTCTGAAATTATTTTGTGCTATTACTATTTTACTTCAACTCAAGTTGAATTCACTTTTTTAAATAATAAACACCGAGTTAGTTTCGTGCTGTTTTTTTTTTTTTTTTTTTTTTTTTTTGCGATCACAGATAAACAAATATTCTTTTTTGCGGGTCTTGAATCGCATTCGTCATCTGGATTCGCCACTGAAAAAAAAAACTTATACTACAAATAAAACGTAGTAAAATAATAAAGAAAGGAAATTAAAACTTTTACCGATGTATTTTTACTTCATCAAGTAATATTGGAAATTAGAATTCTTCCAAGCACGCAAGATGTAAATGTTAAACAGGACAGGAATACATCATTTATTACATCTATTTCAATCAAAATAACATTCCAGTTACATTACATGGTAAGTAATGTTATGCACGACACGTATGACCAAAAAACTTTGAGATTGGTTAGAACCGCTAATGAAGTGTCTAGTGTCGACGCTGTAGCTTATTCACGATCCTTCGTTTCGAATTTGTACTCGTGTTTTGGTTCAAAAAATTACGTCTATAGTGTATATACCTATTTGCATGAATAGGTCTCTTGGCGGCAAAGTGAGTATAGAATAAATTCCTTAATTGCAAAATCCCCATTATTGTAAATACCTTGTGCGATAAAATCGAATGAAAGAGAAAAAGTCTGCAGTCGTAACTTCGACGATTCCAAAAAAATTGAGATACTTGACGATAAGAGTCGTTATCGACAAATTCGAGAACCTTGATTCTGAATTTCAGAATTTTTCATTTTTACACGCCCCTCCTTCGTGGAATAATCGCACTTTTCGTAGAAAAATGCCATCTTGGAAGGAAAGAAAGAGTGATGGCTAGAAAAACAATTCTAATCAGTTCATTATACTATGTAAAGTAAGTGCGCTCGATTCTCGAATCAGTTAAAGATTATTTTTATATCGATTTGTATAGAAATTTCAAAAATGCTGGTGCAGGCTTCTTGGTTTTATTTTTTTATTTTTCATCGAGAAAAAAAAAGCGACGAGCTTTCATAAAATAATTATAGCATTAGCGGTATTTCATTTCTCACAAAAATGCAGCTCAATGCAACATCTTTTTTTTTACACATATTGAAACAAACTACGTATAAGCTCTCAGTGACGAAATAAACGTAATTATTTTGTGTTTCGCTTAGCATCAGAACACTAGCGAAATAACTTTACGCATAGAAAGTAATTCAAGTTTTGAAACGCGCACAATGAATTGCAACATTCAGCCTAAGCAGTAATAGCCTGAAATTAATTACGTAAATAATTTGAGGTAAATAGTAAATACCTATCTTCTATATTTGCTGATAACGTGAAAAACTTCATAACACGTCGAGACTTCCGCCCAACTTTTGGTAATTTTCTTCATAAGAAAAAAAAAAGTACTGTTGTCACTGCGTCAATCTTCGAACTTATTAGGAGGCCATTGCATATGCATGCCTAATAAGCATTATACAAATAATCAAATAACTCGCTATTTTCTACCCTCGATTTTAATTTTAGTTTCAAGGAGAAGCAAAAAATTTGGCTGTTGGCACCTAATATTTTTATTCTTTTTTAAATTAGATATCTAATTAGGCTTTATACGAGTGTGCGAGAGCTACGCTAGTCCGCTCGCGTCTGCTTTGCTAATCGAGCATGATTTGAATTCAAATTTTACACATATGCAAGGCATATGCTGTTTGAAAATTTCAAATTTGATACGTATTACGTACATTTTAAGGGGTACGCCAGAATTCACGAGAAGATGAAAGAAGAAAGCATTTAGATTTTCAATACGCACATATATATATATAATTATAATATGGGTTCGAATAAAATATAACAAGCGGCAGGTGCAGTATAACACTTAATGAAACAATGGTATAGACAGGTGGAGTCTCTAAATTTCAATTAAAACAAATCGTAAAAATTTTATTAAATACTTTCTGAAGCGTTGGGAAACACGAAAATTTTCATTTTCACATAAACTGATCGTAAGACATTACAGCTGATTTTGTTTATTAGTTTTTGAATGTCAAAATTTTATTTAAAAACCCAAAAAAATTCAAATCGTCAAAAAATTTTTTTTTCAATTTCAAAAAAAAAAAAATCTTCACTTGGTTTTTCATTTTCTTATATCACTGTATAGAAAATGATAAAAAATCTATCGTGTGCGCAGTATTTAATGATACATTAATTTTATAAAATTAGTTTCCACTTTTGGAGAAAACTAGATTTTTCTTGGACCATCGATTTTAATGAGGGTAAATTTTTAACGGAACTTGGTTTTTTACAAATGAAAAAATTATTTTATTATTACCCAGTATTTCGTTCAAAATTGCAAAAAAATGTTCTCCCGATGTAAAAAAATGTGATGTATGCGAGAAGGAGTGTCTAAGATTCATCTTAAAAGCTTTTCTCCGTAAAACCCGCTCCAAAAGAAATTCTTAGCTACGTCACTATACATAATAAAATTAATGATGGAGTAATAAAAACATCCAATAAGTCGCTCATCATACTCATTCGCTGCTGTCCATATGCACGTATACTATAAGGTGAAGTGAAAGAAAGAATCCATTCTATTACAATGAACAAACAATGTTCTTTGAGAATTAAATTTAAAAGTATGTAGATTGTAGATATAAATGTAGACAGGCGGCAAAAATGGTTATACTTCCTCAACCTAACATGTATACTTTTTTTTTCAAGTTTTTCGGATTCTCTTTTGTCGTGGATGCCCTGGACGGGTCCATTCTGATTTTCAGGCTTTGGTGCTAAGAGTTCACAAAAAGTACAAGTGTTAAAAAACTAACAAACAAACGAACTAGTCTATTTACTGGAAGTGGAGATCGACTCACATTTCCTTTCCTGTTTTAAATATGCATCTATGAGAATCAAACTGCACCCCAAAATGTACATATTATGTATATTTATGTAAAAGTAGGGTATTTAATTTCCATCCGTTACCCTTTAACCGTTTGACCATTGGTACCCAATTGTATGGATTGCAATTAGAATTCGAAGCAACTACCAGCGTACGCGTATTATGCGACGTACGTACAATGTACATAAGTATCCGCTATGTACGTATACGTACCGTGTACATAATACCTATTTCGTAGCCTGGATAGGGGATAACTGCGTCTTTCTACCTTGCCCTGAATTTACGCGGCACGAAACTCACCTACCATCGAATTACTTCATAATAAATGACAGAAAGGGAAGAGCACCTTTGCACAGATTGACCAAAGCGCTGACGCTTGTTGAATAATAAACGATGAATCGAAACAGGCAATTTTTGTCAAACTCAAATTAGCTAACTGCCAGCTCCAGGATTAACTAGCAACCATAACAGACTAGACGTAAACGTGTGATGACGATTAAATACATACAGCTAAAGTGCTTCTTTATAATTTTCGTGAATTATCAATGAAAACAGCGCAAGCGCAGGCTTGGGAAATCCACATAATTATATCATACCAGAATGTATCATACATCATAACGTCCAACAGTGCAAAGGATATATGTACATGTATGTACAATGTACATAGTTACATACTTAAAATATACGAGTATAATGCATCATTATCTGTATTAAACTAGGCGCTTAAAAACGCTACAACCGCTATATGTAAGTATTAATAAATGGCAAAATATGCGCTCACTGTGTACGAGTGATCATTGCTGTGCTTCTTCAAATGAAAAAGTTTTTCTCTGTTGTCAAACTTGACATTACAAACCAAATATTAAATTGATATTAAAATTTTAATACATAAATTCACAAATAATTCATGGTCAATAGCAATAAAGTGGGGCCATACGTTGATAGGTCTATGCTACACAGATTACTAAATTTAAAAACATTGTTTGCCTGTTAGCCTTAATTTCGTACTGATGGTAGCATGCAGTATTCTCGCGACTGCGACTGCGACTGCGACTGCTACCCACCACAAATAAAATACAACCATCAAAGTTTACCTAAATTGAGAAAACCGCGCACGTTCTGCATGTCAATTTAATGCAATATTGACATCGAAAACTTCTTTACGAAATCGAATTAATGCAGCAACTATACAGCAACTTGCTACCGCATGTTAGAGACTATAGACTCGACTCGATTTCGCTTCACTCGCGTACCGAAAATTAATTACAGAGCTAGCTAATTTCCTTTAATTATTATTAATCGACGATGCCGATGTAGGTAATAGGTATGCTCAATGTGTACGTACACGGCGCAGCGTATCTACCTTTGTTATTACGACTAACTGAATTTAACGTCCCGACAAATCGGTCTACGAGCAGGTAGTAGCTGACAAATTGCACAAGTGTACGTACAGCCGAATACGTAAGTATGTCATGAAATTGTGAGAGCTGTACGTGTAGACAACACTGAAAAATCTGATTCATATCATAAAGTAATATTTTTTCCTGATCGACAAAAAACTTAGGTAAACGCAATAATATGTATTTTTTGCTCTCATTCGAGACTAAATTAAAAACTATTATGATGTCTTCCATACAGATTTTTTTTTAGAGACGTAGTCTTCGTGTACTTTGTCGCGATCTTTTCTTTTTAAATCAAAGATTTTTGAAAACTTAATTCCAACAATATAATTATCATATATATAAATATAATATATATATACATTTTTTTTCAAGTTTGGCCTTCAACAGTAACGGGAATTTTACAATCAACTTTTCTTACTACCGAATCATTTTATGATACCAATTTTTTTCACCGTGTTTGTTACTTACAAAAGAAACGCACAAGATGAGACGACCCATTTGGGACCGGATGAATTATATTTGAAAGTACATACATCCATAGGGTATCTCATTCATAAAGTTTCAGCTGATGCGTTCACGAATTTTTAAATTTATTAAAATACACCATTCATCTCATTCGATCACATTTTAAATTTTTAATAACGAGTACGAGTAGACATGACGCAAATGAAGGATATTCATTATTTTATTTTTTATTTTTATATTTTTCAAATTAAAATAAACAAGCAACCTATTCGCAGGTAATTCATGCAGAGAAGTACTGAGTCGCGGGGAGGGGAACTAGAATGCCGATAAACTGGTATTAGTAGTGCGTATGGTTCACTATTTTAATAATCGTAAATAATTCTTATGAAAAATTTACAATAATATTCAGTATAAATAAAAACACAAGTAAGTAGTTATAGCCGTGACATGTACTCCTCAAGAAATAGAATACGATCAGTACCGGTTTTAGGATCGCTGCTTGAGGGCGTTGCAGTTCCATAAAGCCAAGTGGAAAAGATAGTAAATTGTTTAAATTAACAAAAAGTTTGTTTAAACAACTAAAAAAAAAAAATAAAAAAAGAAGGTCTTGAGGGGTCGGAGGGTTAGACACGCCCCCCCCCTTAAAACCGGTTATGAGTACGATTACAGCGCAGAGAAGGCAATATATTTATGTTATTTAGATTATTTTTGTTGGCTTAACAATTCTTCTAAATTTATAGTTCTCTAAGCTTTTATTAACATTCCTTTTTAAAATATTTCAACAAGGGAATAGGGTTATAGAATCATTGTTCAAAGAATTTACTCACAGCGAGACGTAAAATATTTGTTAAAAATTTTTACACCTTCTCAACAGGGTCTAAATTCTATTGTATTGAATAAATGTTTGCTTCCTAGGGGTCAAATATAACTTCGATCTCCTTTTTCCTTTTTTTTTTTTTTTTTTTTTTTTTTTTGTCATCAATTTTCACATTTTCCGTTTTTCACACGGTAGTGCTGGAAAAGTTTTTAGTGCCGTTTTTTACTAGATAACAATACCAATCATGAACTAACAAATTTCAAATAATTTCTACCGTATTCAATAATGTACTAGGCACACCGAGAAATCAAACAAATTTTCAAGCCATTTTTTTTTTTTTTTTTCATCGCTAATAATGTCAGAATCGAGCTAATCATTTTTAAAACAGACTTAATATTCTAACTTGTTGTTCAAACGCATTTTATACTCTCATACGACCATTCTCGATGGAACATCGATTATGTTGGCGAGGGTACAGCTGCGCTCGTTCATTTGCTTCTTGGGTTTGAAGTAAATTTGCCGATTAAAAACATTTTCTATTAGCTGAAAGTTTTCACTGAAAAATTAAAACTTTCCTCCGATGTATTCTCAACGAGTGAATTAAAAACTTTCTTCAAAGCGCGGGTATTTCGTTAAGCATATTAATTTCGAAAAGCATCACGTCAATACGACGTCCATTTTAAAATAGGTATTAGGTACTTAGGTTAGATATCTAATTATAATATATATTTTTACGTATATATCTATTAGGGTGAACTGAAAAGGTACTCTAATTACGATAGAACTTTAGTAAGTTACTTATTTGCTTTGAGTAGTGGAATGTCGAAAGCGTTTTTCGCAACGTTTCAGCGTGCAGTGACCATTTGGGGGGAAATTGAAAAAAAAAAAAACGTAAGCAGCCATGCCGCATTACTGGAGCTGAGTTTTTAACTGGGGCTTGTTTTGATTTAGTAATAACCTTGCTTAACCGTTCATCACTACAGGCCACACCCAATACCAAGTCTGAAAACCCCTACCATCCTTTCCAAAAACACTTAAGAAGTTCAATTTGGCACAAATGTAGTATTTCTTACCATGAAATAATCATGCGAACACATATTTCTCAAATTATAACTATTTGAGGGTCCTCAAATTATCTTCAAATTTTGTAAATCCGCCATTTTGGATCCATTTTGACTCAAATTTAAGTGGTTATATTCTGGTCACAAACTAATCCCACACACAAAGTTTGACCATTCTAGGCCGATTTGGTGATGAGATATGGAAGATTCATGAAATTTCCTGCAGCAATTTCCCCTCCAAAAGCCGTTTTTTGCTCTAACTCCCCTCCAAAATCACTGAGGAAGCTAAAATCAAAATACGTTTGTCACTTGGGCTCATTTTATCATATGACACAGCAATAAAAAATTTTCGACCCCTCCTGTACCCCCACCACTATTTTAGGTTGGTAACCCCGCCTTCCCCCTCCAACATCATGTATGGAAGTGAATTCGGGATATAGTATACAACTTATCCCCAATAACCATATGAATTCATATTAATTACATTTTTACCAACTTGAGGCTCCTCAAGCTCTACTCAAAATTTTGATAATCCGCCATTTTGAATCCATTTTGATCCAAATTCAAGAGGTCATATTGTGGTCACCAACTAACCTCACACACAAAATTTGACCTCTTTAACTTGATTTGGTGGGAAGATATGGAAGATTCAAGAAATTTCATGACTCAAAACTTCCTCAAAAAGCCGTTTTTTGATCTAACTGCTCTTAATATGCACTTAAGAAGCTGAAATTCGGATATGTTAGTATCCGTGACTCACTCTTTCATATGAAATCAAAAACGAAAAATTTGAGCTATTTGCCCCTTCTCCAGCCCCCTCAAAATTTGAGTGATGCGCCATTTTGAAATTTATCGAAAAAACAAAAAAAGCACTTCTGCGCATTTTCAAGAAGAGTCTCTCACCAAATTTTGAGCGAATTTTATGAATTCTCGCCGGCGCTACGCGTGGGGAAAAAAAAAATATATATAGATTTATCTATGGATAAAGTGGCATCATTTTTCGTCGTCTACAGGTAAAGTGGCATCTTTTTTACAAAGTGGCATCTTTTTTTTGATGCCACTTTACCATCACATTGCTCATCGATTCAGCTATGTGTCATGACGTCACTGGTGTGGTTATTTAGGTGATGCCACTTTACCACTAATATTCTATTTTTCATACAAAAAAATTTTTTTCGGTCTACGGTCGTAGTAGCCTCATTTTTTTGATGTTTACAGGTAAAGTGGCATCATTTTAAAAATTTGTTTCCAAGAAAACCTATGAAATTATACATTCCGTTCGCCATTGTGGTGTCGTTAACGTGACATTAGATGCACTTCTGAGGAATGTGCAAAGTGATGCCACTTTGACCATAGATCACTATATATATATATATATAGATTTATCTATGGATAAAGTGGCATCATTTTTCGTCGTCTACAGGTAAAGTGGCATCTTTTTTACAAAGTGGCATCTTTTTTTTGATGCCACTTTACCATCACATTGCTCATCGATTCAGCTTTGTGTCATGACGTCACTGGTGTGGTTATTTGGGTGATGCCACTTTACCACTAATATTCTATTTTTCATACAAAAAAATTTTTTTCGGTCTACGGTCGTAGTAGCCTCATTTTTTTGATGTTTACAGGTAAAGTGGCATCATTTTAAAAATTTGTTTCCAAGAAAACCTATGATATTATACATTCCGTTCGCCATTGTGGTGTCGTTAATGTGACATTAGATGCACTTCTGAGGAATGTGCAAACTGATGCCACTTTGACCATAGATCACTATATATATATATATACCAAAAAGTTGGACATTTGCCAGATGATTACAAATGGTCTGAAACGCAAAGATTTGAAAACCCCACCCTCCCCCGACCTTCCCTTCCCAAATCAGGTAGGCTGTAATAGCTATCGTTTTGTTAAAAACTCATGACTCATTGAGCTGTGAGGAATATATACGTTTATTTATTTACGCGTATTAAAACAGCCGATGATGAAAATTTCAGCCTTCTGGTTGATTCTTTAATATGGAGTAAATGAATGTAATATTATAAGAAAAATATTCGCATTGCATCAGGGAAAAACTGCTCTACAAACTTCACATCATGTGTTATCGTTTCTGAAAAGCATTTCTGTACGATGCGATAGAGAGTTAGAGTAAATGTAGGGCCGATCTCATCAGACTTCCAAGTCGCAATGAAAGCGTTCATTGTGATTCGAGCAACAAATCCAGATCTTTCGTCATTACAGTCAGTAGACAGTATAGACTTCGTTGCTGACGCAAGTTGAAGGGTTAACGACATACGTACGAAGAGAGCAACACGGTAACACTTACCGATATTTTTTTGGTGCAAATAATATCACGAGGATAGTCTTCCGGGTAGTTTGGGAATAGAATTCTCGTTTAGCAAATCTCCGACTTCAAACTGGCGCAACCTTCCAAACCGCCCATGGTTTCGCCTTTTAGCAATCTAGCATCTCTCGCGCTGCGATTGGTAAACTCGTGTTGGTTATCATTGCTGCTTGTGCTTGTTTTAGTGGCGTTGAAAGCGAATGATTGGTAAACGGTGACATTTTTATAGGCAGGAAATGACGACGAAATCACGCTATCCATTAGTGAAACGTACGTTGAACCTATAAAACTTCACATCATGTGTTATCGTTTCTGAAAAGCATTTCTGTACGATGCGATAGAGAGTTAGAGTAAATGTAGGGCCGATCTCATCAGACTTCCAAGTCGCAATGAAAGCGTTCATTGTGATTCGAGCAACAAATCCAGATCTTTCGTCATTACAGTCAGTAGACAGTATAGACTTCGTTGCTGACGCAAGTTGAAGGGTTAACGACATACGTACGAAGAGAGCAACACGGTAACACTTACCGATTATTTTTTTGGTGCAAATAATATCACGAGGATAGTCTTCCGGGTAGTTTGGGGAATAGAATTCTCGTTTAGCAACATCTCCGACTTCAAAACTGGCGCAACCTTCCAAACCGCCCATGGTTTCGCCTTTTAGCAATCTAGCATCTCTCGCGCTGCGATTGGTAAACTCGTGTTGGTTATCATTGCTGCTTGTGCTTGTTTTAGTGGCGTTGAAAGCGAATGATTGGTAAACGGTGACATTTTTATAGGCAGGAAATGACGACGAAATCACGCTATCCATTAGTGAAACGTACGTTGAACCTATAAAACAAAACGAGCAAAAACACCAGCATAAGATATCGGCGAGGCAGCGTATACGCGAATACTCATACGAGTAAGTAGAATGTAGTGTAGATAGGTATTTCTTTATGTAGGTCAATCGAAGCAAGTGTATATGATATTATGGTAAATGTGAGGGGCGCTTAAGGCGCATATTAAAGCCATATACCTACACCCTGTAACAGTGGCGCTGGTGCAGCCATCGAAAACAATATTGGGAGCCGACAATTAACGACTTTCGCACGATTCGTATCAATTTCTCATTAGGTAGAGGGTTACATATTCGTACATAAGGCTTTTCGACAAAATTATTAGCACAGCACTAGCTGCTGCTGCTGCTGCTGCTGTTGTTACGACGTACGACACGACGCGACGCGACGCAAGGTACAAAATTCCTTGGGGTTGCCAAAATTATCGAGTCGAGTGGTCGCTAAATTCATCGCGTTTAGATTTAGAGCTACGTTAAGCGGCGCGGCGCGCGGCGCCGTGCCGCGATACGCCGCGCTGCTGTTCAACTTGTAGTCAGTTAATGTAAATTATGTTCTATGTTCTAAGTATGTATAGAATACGAGTATACCATCTACGATACCAAGAACGCGCGCAAGTACACACAACTCAGCAATATTATGTCATCTTTAAGCGAAATAAATTTAACGAATGTATTTAAATCATTTTTACCATATTTTATTCGCTAAGAAAAAAATAATCAGCTATACTTATATGTACTCGCATAAATACACGTTTACGTACGTGAGTACATAATACGCAGGGGTACATATATAAGTAGTAAGTACTCATGTAACATTCGGATGGACTTATTTCCGCATGTCAGCAGCCAATCAATACCGCGTACGCTAGAACAAAATGTAAGGTACAAAAGAAAACAAGAAAAAAGAAGTGGAAGGACGAGTCGACAGAAACACAAAATTATAGTCGTTTATTTTTTCTCGAAATGGGAAACTATACTATTTTCATTCGGTAACCAACGAGTTCCGATTCACACATACTCAAGTAAGTATACGTACAAAGCACACACGCGTCGTGAATAATTAAGCGCGCCATAAATAGGCAGAACATGTACATATAAGAAGAGACATAAGGATACTTAATAAATTAATGATAATGATAACGATAACGATGGCCACGCAAGTACATGGTATAGGTATAGATATAGGTATACCGAATATAAATCGGCGGCAATGACTGATGATTCTTGAAATGCATCACCAATTCACCATTTACCGCCGGTTAAATAGCAACGAGTTAGCAGAACGAATACAAAAATAACCGTAACGTAAAATCGAGACGACTGTACGCGCTTCGTTTTGGACACCAGCCCGAAAACGGAAGATGGTTTATGATTTTATAATTTGCGCGCAAGGTCGTGCACCGAAAATGGAACGAGAAATTTTCGAAATGCAGATTCCCTGTAAGATAAGGCATAGCACGAACTCTGTATGTGGAATCAATTTTTTAACGGAATTTACTTTTCACACGAACCCGCTATCGTATTTATTTATTTATCTATCTGTTCATTTCATTCGTTCATGTATTTATCTATAATAAATACGAAATTACGTTTGTTTGTTTCTATTTAAAATTTTTCGTTCTGCATGCACGTATACGTACGAGTAGAACTCCGCAATAAACCTCGAAGCATCGAAGCGAGTGTTGCTAAAGAGCGAACAAACAGTAAACAGGTTTTTTGACTGAATCGAACGTGACGCTACACATGGAAATTTTTAACATATCGGTCGGGTGTAAAAAATTTTGTATGCATCTAAACCACATTTTAATTCTGATTACAGCTCACTTCATCACAAAATTATAGAGAATCACATCGACATCGAACAAGGTGCATTCTCAGTGTTTTCAAACAATGACCGGGTATTGAATAAATCATTGCATAAAAATCCAGTATTTTTACATTCTTACGAAGAATTATCATTTAATCTACTTACTAATTCAAAATGCAAACTGTAATACTTATTAGAAAAAATTAGAATAAACTGAAATTTTTTCACATCCGAAACAAATGGAACATTTTACCTTCGCATAATTTGTATTTTTTCGTGTAGTATTTGTTTATTATTCGCAGTTAATTTTGCCAGTTTCCGAAGTACGTTCGATGTCTGTCGATATGTAGCACGGATGCGGATTTAACTTAATTTTCAGATATCTAGGTACCTAATACCTAATTTGTTTTCTTCCCGATTTGTAGATAAGCCGATTACTTTCGTTTGTTAGTGATTGTTAAATAAATCAAACGCGTTTCTTTTCAAATTCTATTTATTTATTTATTTATGTTCAGATTTCGTAATTCCAAATTAATGTAATCAATCCAAAAACTTTCCACGTAGCCATATGACGTTCCCCATAAGTAGGCTTGGCAGCCCAAATTATTTTTGTATTTTGTTTTAAAAGACGTTGCTGCCTTAAGCCCTTTATTTTGGCGAACCCCTGCCTAAAATGAGATGTCCCATCGCTGTTCCGAAAGAGTTACCTCAGCGTGGCAATCCGAGTAGTGTGTAGGACACCTACTTGGTTACTGGACTTTTCCAGTATGATTTGATCAAAGTTATATCTTGTTACTATTTTAGCAGAATTTAATCAAATCGTTTTTTCCAGCAAATGTTTATTCAATCGCGGTAGAATGATTAAAGATGGAGGTTTACGTACAAGTATGTAAAAGTGTATTCGGATAACTGCGTCAAGTTTTCGATACAATTATTGCACAATTAATACGCATATTGACAATTTTCGAATTTTGTCATTAACAATTTTTCACCAACACTGAAATCCTTATTCATCGCAATTTCATTACTCCTTGGCAGCATTCTAGCTATTTGTGATACATAGTTGAAAACGTTCAAGATTTAATGTATCAGCGTCATTTCATATTTGCAACATTTTTACTGCACTAATTTTTCATTACTTATTTACTGTAGGTTTTTTCAACAGAGATGTACTTAAATTATTAGGTATTTAATTATCGTATGTACATATTACCAATAAGTACAAGGTAAAATCGTTTCTAGCTGAGTACGTGGTTTTATAAAATTTCATTTTTTTTATTTTTTCATAACAACATTTAATACGCGAACATACATCAACAGGCGTGCATCGCGTTATTTGCGTTTTTTTTTTTTTTTTTTTTTTCAACATGGATGAATTTCTCGATGGAATTAGAGGAGATATGCGGAGCAAACCAAATTCAGGGGCTAATAATTATACATACTCGTATAAGCAATGTACACAAACGCTGCGTGGAATCAAGTAAGTACAAATACACGTAAGTATTATAGCCTCTAGAATGATTATTTTCAAAGGCTAACACAAACGCAACAATCGACAATGAAAAGTCGGAAGTAAAGACGACAACGACGATGATGACGACGACGACGACGACAACGCTAACGATGAAATTTTCTTCATTTTCAAGTAATACGTAGAGCGTGTTAAAAAGGGTCACGTCATCGCTTCCTTGCAAGTTACAAAGCTCGTCAATTCTTATGTGCTCGTTTTTTTTTGTTTTTTTTTTGTTTTTTTTCTTTCTTTCCAGCGCATCCAGTACCTTCTTTGAGCTGCTGTCATAGCGTCGCTGAGGTGATACGCCAGAAGATAATTAAAATTAGGTATATGTATAGCTAAGCAGATAGCGAAAATGAAGAATTTTATTCTTTTAGTAAATTATGGAGTATTGCAAAATTTTAATAATGTATTAATGTTTAATTACTTAACTATGAAAAAACAAATAGAAAAAAAAACCGAACTCATCCAAATGACATGGTCTTAGTTCATGCCGTTAATGCGACCAGTAGATAGATTCACTCAACTCTCTTCATAGACTTCGTTCTCGCACTTGAAATAGGCCATATCTAATTACTGAAGACATCGCTCATCTCACTGTAGAATATACGAATAAGGATATTGTCATAACATGGCTAGTTAGCCACCCACCATGCGGCGCGGCATAAATTTACCCACTAACCACTTATCTCAAACATGGCGCCACCAGCTAGTGACACACTATAATACTTCACCTCCATTAATGGATATTAAAGTGGAAAAGTGCACGTTAAAAGAACGATATCTCTGTCTTAGCACAACCATTGGACAATCATTCGGCTATAACGCGGCTTCTTCCTTCTCTATGACCTCCCGAAGAGAAAAAGTCGTTGTGACACGCCTTCGCTTTGGCCATACCTCCTTCACTCATGACCAGTGGCTAGCTGGCTAGTGGCTCTTTTACCCAGCCATTCTGTCCGACACTCCGACATCGTTATTCGTTAATGACAAGCCGCGTACTCTTACATCTTTAATAACGTACCTAAAACCGGCTCACCTGTCGCATCAAATTTCAATCCACCTTCCACCACGCGTTACTGGCTGGCATGAGCGGCAGTACAATACATGCAGCACAAGAAACGAAAGAAATGATAATGATAATGATAATAATAATAATTAATGATGGTAATAATGCTACAATTTCGATGTTTTATTTGTTTTTCGTAGCAAATACATTCAGGTACATATTACGCGATATGCTAAGTTGTTGAACACATAGCTAGTACACACCCGATTTTGAAGACACGTATTCATGCAGAAGTAAGCCAGGGGTACGAAACGCTTTAGATGCATTACTATATACATATTATATGTATTATGTATCTAAACAGTATCCGCTATCATTTTGAATCTGTTAAAAACGTACGTTGCGCAGATGGAAATTCGATTTTCCTACCGAAAGTGCGGGCTTAAAAATTGCACAAGTACGTAACGTGTACGATATCGTATGAATTATTCCAATGCATTAATTCATATTTTTATTAGTGATAAAAATAATTGAAAAACCTGGTATAAGTATACGATGAAAATTAATTTATATCGTATAATGAAAACAGAACTACACTTCCGTGCTCTCATGTATACGACATATGGGAGCACGAGCAGTAGATACTAGGTACAGCTAGAAATTTCGTCGATCAACGGTATTATAATAAATTATAGATAGTTAGATACCTAGACCTACGTAAGTAAGTATAAAATCATATACGAACTCGAAGTGCATGCGTTTTTTGTTTTATTTCTTTGTTTTTTTCGGGCGGGCGAGAAACAAGATACCTACTCCGCCATTTCTAACACACAATAGGTATCATATTTTTTCATCTATCCACCTCGAGCAACGGCGATAGCGACGATAAAATACTGCTCAAAATGCGAGCGAAAAGAAAGAAGAAAAAAACAAAACAAAAAACAGTGTAAACGTTTTTTATATTATGTAAGTCGAGCTTCCTCGAAGGGTTATTATTTTTTCGTTTTAAGTGCAATAAAACGCACGCACTCCACTTCTTTTTCTTCTTTGCCTTCTTGCCATCTACACTTCGCCATTCAGGCTTCAATGTTCAATAAACAGGTAGCTAGAACACATGAAAAAGCAAGCGGTTTTCCATATAAATTTTTCCATCGTTTTCGGCGGATAATGTTAAACTACGATTTGGTTTAGCGTACTGCTCGCATGTCGTTTATTTACTCACCGTCCTGCATACCTAATAACGCACGTGCATTCCTTTTTTGCATATAGGCTAGTTATAATAGGTCTAGGTGCTACGTACAGGCTAACGACTACAGAAGGAAAGTTAAAAGAATGAAATATATACGCACCAAACAGTAGAAAGATCCAAATGTACTGAATCATAACAGATAACGTCTGAAACAAACAAATGAACGTAGAAATGAGATTAAAATTCCAGGTACTCGCGAATAGGTACACACTACACATATACGTATATACGTTGTACGCGGAAGACAATCGTGAATACTTATAGCTATAACATAAGAGGAATCATTACACGATTAGCATTCAAATTCACCATCGATATTTGACAAGGACGAAGTAGCGAGTAATGACGAAGATGAAGAAGAAAAAGAGACGTATTTTCCAATCGGTGAAGACACAGGGCAGAACGAAGAGAAAAAAAAAAAAAAAAAAAAAAAAACACGTCGCAATGAATCAAGTGCTTATGTTTCCAACTTACGATACGAATATAGCAACTAATTGAATTTACCTCAAAATACATCGAAAATGGTAGATCATTACGCCTCCACCAATAATTACCATACGTTCTGTTGCGTATGTTCCCGCTCTATTAACCGTATTCCATCAAATAAAAATTTTATACTGTTCACAATCTTACTTTTAACTTATCAATAATGTGGCCAAAAATAAAGATTGCAACATTTTCCAAATAAAAACAAATTTCTATTGACCTTTTGAATTTTATTATGTATATTATGTACTCATTTTGTACTGAATAAATATCGGAAAAAAGTGTGATATTTTTTTGAAAATAATACCACTTTTTGTTGAAAATACCCTGTACTAAAATTTCATCAAAACTAAATGACCTTTTTAGCAGAATTAACGGAATTCTCGAACGAATGTGGATAGGTTGACTCAAAATTTTGAGGATAGGTAGAAGGAGTAGAAGTCGAATGTAGATAAGGTTTCGAGCTTTTCTGTTTTGAGGACGCGATTTTCATGTCCGACAATAACTCGTCCTGTAAACGTGAAGGTATCGCCTCTAAATTTTAAAGGTAGAATGAGGTGAAATTGAGAATCGATTAGTTTTTGGAGTTGATCCGTGCAATGGGTGTCGAGTTTTTCAAGTTTAAAACGTTTAGGGTTTTCCGCGAACATCTTGCTAATCGTACACCGTAGAGGAGAATGGATAGTAAATCGTTCGTGGCGAATTTTACGCTCCATAAGTTTGATCATTAGTTCATTACATACTTTCCTTGGAAATTCAGAGTTTTTTGAAAAGTGAATTTCAAGTAAGAAGTCGCGGAATTGATTGAAATTTAGTATAAATAGTACATACTGATGTTCGACAATAACTTAAGCGTCCACGTACCTGTACAATGTACATGAACGGATTGACCTGTTGGGTCATTCTACGCACTCATATGGTGGAATCGGAACGCTATCTATCATAGATTTCGACAAAACAGCGGTGATGCAATATCGGCAACTCCGACAAATCTGCCCTACTTACGTATTTCGTTCTCAATATACATATAATTTTCATTCGACATCGAAGAAATCGTGGGTAGGTGATCTTATTGTTCTCCTTATATATTTTCCATATTCTACGAGCTTGAAAAATTCGCGAAATGAGAAATAAAAGGAAGGAAAAAGTTGGCTAAGTAAGCCCAAAGTAGAGCGTCGAAGTATGGGCAGGTAATACTGTAATAGGTATACGAGTATACCTCCAGTTATCGGTTGAAGAAATTCCGAAACGCTATGCTCGCAATCGTGCTGAAGGTTATTAGAATTCTTTTTATTTTGAAAATTCCTGGCGCGTCTTATTGACTTCGCCGAAAGTGATTAAGGGTTGTTATAACGTTTCTTGAATTTCCATTATTAATGCTTAAAATTCTTAAGTGTTATTTCACTATTTCCGCAGCATGGCGCGCGACGAAAGCTCCAGCACGGTGAATTAAAGAACGTTTGACAACTACAAGTTTGCGTCAATCCTCATTACATAACGAGTTTCTGTGTAAAGTTTATACGCACGCAAATTAGCGTCGCGTCGCCGCCATACTCGATATGAGCAAAGAATATTAGTTACAGAACGTCTTCTTTTAGCCTCCACCACAGCCACTAAAATGCTTTCGTTCGAATGACTTCGTACAGTTTCGACATTATGAATGGGCAAATTTTTAAAACAATTTTACAGTTGTGATCTGCAAAATACGTATAAGAATTTTTAAAGTATTAAAATCGTATACGTACAACGACCACCCTTGTATTAAATACGGACATATTATTGCTGTAGTCTAAACGCTGATGAAGATACAGTCAGTGCCTGCTACAAAGTCATCTCTGAAATCAATAATCTTTCTAGTCTCTTCTCTCTATATAATTATATTAAAATCAAAATGGAATCGGTTTTGAGATGCGCGCGCATCCTTCTCTCTATTTATTAAAATAAGAGTAAAGCCATAAAATTCTTTCGAATAGCAGGTATAAAAGATATGTAGGGGTGATAAATTGTAATGAAAGCTAAGTAAGAATTTCTAATCCCTTTATTCTCAACCAATTGCGAGCCCCTTAGTAATGTAGTAAAATTGAATTACGCGTCAATTATGGAATCATATCGTGTAGCGAAGAGTACTCTCAGCAGCCGAGAAAATGCAGGGAAGCAAGACCAGCTTTATGTTGACTTGCTTCATGGCAAATACCGCAATGAATCGCAACCGCAACTAAAATAATTATAGTTCCTCACCTTTGCCAGCCAACAAGAAAGAAATAAAAAAATAAGATGTACGAAGCAGAAAAACGTTTTGTTTTCATTCAATCAGAGAAATCAAGCAAGTAATAATTTTATCATTTATATTACATCATGTAAATATACGCATCACACTTGTAGAAAGAAAAAAGAACCAAAAAAAAAGAGAAGTCGAACAGTATTTAAATGATCGAAGAGAAATACACGCGTTTAATGGTAAAAAATCTTCTTTAGCGAGCTTTACCCTACTGAATAGCAGAAAGAATTCAGCTTATGTAACTTGACTCCCAACATAGCTATTTAGGGTGTGTTTTTTTTTTTTTTGTTTTTTTTTGTCACTCTGCTTGTTTTTTGTGTATTTGTTCGTTGTTGTTGTTGTTGTCGGTGGTGCTTTTTTTTTAACATGGGAAAAAGTGCGGTTCTTGGGCGGAAGACGCATTTATCTGGAAGGAATGGAGATTAGTTTAAAATTCGAAACGTGCAAACACAAAATCAACTCCAACAAAAGCGAAATCTGGAGATTGCAATAAGATAATCGGATTACAAAGTTGAATAGGTGCGGGGCACGGCTTGCAAGCCTTACGCAGTCAACGTTTAATTTTGTTTACATAGAAGCCTCATACATCATCTCGACATTGAGGTCATTTCGGAACAAAATTTCACTTTCCTTAATTAACGTGTTTGGTACTTGGAACTGTGGCCGCCGTGCCGTGGGTTTAATCTAACCCAATATTGGCTTAACTCGTATCGCAATAAGCCTAAATAAATTAAAAACACATACACGTATTATAATTAAATTATATACTGTATATGTATGTATTTGCAACATTCTTCGGTATAATTATAATGGTACCATAATATGAAGCGGCGAGTGATGACTGATGTGGTGATGAATAGTAAGCGCAGTGAGCGGTAGATATCGATACCGCAACACCGCGGTATCGTCTCAGCCACAGCCCACCAGCAATCAGCATAATACAACGGGTATAATGATAATACATAACATTATGCAGTTATCTTCACTACCCATCATGTGCTATGATGTATATTCGATAAAATTTACTTCATCAACAATTGAAACGTTTACATCTATGCGTGCATTAGCGATACCGAAGCACGAGCACCAAAATACGAAGTAGTGAATAGCTAAATACCTATTATTTATGGTAGCGACCTTAGTGGATAATGGTGAGGATAATGAAGAAAAAGAAGAAAGATGAACCGTAACTAATTTCTATTTTCGAATCATTACATGTTCCAATCAATGAAGGCATAAGGTAGAACAAGAAAATAACGTAAAGCAGCCGCACGTCGCACTTAGCTGCTACACATTTAAGTACGCAACACGTACTTAATACTAATTCCCTACATACATATATGATGCGTTGTTGCGTACGCCGCGCCGTGTCGGTATTCATACGTACACACTTACGCATCGATTAAGGCGGTTCAGTTTGTTAGTATTTTATACAATTCGATAAAATTGTCAACTTACTCCTTATTTCCGAAACATGCATATTATACGCATTCGAAAACACTAAAATCATTTTATTTCATACTGATGCGATGTTAGGATAATTTGAAAGAAAAAAAAAAAAAAAAATTTAAAAGATCCATAGGTTCAAGAAGCTACTCGGCGTAAACCCTGAATGGCTATAACTTACGTTGGGTATAGCAACAAAATTGAAAATCTGATTCGTAAGACATTTCCTCATTATCAGTTACGACATCTACCTATACGATATATAATTATGTGCCTATTATTATATGTACGTACACGTGCTAAGGTAGAAAAAATCAAAAGAAATTTAAAATTCACCGAGAAATGCTGGAACAAAGTTGAATAAAATCAAATACGAGTACGTATTAGATAGATAGAATTTTGGTAAAGAATATGGAAAATGATGCGTTCTTTTACATACGTACAATCATACATGAACTCAATTTTATTACGTAATTCTACGATAACAGAACTAAAAGAAGATTTTTTAAATTATTCTATTTTAATATTCACTTTATTGTATCGAATGAAGTGCGTATACGTAGTATACGTATATTAGTACGTAGAAGTAGTCACAAATACTATATATACGTATTATGTAGTAGATATGCCTAAAAAATCTCAACTTTGTTGCCGGTAAAGTAGGCTCCTCGCGAATAATTTCAACAATGAAAATCATAAGTAGGTAGTAGGTAATAGAAAGGCAGTCAAGAGACTACACAGCTATACGCCTATAAATACGCAGCCAGTCATGTGCACGACTACACGTATGCAGTATGCGTATTATTATATGTACACATCGTTTTCGATCATCGCAACGAATATTTTTTCGTTATACACAAATATTCCTCGCAGGTTTCTCTTCTGGGAGTAATATAGTGGCAAATTCAACGTTTACTCTTTTTGATAAAGTTTTAACGTCGCGCCCATCTCTTTCATGTTCAACTCAGCTTCCACGGGGTAATAATTTTACCTTTACCAACGTAAATTACTTCCCGAGAGCTTTTCTCTTAAACTGCCTTTTACGTGGTTGATGCGACTTTCCGTTCCATCTTCATCGTAAGATAATTTATAAGACCTCGCTTTCATGATGCATTTACTCGTTGATAAGGTAAATAAAAGGATATTTGCCGAAATGTAAGAAATAGTTCATTCTGACATGTCGCCCCGGTCCTCTTTACACCATCCACTGAAATGAAATAAGGACAAAGTAAACGTTAAATTTAATATTACCTACACCTCAGTCCTCATACACTACTCGTACAAGCACACATAAACACGCATTGTATGATGAGAATACGATAAGTAGGTACTAGGTATTAGGTACCTATACCTGCCTAAAGCTACGCAGCCGCACGTACAGTACTCGCTACAGTGCATCTCAATACTTTTTTCCCTACATTATTTTCAAACTTTTTACATTCAACACTTTCACGTATTCTTATTCCCTAACATAATTAATTAATAAAGCATTATAGTTTAGTAATGTAACTTGATAAAAGCTATAAAGGTGATGCAATGATGCAATGATGAGCATATTTTCCTCCCCCTGATGGTTCCCAAAATATACTGCGAAATGATGGTACATATCTTCCAATGTATAGCTTTACTTACATAATTTAAAGCTCAACGTATCGTATAAATTCTAAAAGACTCAGCTCAACGCATCTGCGCCGCGCTGCGTGCAAAATAAGCGAAACGAGGCATCGCATTGCCTAGAATATAAGACAAGAAAATAAAAAACAAAATCATTACTTTACGTTAGTCTTTGCAGGCTTGTGTACGCGTATATCTATACAAGGTTCAATCATTTAAAAAAAAAAAAAAATACCTAGCCTTTTTACGATTTGGTCCGTTCAACTCAAAATTTTACTTCACAAATAAAAAACGCAATTCATGAGACAATTCAGCAAAACGTATATTTTACTACCTCGAAAATTTAATTTAAAAAATGTTATCTTACCAGTGTCCCGAAAGCAAATTCTCTACCTGTACGGTCTGCAAGAACTTTACCCACAGACTGCTGGATAAATGCAAAATGTATTTTCTTTTGTCGAAGAGACAAAATACAATAACTCCACCGAAAAAAAAAAATTAACTACATCAATTTTTAAACTTCGAGCTTCATGTAGAAGTAAATAGGTATGGACACAGAGGGCTAAAATTTTCCGAGCATAATATTATGGTTTTTTGATAAGCCTTTTCAACTACATATACTCATCATTAATTTTCGAATATAGTAAAAAAACAAAAATGATCCAGCCTACTCCATAATACGTATAATATGGCGAATAAAGAAAGAACTGAAACAAGACATTGCGGTTAAAACGTAGTTTTAGTTCTGATAACTTTGTCTTAATTATGTAACTTCAGTGTACCTACGATAAGTTGGAGCCGGCGTTTCGCCACGTTTCGAGGAAGAATGGCGTTCGTAATCATCTCAACCAAGGCTGAATTTCGTGATTTTATTCGCAAAAGTATCAAGTTTTTGCGAAGCGCTACGCATTGCGAATAATAATATATATACAGTACCTACTACGGCACTTTACGTAGTGGGAAACGAATGCCTCCCATGAAACGATATGAGGTCCAGTATATCTTTCAATGTACCCACTGATACATGAATTTGATTTCCTAAGAGTACATTCATGAACAGAGCATTGGTAATTACGTAGAAGGGGTATATTAATTGAGCCACCTATTGTTTATTCTTACTTTTTCAGGAAAGCCATTTGAAAGCCGGAAACTGAACAAATGAGAGCCATCATTCCAACGTTTACCTAGATAAAAGACCGCAAATGTGCACTTGAAATCAAAAAGTTTTCTTGGAAATATCAACGCGAGAATTCGAATTTCAAGCTAAACTGGAACGTGCTAATGTTTACCTCTACGACGCGACGTTGGTTCAATTATTCGATCGATTTAATCAATAGGTGTTGGTGTAGACGGGCTAAATCGCAATTTTCGCGAACACATGGTGACCAGATGGGTTGGAACGGGGAAAGCGAAACAACTAAACGAAGGTAGATAGTAAGTACTGTTATAAAAGGGGCTTGATCTTGAGAAGAAGCGAACATCGAAATTATTGAGGCTACATTTTCTTAATTATGCTAAACTAATTCCTGATGTCATATAATATGATCATTTTATCATTCCAAGTTATTTTACATCTAGTTGCATAATTATTATTACGTAAGTGTATGTGCACAGCGCATACCTATATCAATTAATTTTCTACATTGATTTTGTTTACCAAAACTCTAATATCAGTTATTTACTATACGCAGACTACCACCAATCATTATAGGAGTCGTTCAAGTATTCCTTCGCTTAGGTGAATCGAATAGGACAACCTCAGCTTCGCTAGCTCTAAAATGTACCGTTCATAAACATAATGCAATGGCTCTCGAATGTCCATCGCCGAAATTCTCTGTTCTTAATTAAAATATACAGTGAATATTTTTCAATTCAATTTTGCCCACGCACAGAAAATATTCACTTACAATCCAGAGGACTTGAAGGTTTTTGCAATACTTAAAACGTTGTACACATACTATAGCATCCACGAGTGGCGAGTGTCGAGTGTCGACCATACAGAGCGATAGTGCAAACGTATAAGTATGACTGTGAACAGTAAACAGCTAACCGCTTAATTTAAAACCAAGATAAACACAAGTCTAGCGACTTTCCGTAAACAGTTTACTCTTTTCAAGTTTCAATACACTAACAAAAGTGTTGAAAATCAAGCGAAAAACATTATACCGACAAGTATCAGATTCCCAACTACTAGAAGGATTACTTAAGCATTTAACATAAAGTTAATATTTACCGTGAATTTTCAACTTCGAATTCGCAAACATCAAACATTTATATGTACCTATACCTACACCTAGTCCGCACATCTTTCTTATCGCATGTAATACCACAATACGTGATGGTGGTTCAGCAGTTCGGTATCCAGCACCTAGCACCAAACACTCCTGAATGCTCTGCTACAACGTTCACTAAATAATATACTTACTCGTAACACGTAGCTATTCATTTGCTCAACTTTTCACTAGAAAATTTTCGCATATGGCGTTAGATAATCGCGCGAAATTGAATTGACCAACTAATCCAAGGCAGCAGAATACAAGGAATGCACTCTACTGTTATATACCTATCAGTACCGAATGGCTTGCTGTTGCTATACACTACTTTGCAAAAAATCTCAACTCCTCATCATCGGCTATTTCATTCGCTCCAACTAAGCAATAAGCATACGTACACTACATACTTCATCACTTATTTTTATTCCTTATGTGATATGCAAATAATCGAGAAAAAAAAATTCATCTTCTTAAATCGCTTTCTGCGCTGTTTTGTATGAAAGAATAATCATCCGATTCTGCGAACCATGAATTACTGATTTTTCGTAAATAATTTCACCCGTTTCAGGAGGTTCAATGATATCGGTCAAGAAAGAAAAGAGAAAAAAAAACACGTTTTCGAAACATAATTACCATACCAACATAATTATCGTTTTCATATCATTCATAAAAGGAATTAAGTAGGTACATTACTCAAATTTACGCGTTCGTCTGTTCGAGCTACACAAAAAAATCTAAGAAAAAAGATAGAGAAAGAAAACAAGAACAAACAAAGAGAGAGAAAAAGCACGTGTCTATCAGATTATAAATTACAAAATCCGAGAAAAGTAATTAATTTCATTACATTAATGAAGTGGAAACTTAGCTAAAGATTTCTTCCTATCGAACTTCGTAACGAAGTTGAAATTAGACTTCGTGCCAATTTTGCGACAGCGAAAGTTCATCTTTATAAAAAAATATATGAAATACGAGCATTCTCCTTGTATATCATTAAGATTAAGAGCTGAAAAAAAGCTCATTTGATTTTGATGAAATTTCAAAATGTTGTTTACTTACAGCTAAAAATATCCCAACAGAATTGAAACTTCCAGCGACAACTTTGAGGTAACTAACTCGGGGGCTTCTAAAAGTAGTAATATTTTTAAAGAAAATTTTATTTTTTTATTTTTTTTTACTTTGATTTCGTAAGAAATTTCCGAGTAACCGAAAACAGTACTCAAAATGTGCGATTAGATTTGTTAAATTTGACTATATAATTTTCATTTGAATCCGATTCCATTTGCAGAGTTATTCTGCAATCGCGAAACGGCAAAAATAGCCGCGCTTTCTTTCAAATAAATTACATATTATATATACTAAAGTATGAGAGAGTTTCACGTGAAAAGATCTAAAAAACAATTATTCACCTATGCTATTTCGACACTGGCACACTCGGTTGTATTTTTTTGGACTAGACTAAAACTAAAGGGACTGCGATTCGATTTGGTATTTACAGATACCTATTTTCTTGGGTTGCAAAAATTTTAAGAAATAAAACAAATAAAACAAATAATGCAAAAATGAATGTCATCTAAAACAACTTGGTACGTCTTGACCCTAGAAAACACCACATGCGTATAAAATAATGACATATCAAGTTTTCAGGTGCATTATAGGCAATACGCAACAGGCCGCGCCTTTCAACGCTGATGCATCGAAATCTGCGCTGTTCTTTCAATAAAAATGTTCTTAGTTTGATTATTATCTCCCATGTGAGACGATCTCTATGATGAAGTTCTGCGAAAATTTTCTAATATTGTCACAAATACCTTATTCGTAGTTGGTAACACTGCGCGTTTATGCCATACAGTGCGCTTTTTTGTATGCTCGTTATTAATTAACGTTTCTAATAAGAAATCACTGATGGAAAAAATTATTTGTACAAATTTATAATTAATTTGTAAATTTCCGGAAGCGCTGTGTACCAAAGAATTTATTCGGCTACACAACTGAACATTTACGTTTGAAAAAAATTTTGCGTTGAGCTGAAGCCAGAAAGCCTCCTCCTCCCTCGAGTTTACAACCGAGCCCCGGAATACATTCGTTTATTCATCAAATTTCTCAAGTAACTATGTAAGTATTTTTGCTCAAAGGAGAATTAATGAATGATTGGCGACTTACATTCATCAAAAATAATTTTAAATATTTATTTAAACAGCATTAGATAACCAAGTCTTACACTATTTCCCAAGAAAAGCAGACGTATAATTTCAAACATTTAAAATGACGATTTACACGTACTTGTACAATGTACTTAGCTACTTACATATTATAAGTAGCTCATTTCTACTCCGATTCTCGCGGTTTATGGTATGCAGTTTTCAGTTTTTAGTAGCCCGCAGTAATGATAATGCATGATCGCTATATGCAATACGCAATACGCGTGAATAAACCGATGGAACAGGAATTACTATAAGGCAAGCACGACAATACACCATCATTCATCACGCTTAACGTATACGCTGGCACCAAAATGTTATCACTGATTCGTAGCATCAGTCGACTAGCGCTTTCCTATACGTTTGCTGAGGCTCATACCATGTCAGGAGGTAATAATATGTATAATAATAGTAATATACGTGCGATAACATGGTAACTATATTAGATAGAAGACCCAGACTTCGTGGACGGATTATACTTACTCAATAGAATGTTAAAAATACGCGCATCGAAAACAGTTTATAGATATACCTACATAAAATCGAAGCAGTAAAACCACTGGCGAACACAAAAATAGAAAGAAAGCGTTTTATTTGTTTCATGGCTTTTTTGCATTCTTTTTTTCCCTCTTTGTTCGATGTTTTTATAAAAAGGGTTGCTTCGCAGTCTACACATCTTAAATGCAGTGGTTCGAAATTCTAACAAGTAGGTGTTATGCTCAAAGAAAACGTTAGTTTTTTCATTTACCTTCATTTCCATATATGCAACATAGCACCAATTTTAAAACAATTTATAATATAAGTACAAAAATTGAAAAATTAAAATTAAAAAGATTAATCCTCACATCTTATAGGTAATAGACAATCATGCGGATGTCGTTCAGTTTATTTTAAATTCATAACTAATGAAGCAATCTGTTATAATTATAGAGATAATAAGGAATCATACATAGTGACGTACTTTCAAAAATTAGATAAGCACGTACACAGGTGCATCCATGTACAATTTAGATACACACAAAACATAATGAGAGGACGAAACTTTAGGAACCCTAACCGACGAACTAATGGGTCGAGAACGAAGTTAATTACTTATACCTACTGAATAAAGAATAATGCACAAAACGAACGAATGAAAATCTACTCTGTGGATCTGAATATCTGAATAATCTGAAAATTATTGGGAGACCGCTAAGAAATTTTTTTTTTTTTTTTTTTTTTGGAATCAGTATTCCACATCGTATACGTAATAAATACGCAAGTCTTACAATTTCCATAAGCTACAACGAAACTCGCCAAAAAATGCGAGTCGAATCGAAAAAACTGTGAAGTAAGGTCTAGGGTATGGTTGCGAATGAATTCGATTGATTGTACTTGAAATTAGAATTTCAAACCAGGCAGTATGTATAGTGTATATGTAGTTATATGCATACACTATACACGTTGCAAAGACACTCGCAAAATGATCATCGCAATTTGGAAACCCGTGCCTTAACTTCGTAAACTTCAGCCCCAAAATCGGCGACAGCGGCACTAACATTGTCCGGACGCCCGATATACTCGCTACTGCGACTACTGTACCAATACCACTCACTATTACTACGACCACTACCACCACGAACAAGAACTACGCTCGACACCCGACGCTCATCGTTCGTCGCTCGTCGCCCGCCGCGCCAACAGCATAAGTTTGATCTCTTTTTCTTCTCTTCATCCTTTCCAATCTTCCCTTATAAGCTTATAACTTTTTCCTTTCGGAAACAGTTATAATCTTTCCTTATCTACTCGTAATATCCAACATTCTTCATTTTCTCACTCATTTTCGATACACTCTCGTACCTATGACGATAAAAACATTCATACGCACTACTACGTATATCTATACTACATAGTACTGGTATATAGATATTTCGTATTTTGTGCCTATCATACCTATCATGGTACATTACGCACATGCGATACCATAATATTATACCTTTTCGTGTTTTCATTTCACTGTTCGTTTTTTTTTTTTTTTTTTTTTTTTTTTTTTTGACAAAAATAAAAACATTAAGACTACTGCACCGATGCCGATGAGGTGGTGAATGCAATAGCAAGAAATAAGTTGCGTATACCCATAAACAGCGCAGCAGCCAAGAAAAAGAGTACGAGCCCCCTTCACCCAGGTTGTTGCTGTTATTTTAATGTGCACAATGTTAATTTACAATAATTATGTTATAAGTAAACCAACGATCAGTCGCTTACAGCAGTCCAATGTTTAATTTCCATATATACCCATAATATATAATTATATATCTACAGCTAGTTTCTCAATTGTCTAGTACTACCCAAATAAATAGATGAATAATTCACATAAAAGAAAATGAATTGTCGCTCTTCCTATAGCTACACTAAAACAAGAAGTAATATCTATAATATACATACAATGGTTAGAACGCACACAAGGACAAAACGTAGACCATATATTTACTTAAAAAACAGACATAAATGCGAAACATTTATGCCCATACAGGACACATATGTATACCTTACGCACTAGTCGTGATATACCTGTTGGTAATTTTCCAAGTTGTTAAAGCAAGCAGGTAACTAGCTGGCATTATAAATACGTTTTTACCTCCCCCCCCCCAAATGTAAGGTGCATAGTGGTGCAGCGTACGCACTTATATTTACGAGTACGCATATGTACTCGTACGTCCACGCTGTACCCTATGCGCATTGCGTACACTATGACTAATAAGTAGCCAGTTTGTATTTGCACATAGCAAATGAACAGACGAAAAACACAATTTTGACTTTTTGAGCTTATACATATCGTATGAACATCTAACAGAGATACTTTCAAGCTGACTTCAAAACCGAAGAGGAGAAAACAAACTCGTCACAGCTACAAGTCACGATCCACAAAAAAGTATTAGATACTTCACTAAGGCATTGTAATCCGGGTAGGGCAATACATCATTTTTGATACATTCATATCACTAGTGTTGTACTTTCACATAATTATTTAATCACATAAGAGAGATTCTTTTCAAGTACATATTTTTTACCTACATTATTTTGATGGAGTAAAGCAAAATTAATGAAAGACTCTTTGGGCATCCTCCTTTCAAAATTTCGATATGGAGGAGTTCAGACTGAAAAAAAAAGAATGGTAAAAGTAGAGTAGAATTTAAGGAAAGTGTTATACCGAACCAACATGGGTTTTAAACCTCAATTTTTTGCGAGAAAAAAAACATCGAACGCTGACGGATTAAAGATGGTGTATTCCCATCCTTAACTTCACCAGCAATAATTAGCTAATTACAGTGTTCAACAAAGTATGTACCTATGTACTTGTTGCTGAATGTGAAAGTATACACGACTTACGAAAAAGTAGAAAGATATACTGTACCAAAAAGCTTTACAAGTTTTTTAGCAAAACTATAGATCAGTAATTCAGTATCATCATCAAGTATTCATTTGCAAAATGACATAGCAGGAATAGGATTGTTCTTTACTCGCCTGCAAACTTTTGCAATTTGCGAAAAATCAACAATATTAACTAAATCTATAAAGATGAAAATTACTTCATACCAAGCCGATCTCATATTTTATACGCGCAAAATCTCTTCATTTTGCAATAACCTTCTGGCGTATATCCAAAAAAATTAAAATAAAGACGTGTTCGTTTCCCGCGTTATTCGACGAATCCACAGTTTTATGTCATGTATAGCATTTTTCAACATACGCGTACTGCGATATTTACGCAACTACAAGCTAGATAATTTTATACTTATAGATACCATCATACATTCATGCGCTATGCACTGAGGTACGTACTCGTATTATACAATTATTGTATAATGTATAGGGTCCTACGTACGTTTTTTAGGTAGCCCGTTAAACTGTTTACCGGCATAATGCAACCTACTACTCGTAAAAATATAAAATTATTCTTTACGCTGACCATGGAAATGTATACGGCGCATAAGCTGTACCTAAATGGCTAATATACCTAATTACTTATACAGCAACATGCTAACATTACAATAATCATGCTGCAAAGTATATTACACACTTTGCTGGAGATACGACGGGAAGGTTTTTTATTTTCTTTTTTATAAGTCTGCACCTGTCTCATCATAAGAAGTTTTGTTTTAGGCTCGCACCATTATCACCATACAACAACAAAATTTTATATTAAAATTTACGATCGCAATTCGGCTACTTAATAAATACGTCACATACATGGACTTCGCCTTTACGTTCATGGTACTGCAGATTCAGATGTCAGCGCACTGAAATGCGAAACTTTTCAGAGAAACTACCTTTTGAAGGAATCTTTACTTTGCCGCCTACTAGAGAGATAGTCTTATTTCGTATGAAATTGAAACCAGTCCGCGTATTGTATGTATTAGGCGTACAAAAACTATACCAAGATATGCATCGTGCGCGACGAGAATTAACATTGTACGGGCGCCACAAGGTCTTTAAGCTAAAAACTATCAGAAAATGATCGTCTCACCTCTGTGGGTCCACAGCTGAAGTTTTAGGGGTGGGCACTACAATGACTACATTTATATATTAAAAATTAAACCCCTTATAAATACTGGAGTTTATGGTGTATATGCCTTGTGGTGCCCGATATGGAATCCTCAGAAGACACTTTCTTTGTGGTGCCCGGCATATGGCTGGGCGCCTCGTAGTTCAAAATATGCAAGGGCACCACAACATATTGAATACGTATATTCATATATATATATTTTTTATAGACAAAATCAACGAACATACAGCAAGTTAATGTTTTTCGACCGCATTATTGTCAATTAAATTTTGTAGTAAATTACATATTTACGAGTTGAAACTAAATAAATAAATAAAAAAAAACAACAACAACAATAACAATTGCTAGCATAAAATGGACGCATACGTGGTACGAAATTTACGTAAAATGTCGTAGAGATTAGATGTGAAAATTCGAATGCTCTTCCTCATTAACGTACAAGACATTGAGAGGAAAATGTAACGGAAAAAGTCTTAAAAATTATGTATACACTGCACACGTATTCGCTAAAAGAACTGCGTTTGCGTTGATACATTTTTAAAACAGGGAACGTTGGGAAAAGGCAACAGCTCGAACACGCAATCGACGATACAGCGGCGCTGCAATAAACAGAGTAACACAATGGAAAAATGACTTTCGTCTGCTAGAATTTATTTATCAACTTATTTTATATTTAGAATACTATATCGCGCAAGAGGTCGCCTCCTACATTCAACGTGATAAGGAGAAAAATGTTTTTCCATACCATAACATACCATACCAACACTTTATGTTCTACTGCAACGTACCTGCGGCGGCCTTCAACTATGTATTAGAGAACAAGAAAAAAAGTCAAAAATTTCACTTTTTCCCGCATTTTATTCATTTTTTCAAATATCGAATAGCGAAAAACTCTAAAGCCAGTAGCTACCGAATTATACGTAACACAATTACTTGTGAAATGATTCAACTATGCAACGAAACAAAGTGTCATATAATCAGTACAATGTATACGTAGCACGCACAACGCAACATAACAGTGGCCAACGTACCTACACAATATTTTTCAGCTAAGGAATTCGAATCACGGATCTAATAAATCGCTGTTTGTTAAATTACTTCGCCGCGCAAGATGAATACGAGACCGCCATGTATGTACGAGTAATATGTACCATGTACCATGTACCAGCATGTACTATAGGAACATAGGAACCTAAAAAATGATACATGGCTTCACTGTTACACGACGAAGAAATATTAGGAAAACTTCAACTTACACGTGGCTAACGAAAAAAAATGTACACCCATATCTGTTTCCTCACTACCAACACATTTACAATTGTACATGTATCATACATACAATAAGAAAGAGCAACAACGATACAACACTCTAGATATACACGCGTATACCGTTTACGTACACACACATACGCTATATATTCACATTTTCCAAAAGGATTTGGATTCACTGTATCTAACTAGGTAGGTCTCCGTTCAGATACTATCGCCATAAGTATACGTATAAGATGAGTATAATCTAATCTGGAAACCAGGGACTTTTTCATTTTATTCGTCGAACGAAAATTCCAGAGTAAATTAGCTACGTCCATACGTTTATCGCCTTATCATGTCTAAATGCCCAGGCCCAAGCAGTTTCATTCTTTAATACAGTACGTATGCGTACCAAGCACGCACATACACACTATTCAGCATATACTTATTTTGAAATAAGAGTGTGACTTTTCGTGGCAGGCATAATGGAAAATATCAAAAATCAGTTTTACTAATATAAAGGTTGGCTGGATAAAAATTACAAAAAAATAGAAAGTAAACAAAGTAAATACACACCTGCCCCAAGTACACACATAAGGGTGCAAGAGTATTAAGCAATATTCGAGATAATAAAGTAGTAGTTACACTCCTTACAATCACCTAATCAGTCATCACCTGATACGTCGCAATAGCGTACAGATACGGTCAATACAAATGTTCAAAAGAGGGATGGGAATTAACTCAGTTAGGCCCCTGAAGTTTAATTACCCTGGTCCTTCTCGAATTTTAGTCCTTCTACTTTTATGAATGAAATGATAAAAATTGAAAAATGAAAAAAATAAAACATACGCCGGCTTACTTAAAATCATGAGTTGAAAAAATAATATCGATATATATATATATATATATTGTGATTTTCTTCGACACGTCATCATTAAAAACACCATCCACAAGAACCCCTACACTGGCGTGAAGATGTCGTTATCAGAATTCAAACTTTAGGAACCCTTGAAAAGGTGCGAAATTCAAAAGTAATGTCACCAGAGATATGCGCATCACCTTATCCAGGAAAACTCCTATAAACGTAATATTTTCAACATCATCACTCTTTTCCATGTTTTATTGCAGAGTGCTCAAAAATGAAAATAGTTGGAGAAAAAAATAAGAGCAACATTTTTTGTGTATTAAGAAATGAGCTTTCAAACGATACAAAATTTCTCAATTTTAATCGATAACAAGGTAAAATTATTGCGCACAAACGTGAAATTTCACTTCATTTCATAATGAAATGAAGACGGTCTGATACTATTCTCGCCTCTTCAAGGCTCTATTTCTAATAAACGGGCAATCACTTATCAATAAGACCGAGAGATTAATTTACATCGAGTACAACTTTATATTATGAGAAATCATAATCGAAATAACTGACTGTAGCGCATACTGCACAGTGACGCATCAAGGTGATGGAAGAGGCTAACTCATACCGGGCAGCAGCTTTCAGGGGCGGCAAAATTTACGAAACGTACAATGAAAACAATCATATTTCGTATCAAAATTGTAGAACAAAAAAAAAACTATTACCTACTAACGCGTTTTACAATATTCAACCATACATCTCTTTCGTTACACATCAAAACGCCCTAACTCACAGGTATATGATTTTTACGGAATGGCAACTCAACAATTATTTGTATTCGTTCCATTACAGGCCAAGACAGGCTTACTAATTTGGTCATTTTATCCATCGAAAAAGAAATCGTCCAAAAAATAAATTTCCATAAAATAATAGACGAATTCGCCGAAACTAGGGCCAGAAAAGTGGCTTCGTAAATTTTTGATTCTTAGCCGAGTTTTCAACTTAAAAACGATAGATAGCTATTACAGCGTACCAAATTTGGAAAGGGCTGCTTGGCTGAGCGTGCGGTCTTCAAATCTTTGAGTTTCATACCATTTGTAATCATCTGACAAATGTAAAACTTTTTGGTAATAATATTTTTCCCCCACGCGTAGTGCCGGTGGGTATTCAAGAAATTCGCTTAAAACTTGGCGAGAGACTCTTTTTAGAAAAGCAACAAAAGTACTTTTTTGTATTTTGATATACCTCAAAATAGGGGATCACTCAAATTTTGAGGGGTGGAGGAAGGCTGGATAAGGGACAAATATCTCAAGTTTGTCGTTTTTGATCACTTATGAAACAGTAAGTCTCATTTCTCATGAACACCAACATACAGGAAAGTACCGAAAGGTGGGAGAGGGGCAAACATTGAAAAAATAACGTAAAATACTCGAATATTCGTTAAAAAATTCGCTTCGATATTCGATTCGCTTTGTTTTCAATATTCAGGATGATTTCCATAACATATTATTTTGTTTTGAGTATTGCCTTCACGAGAATAATTTTTTTTTTATTTCATAACTAAATCACATCATTACCTAGTTAGTTTTAAAAGGTCTCATAGTTCGCACGATGAGATGCAACGATGTGACTATTTTCGTTTTTCCGTTTTTCACTGCACTTTTGCTTACTCCTACCCTAACCCTTGAGAAATGATTCGTTGCCTTCGTTGTATTAGGTATGCTTGCCTGGACAATGAAGAACTTGGGAAAATTTGAGTGATTTTTTCCCACTGCCAACTTCATTAGCCGTATTTTGATTTTTAGCGGAGTTTTTTATTTTTCATTTTCTTGCATTATTCAGTTTTAACACGTGACTGAAAGAAGATGCGATCCGAGTGATTACTAATCACACGCAATGGATCTTTTATGGTATATTCAAATCGAATACTCAATTCGTTTCGAATGAGATACCAATCAGTTTTAATAAATTCGAATACATATACAATTCCAACACCATTGAAAAGCTCGAAACTTTCATCAGTCTATTATTCATTTGTTTTGAGCATTCGAATCCCTGTGTTAAAGCTTCGAATATTCGGTTCGCTTCAAATAATCGACTTGATATCGATTTTCAATATGGCTAATATTCTAATATTATTCCAATCGAATACTTTTACAAAAATCGAATATTCAATTAATCATCTTGAACGTTGAAAACGAAGCGAATCGAATATCGAAGGGAACAGAAGTATCGAAGCGAATTTTTCAACGAATATTCGAGTATTTTACGTTATTTTTTCAATGTTTGCCTACTCCAATTACAAGGAGGGAAGCTGTTCCTCCACCACAATATGACCTCTTCAATTTGGGTAAAAATGGATCCAAAATGGCGCATCTTAACAATTTCAAGATAATTTGAAAAATATGTGTTCATGTGATTATTGCGTAGCAAGAAATACTACAATTATTCCAAGTTAATTTTCTTATGTGCTTTTGGAAGGGATAGGGTTGGGGTCCTTAGGCTTGGTATTTGGCGTAGCCTGTAGACATGAAGAGATTAGCAATGTTATATTTTGTAAACCAGAACTAACTCCAGCTAAAAACTCAGGCTTCAGCAATGCGGCATGGCTGCTTACGTTTTTTAAAATTATTTTTAACATCGTTTGTTTTTATATACCTGCTCAATTACCTAGCTGTACTGCTATATGTGCTGCTCATATTTTGTAATGTATCTTTGTTGAAATTAATTTTTTTTTTTAATCATTTTGAATTGGAGGGTACATAATAAAGAAAAAAACTCGTGAAGAGTGGCAGTAATTTTTTGTTCACGGGGAGGGGGACATTTCTTGTTGAGCCACTGATATGATGCATAGCCTGTACGCCTATAGTATCTCATCAGATGCTCAGAACTCGCATCGAATATCGAATCGACGGAAGAGAATAATTTGGATGAAATTTTACGTTATTGTATTGAAGCGTTTCACGGCTTGTGTTATACGTAGCAAGACTACATCGATCTTGACGTTAATTTCTGTTAATTTACAACGTTAACAGAGAGCATCTTACTTCATGTATTATTTGCGTCAGATTCGATAATCTTGATGTCGTGGTGACCAGCTGATCTTCTATTTTTCAACGTGACACGTTATAGCATCTTCACAGCATCCCTTCCTATAGAACAGCAAAATAATAAGCAATTAGACAACACCATCTCCCATAACTTGATCAACCTATGGTTTCAGAAGAAAGGGTGAATTCTTTCTCGTAGTTTCTTATGTATGTCTTTTTACCATGCCGAACACGTCAGTACGAAAGAATTTTTTTTACACCCATACAATCTGCAGTCAAACTGAAATTTTTTTTTCCAACATTAACGATAAAATTCAAACATAATATAAGTAGAGAACTAAAGTATCCGATTAATTTTGTATTTGAAATTTGTTTAAAATAAAAAAATAATAATGACACATTCTTAGTTTGAAGGAACGCAAAATTCACTTCGACGCACTATATTTTTTATTCTGCATAAGATAATACGGATTGAAGAATAATAAATTTTTGAGTGTACAACTAGAAACCACATTGGAGTTTTATTCGAAGAAAAAAAAAAATTAATAAAAAATTATTGTGAAAATAATCACTCACAATTCCTCTCTTTCAGTGTGAATACCAAGAGAAATTGGTGTCACTGCGAACTCGAGGGAGCTAACAAGAGAAATTTAATGGCAAACGAAATTTAAAAAAAAAAACTTCAAACATTACAAAATATCTTCTCCTATAGCAACCAGGTGTACAGCGTGAGTTCACGAGTACTGTAACAATGTTCACGTTTCCGTAGGTGGTATTTCATACTGCGAGACAAACCGCAACGAAAAAATGAAAATTTTTGTAAATATAACACTCTAGATTGGTAGTCCTGTACAATGACGCGCAGCGGACGCATATCGTAGCGTATAAATTACACAGCGATCAAATGTCAACGCTTAATTATCTATTTTTCCAAAGACAAAATCAACATATTGTTATATAGGGGAAAAACGTTTGCAGCTTACAAATGACATAACCATCACATGAAGTATACAAACATTCTTCTCTATTTGGCGCACAAACGACTTACGTTAGCCGACAAATGTCGTAGGAAATTAATGTCAGCTCATCAATGCGATTTTCGATATACATGTCAGTAATAGCGTGACGCGTCCTTAACAACATACTAAAATTCCTCAAAAATCCGAGCGTAGAGCGTAGGCCGCAAGACAGTCTCAAACTCGTGAACTGAAATTTAGAAGTTAATAAGTTATGAACATCTTTGTTCGCGCGTGCATGTTAAAGCAAATGAGGAGACATGATCTTGGTTTTTTTTTTTTGGATTTTTGTATCAGTTTAACTCAAATGGAATGATTGATGATATGGTACAAGATCATGTCGACTGTATATGTGTTGTATATGATCTGTGATCTGATCTAACATTTTTTTTTTTTTTTTTTTTGTGATCTTGTCCATCTCTGAAATTAACCCATAGCACACGGAAAAATCAACAATGATGATGCTTAGTTAACAGAAAACTATAATACGTATCTAATTTAAGATGTTTACCCCGCCGCCACCTCCTCAAGGATTTTACTCATCCATCTACCATATACAATAGCTTGCTAGTTCTTAGTTGAATTCGCTGTAGAAATTGGCTGACCTCCTGCGCATACAATATTGCACAAATCTACCCTCTGGTTATCGCTTATCACTTACAATATTTCGTAAATAATGAAACTGACATTATTATTGATTGGATGAACATAAAAGATATGCACCCAATGCATGCATGCGCATCGAAAGCAAACGATTTCGCAACATTCTCAACTCTGTTCTTCACTTTTGATGTTTTGGATATCCCTAAGTATAAAGTGGTTTAGAAAAATGTTTGTAAAACCGTCACGTGTTTTGAAAATTACGCCAAACCAATGAATTTTCTGAGTTATTTCTCGTCAATCGTATAATTTTTCATAAAAAATCTACACACTTCATGCTTTTACCATTCATTACACGAATCATCATCCCTTAGGTATTTGAATTTGATCATTTATTCTACGTATCTAATATATGCATATTGCATATAGGAAACCGACATGTTTGATTTTTTGCGATTTATATTTACGCAATTTATTAGTTCGTTTTTGTTGAAATTTCGAATTAAAGGTTCAGCCAATGGCAAGAAGGTTCTTAACCTACATTGGAATCCGCGAACCTCAAAATGGAAAGAGGAGGAGCCAAATTTCAATTTTTTTTTAAATGTGGTTAGTGTATTTTAGGACAGGAAATATACTTTTCACGTTATTACTCTCACCCACCACCTCAGAGATACGCTTAACCCACCAATCTGTCAGCAAAATAGCGCAAAAAAGTTGAAACCCTTCAAAATCAATTTGTTCACGTATTTCACTAGAACACTGTTTTTCAAACACCTTTGTTAACATTCGTACAAACTTCCAACTTTATTCATTCAAATTTGAGGAAGGAGTAGGTGAGTGAAAACCAAAACTTTAGAATTTTTCGAAATATTGAATTTTCGGTTGTTTTTTACATCACTGCTTTGCAAAGTACAACATCATTGTTGTGTGAAAATTTCAAAATAAATGACACCAAAACAAGGTCGTAATGACGAATTACAATTTTAAAACTTCAGCCCATTTGTAAATGTTAGTCGCGTTTAACTGAATCTTTTCACTTTCCATTACGTTTGATTTTCTACCCAGACTGAACAGTTGAACACGTCAGACTAATTTTGGTTATCCTTCTCGAAATGCGTAGGAAAATTCGGAGCGAGCATTGCTTAATGTAGATTTCAAAGGTGTTTTTTTTTCAGATTTTTGCTTCAACTCAAAACCGAGTTCTACTCAAATTTTAAGTCGAGGCGTAGGATGAGCATGAGGCTCAAAGTTTTTGATCGTGATGTCATATCATACAGCGAATTGAGATTAAAGTTTGATCCTCCTGAGTTGAGTTCGAGGAGAGTTGGAGAAAATGACGGCGGTTTTGAGGATATTTTGAGTTATGAAATTCAATGAATCGCCCACATCTCCCTCTACATGGACGTAGAAAGTTTAAACTTTGTATGGAGGTTAATTTGAGACTAAAATGAAACTACTCGAATTTGAGTCAAAATGAAAGTAAAAGAGCAGATTTTCAAAATTTGAGGTAAGGTTTGAAGTTACTCAAACAGTTCAAACGCAACTTCAGAAGTGTATTGGGGGGGGGGCTAGGTGAAATTATGCTCAAAATGTGAAGGGATAAATGAAAAAAAAAAAGGAAAAAAAGTATATTGGTGAAAAGCGATGAGAAAAAATATTCCACGTTCACCGGGAGAACTAAAAGAGAACGAAAGAGATTCACTTCAACGACCGCCTCACTCAATGCTGGGAAAATAACAACTCCCGACTAACATAGTCCGATTCTGCTTCCCAAGAGTGTGAGTACAATGAAGGAAAAAGTAGCAAAAAATAGAAACGAATTGAATATTTGAATTAAATAGGCATATCATAAAAGATCCAATACGTGTGATCAATAATCACTCGGATCGCATATTTTCTTCAGTCACGTGTTAAAGCCGAATAATACAAAAAAGTAAAAAATAAAAAACTTAGCTCAAAATCAAAATACTACTAATGAACGTAACAGTGGGGAAAATCACTCAAATTTTCCCAAGTTTTTCATTGTCCAACTACTAATAGCAAAAATTAAATTAAAAAAAAGGGCAAATTTACTGTGTTTTTTTGGGGCCTTGCGAGGCGCGGGGAAAAGAATATAATCTGTCTATTTTGATGGATGACATTTAGCGTAGAACAATTTCGTATGGAGCCATTTTTGCGTTGGTCGTCGATGAACTAATGGGCAACAAGTTATGTACTACAATATAAGTAGGTAGTCGCTTTATCGGTGACATAATTTTTTCAAATATGAGTAAGCGAGATTAATGAATTATTAACATTCTTAATACCTGCAGTTTTTTTTTTTTTTTCTTAACAAGATTGGAAAAAGTTCTAGAAAAATTTAAATTTTTCCAAGTGGATTAGAGGTTGAAATAACAAACTGCACGAAAAACAGATTCGTTACACTACAACCATGAAGAAAGTTTGGGGAGGAGCTAATCTGAGATTTGCGTGCGGTAAGCTCCTCCAATCACTCCTATTTTCGCTTATTATGGCCAAAACCCCATTACGAACGTTTTTATTATTAGTATCGCTACCATATCGTCGTCTAAGAGCGAAAAGGTTCCTCGCGATGTTTTTCTCATTTTGAGATATTAGTATCGTTGGAAAGGTAATTTTGAGCTCTTTTCAATGTAAATTTGTTTTTCATCGCCAAATGATTATAAACATCCAAAATCTCAAAAAATAATAATGTGTCTCTTTTTCCATCTTCAATTTAGTCATCAGTGCAAAAAGGTTCTTCCTTTGGTTTTTTGGATTTGCCAAGTTAGTAACATTGAACTTGAATAAATTAAAGTCTCAAAAGTTACCAGCTAACAATACAAAACTAGAAAGTAGTGGTAAAAAAAAGTAGATGAAATTTTAATTTAGCTCTCCTGTAAAATTTTCATATTTGAACGAGGAACCTTTTCGCTCTTAGCCGACGATATGTACTATGCACATTGCACATAAATATGGTACTTATGAGGAAACCTTATCCAAATCTTCAATGGGCATGAAGACGGTCAGTCACGCTAAAAGTGTCAGTGTCCAAGTATTCGAACATCAGAGATCGGCACTGGTTAGTAATGCGGTCCCAGGATGGGGGCCGGGAGGCGGCTATCCCTACCCCTTGGCAGGCAAGTACTCGCTTGTGACTTGACAGGTTTCTGATGGCTGAACCGTGAACGACTTTAGTGGACAAGTAAGCCGGGTATCATGGTCTTTAATGGCTACATGGTGGATTGAGTAGTTGCGCAGTCGAGGGTCACGTCAACCAAACCCCTTAGCCGAGGTACCAAACCGATTGTCGACCGCTCCTACCTAATCCAGCGGCTAGGAGTAAGGCAGGATGACGTAGACGAAAGTAGGTTCGTAGACGGTGCGCGACTTTCAATTCAGCTGCGGGCTGAGTACGCTATGAGCGGCTGAAAAATCATTCGACTGCAAACCTTTGAAAGAAAAGGAGGGGAGGGGCGGCGCGGGGTGTAGATTAGAGAACACTGTGCAGTCGAGAAGATGCAGATATGGCCGATCATAGCGATAGACAGTGCTTCCATAAAGTTTTTTGATACTAGATAATTGATAATTATTGTGTAAGGGTTTTTCCCGGTACAGCTAGTAGTGCACCGTCCGTAGTTACTTCATAATGGTGTGGCGCATACATCAATGGAGTTTCATACAGTTTTTATGATTTATTTTTGTGCGATCGATTAAAAATGCCCGTTTAAAGACCAATCTTATCATATTCATATTTTTATGCCATTTAAATTATGAAGATCGTATTTTTGTCATTGATGCGTTCTTCGATGTATTAAAGAAATTTTGATGCAGCTTACATGATATAATTATTTATTTTATCCACGACGACTTTTCGTAACAATCTTATCTGTTGGAAAAATGCGAAACTTGATGAGAAAAAATGGTAAGAGAGGAGCAATTCGTTTCCGCTCTTAATGCACCCCCACCCCGCATCACGAAGCCACTTGAAGAAGAGTGAAATAGTGTTTTTTTCAATATCTGGATTTTTGACCTATAAAATCAGTCGAAAATACCTTCATAATACCCTATTAATGTCAAATTTTCTCGATTTAAGCATTTATTCGTGGAAAAATCAATGCAAAAAAGGTGGCCGTTTTTTCGTTAATTTCTTACTATAACGAGATACCGAACGCATGCTCTTGTCAACAATAAGGGCATCGTTATAATTTTGCGTTAATGCAATTCGGGTTAATTGATTTTTAATTCATTCTCATTAATTCACATACAATAATGAATGAATAACATTTGAAATGCTATTTTTGAAGAGGTTCATTTGAACGAGCGGTACACCACCCACTGTACGACCCATTCAACCCCGACCACTGAAGCGTCAAATTACCTACTCTGCTAGAAAAAACGCAGCGATTAGATATTGGTAACGCTGTTTTATAGCAAAAAATAATGAGAAAAAAAAAGTCAAAATCAATTTCGCTTCTGTTCGTTGCTCCTTGCTTGGATCGTATACTATGGACTGCTAATATAAATGGTAGAAAATGAATCCAACATCAGGTAGATGCGCTAACGCATGCGCAGTTTCAGTTTCCGTATCAACTTAAAACACTGTTGATTAAGACGATTTACCGCACTTTTTGACATAAATTGTATTTGTATTCATTATGATTAAATGATGTGATATTTTTAAGTATTTCGATTTCAATTATTAATTCAAAAATAATATTATGAAAATAAGTTTGCAAACAAGTAGTCACCTGTGTTGCCTGCGTAAAACGAATGACTGCAATTTATCTCAATTTCAAGTAAGCAATAGTGCATTTGTGCTATCATTATACCGGGTGACTACTTGATTCGAGCACCCAAGCGAAAAAATTAGCTAAAAGGTGAAAAAATTCAAAACACCTATATATGCATTTTTGACAAGGAAAGTATAAATTAAAATTTTGCATTTTATTGATGAACGCTTTTAAGCATTATAAAATATTATTTATGCCATTTATTCTTGCTAACATCATTCAAATATATAATTTATTTCTATCAGGGAAAGATTTTTGCGCTTGGGGTGCTCGAATCAAGTAGTCACCCGGTACTTCAATATGGACACGATTCACTGTAATAATTACTAATATGCTCTTTTTAATGTAATTTAATTATTAAGCAATATTAAATATTAATGAAATTAAATTATTTGTTGATGTTGATTTAATATTCTTATCATTGAAAGATTCGACGTGTTTTCCACTACGCATGCGCGAGCGCATCTATTGATGTTGTTATTGTTTGCTTCACTTTGGTGTTAGTTCTATACGGTCATTAGCAGTCGATTAGCCATACAACAGTGTTATGAATATCCTATCACAACGTTCTTTCACCAAATTAGGGAATTTAACGCTTAATGCTCGGGGTTAGATGGGGCGCACGGTATATTATGTATGTATACAGTCTTTATACCTAGCTGGTATAGCATACGTGTCCAAATAAAAATGCCATCAAAAAAAAAAAAAAAAAAAACGACAACAGAGGCACCAGATTACTTTATATCTAAACTTTTCAAATATACCCTCAAGTGTTCTTGTGTCGGAGTTGCCGTAGAGTTCATTATAAGAGCATGTTTTTTTCACTGAAGACTCATCCTCCTACTTTCTTTCTCAAGAGAAAATTAACTATAATAATGCAGGAAACTATATTACATCTGTTATAAGTGTACCTATTAAAGTATCCCGATTTTCTGATTCGATCTGTATTATTAATAATACATTAATTTTTGAAATAATTCCTCATCTTAACTACAACCACAAACTAAGCACTATAGGGAGAGGTTCACTCAATCATCTGAGGAGCCAATAAGCAAACATCTTTCCTGTTATGGACTCAACTGCAACTCTCAGCATGGGTCTGCATGTAGATATACATATAGGTAAAAATTATTAATGATAATTAGAATACGAATAAACTGAAGAGGAGAAAATTACCTGTACAGCACGGCATTCCGAGAAATTTCAAATACACATGTACACTATTCATGGAAGGTAAGTCAAAGTAACCAACTATAAATAGATCATACTCTTCATCAACAAAATTATATCTTCTTTTAAAGAAGAAAAAAACGTACAAAAATGAATTTCGCGCATTGAAACCTCCAAAACATCATTAAATACTACAAACCTAACGCAATTACATAGAGAATTTCTTATTTTGAAAAAACGAAACATTTCATTCACTTCAGAAATAAGACCAATTCAATTCATCGCGCATTTCTACACTATGTTGATGATAATGATAAGAGTAAGTTCGCGAAAAAATGGTAATCAATAGCAACAACAAAAGGTAATATCTATATGCGCGATAACGAGTACTTCTAAAAGTACTCTATTAATGTAATGTGACCAAAACAAAAAAAAAATCCAAAAACGAATTATCAAACAAATATGTACTGAATACGAAAATAGGTATGAAACCCTGCTTCAACACGAGATCGTCGCACACACAGAAGCACTGCAACAAGCAACCACGCTACCATAGATAACCCGACTAACTGAAAAATATGGCAAATCTCGCGCAAACCTACCGGCTCCACCGGCTCCCAACTTCCCAAGCAAATTGGCGCGCCCTCAGTGTTGCCAAAAATATAATTTGAAATTGCTTGCACATCGATGATTTTGATTTTATTACGCCTCAAAATCCGAACGGACACAAAATTGTAAAAATATTTTGAGAACATTTTATTCCAAACGTTCAATTTTTTTTTCAAATTAGTAATCATAAAAAGGCATTCGTGCCAATAGCAAATAAGCTAGTATTCAAACATGGAGAGTAAGGAGATAGACTTCCTTCTGAAAAGTTTGTTCAATAAATCGTAATCGTCATATTGCCATGATTTCATAAATCTCAAAGGTGATAGATTCCGAGAGACAATCATATATCAGCGTATAATTATATTAAAAGAATTTGGTGAAAAAACGTAAATACAATCGCCCCACTCTCCCAATCGATTTTGATGATTTTTTTGCAATGGACGTTTTTTCACCTCTACATGTCACCAAGTATAGAAATTTTTTTTTGGGCGTACAAAGCCATAAAAATTTCAATTTTATGCCAATTTTTTGGATTTATTTTGAAAACTAAAAAGCTACGAGGTTGCTTGATATTTTAATTGAAAGAGCTAATAATTCAGAACATTTACGCCGCTTACAATAACCTTTTACCTACGTCTCATAGTTTTCCAGTTATATGTATAAATTCAAATAATCAGAATGTTGAAGCTATATGCCTGTTGTTGAATCAAGAAAAAATTTTTCTTAATAATCGTTAAAATAATTTAAGTAGCTGCTGTTGGTTTTGATTAATGGGTGAAGTGAGACTTAGATGTGGTTACTTTCGATATCAATTATACCATATTAGGTATACATATTAGGTTCAGGTTGAAATGAATGGTGTAAATCATGCACTTTGGCTATTTGTAGTCCATTGCGCATCATGTTATACCTTTAGAGAACATTAAACAATCTAATGTTTTCTGAGCATGATGGCAGGTGTGAAAATGAAATATTTACAATATCAAAATTCTAAAAATTACAACGAAAAATTCTGCTGCAGTAATACTTTTTTTAAATTCACTTCCTTCTTACCTACCCGGGCCCCATGCTTTTTTTATTCACTCAAATAAATTATTAATGATTAGGTAACACCCCCCTTCCTAAAAAATTGTTTACTAGAAGCTATGAGATGAGCCAAGAAAGTCCTGGGCACTGGGGTAGTTTTCAAATCGAAGTTAAAGGTCACCTTCAGAAAGTGAAGAGAAAGCAACTGCTCTTGAACACATATGCATATCGTTATCGCCTCATTAAATTAATTTAGAAAGATGAATTTAGCATCAGAAAGTGACCTTTTGAATTTGGGTGAAAATGAATTCAAAATGTCGGATCATCACCTTTATTTGAGTTTTTCCTTAGAATAAATTATTTTATTCAACTCACGTACGTAATCAAATAATTATTCAAACACTTTCACACGCATAACATAGGGTCTTATTGGCGACTTATTTAAGAGGGAATAATGACTTTCTATGAGAGCATAATGGCCTGCATAGGGAATAATGAGATTATTTTGAGTAACAACAACGTGTACAGTCTGCGAGAAGATGTTTATTAGTTCACTGTACTTGTTTGTGGGTTCTTTCGTATTTTTAAATTTATTCAGTTTTTTTTTAGGAATTGTAGCATAATTGTGTGATGAGTTGAATAAAATAGTACGCTATTACGAGGTATTAATATAAGTAAATAATATATATATAGATATAGTTTTAGTCATAGTGGTGCCCGTTTTTAACGTTGTGGTGCCCAAATCGGGCGCCACAAAGTTTTTAAGCTAAAAACTATCAAAAAATGATCGTCTCACCCCTCTGGGTCCACAGCTGAAGTTTTAGAGGTGGGCACCACAATGACTATATTTATATATTAAAAATTAAACTCCTTATAAACACTGGAGTTTATGATATATATACCTTGTGGTGCCCGATATGGAATCCTCAAAAGACACTTTCTTTGTGGTACCCGGCATATGGCTGGGCGCCTCATAGTTCAAAATATACAAGGGCACCACAAGATATTGAATACGTATATTCATATCTATATATCGGGTTACGTATAAAAGTTGGATCCTTTGAAAAACAGTGAAAGTTGGATCCGCCTTAAAAAATGGTTGTAAAAGGTGTTAGCCTCCAGGAAACCGTTGATTGTTATTTGTCTATCTTATTATAAATGGAAGAAATATACTGAATCGATCATTAGAACGAAAGTTATGAGGTAAAATTCAATTAGAAGTATATGTGAGAGTCGACTCCATCCTTCAAAAAGACAGTTATAAGTTGGCTCCATGAGAAAGTGGATACCGTATATGGAGTTGTATATTCAAATATACATTTATAGAGAAAGTTGGCTCCTTCTGGCGAATACGCCATGGGATAGAGCGCACCTTGGCGAAACTAACGCATGATTTGTGAAAGTCAGCTCCACATACGGTATCCACTTTCACATGGAGCCAACTTATAACTGCATTTTTACATAGCGGGAGCTGATTTTTATATATAAGTATAATTATATATATATATTTAAATTGAATAGGTAGCCTGAATATAGTATTTATTAACCCTCACAAAGCAACGCATTACACGCAACATAGTGTCAAAAACGACATATAATGATTTGAAAATATCTAAATATGTTGTTTTCTACATCATGTTGCGAAAAAAATTCAAATTTTTACATTTAATGTCGTTTTTGACATATTTTGAGAGGTATGAGGGTTTTAAAACTCAGGCCCACAAGTCCTCACAAATATTTCATATTTTTTTAAATAAGTTTTTCATTATTTTGTAATACTTATAGGTAATAATGAATGTTTTTGTATGATTGCTTGATTAAATCAATAATAATTGAAAAGAATTGTTTATGTTAGTGCCTTGCCACTGTATTCATTCTGTTTGAAGGAGTATTGTATTATCATGTTGTTGAGAAATTTGGATGCAAAGAAAAGATTGTTAAATGGAACAAGTTTTGTAGCGAGAAAAATGTAAGAAAAGAGCTCACTTTTGGAAATGATAACTGAAGTGATGTCTGGCGAGAGAGTTTTTTCATCAAAAATCGACTTGACCCCATCCGATACCATTTTTCCGTTTGTCTTAAAGCGTTGGAGTTTAGTATTCGGCTAGCGTTTTATATGACCATGAATAAAGCCCGAGGCCAAACGTTAGATCTGGTCGGAATTTATATGGCAGATTCAGTTTTTAGTCATGGGCAGATGTACGTTGCACGGTCCGCGATGAAATGTTTCGCAAAAATTAAGGTCAAGATGAAGGCAAAGGGTCGTCAAACGGCGAATGTCTCTTGGAAGGAGGTGTAATAAAATGCAACTCAGAAAATGAGTGATGGAGATAGCAAACAGCTGGAGCGAAGCGGTAGGTGAGCGAAGGGAGAATATGAACAGGGGGTTGAGGCTGCAGAGCAGCCTGACCGAATTCGTATTATGTACGTATATAAACATATGATAAATAGATTTATTCCTGATTGTGTACGCGTAATGCTTAGTAGATTTCGCTGATGAGAAATAATTATTCCAATTTCCAAGGAAATAATTATTAATTTTGGAAAATAAAAACGATAAGAGAATTAACTAAATAAAATTTCATCGCATATTGCAATCACGAACAGTCCGTTAAAAAACAACGTTCAGTATGAGCGAGATATGTCCTAAGCAAAAAATTAAATCGCAACGGAGCGTTGATATAAACGACAAGATCAATCAAATTACAAAACCTTTTCCTAGAATCCTTCATGGTAATGAAAACGGAATAAGATGGAATATTTGCAACAAAGGACGAAGTGCTGCAAATGAAATTCGAATGAAGTACGCCCTCGTAACGGAGTGGTTTCAAGAAAACAAAGATTGGATAGATGACGTGCTCACGGTATTTTTCAGCGGTTTGCTGGTAGTAAATATTTTATCATTTACAAGGTGTTGTTTAATGATCATGAAAAAATGTATGGTCAACAACAAAAATGGTTTCTTACGCGAAATAAGTAAATGCTTACATGACTAAATGCGATTAAACTACCAGTTGATGTAGGTATTTACTACATCAGTAAGAGTAAAAAAGTTTTCACCAGTTTGCAAAGAACTACGAAACGGCAGGTAGATACGAGTAATTGCTCATTTCAAGATTCGCATAATGTTATCGACTTTCACATCAGTTATAACTGACGAATAAATAAATGAAAGAATATTTATCCCATCGAAGTTTTTTATTAGGTACTTAAAATTGCTTTAAAACTGGTAACATGCAACGTAGTTTAAAAATAAGATACAATAAAATCATTATGGACTTAGTTTAGAGTTGGTAAAAATGAAATTCATAATTATAAAATGGTAACATGAGTTTAATTAAAATGAATTTTGTTCAGTTCATAGTTGTAAATGCTTCCCCGCTGTATGTGGACCTTGGCAAAATCATTTGGTTCATCGAGAGAACTTACTTTTCTTTTCTTCTCTGTGGATGCACCGTAACCACCTCCTCCAGGGGTAAATAAACAAAATTTTTCCTATAAAAATGCACAACAATAAAAACCGTGTACATCCAGGACGTTTAAGGTTTTAACAGAATTTAGAAAGTTATCTACCCCTGGTTCAACATTAGTCGCAGCTTTCGAAGGCAATCTGATAATTCTACCATCTTTTTTCACAATCAAATTTTCACCTTTCGCACCTGGCTCCCCTCCTGAGAAAGAATATTTTTCAAATACAAATAATAATTTCATAATACTGAAATCAATACTCGATTCAGCTATAAATACGGTATCAGGTAATTTATGAAATTTCAAATTTTTGTAGGGGATAGGTTAAATGAAGTTACCTTCCAATCCGTAAGGCGCAAATACTCTCCTTTCTGTTAGTATTGATAACATTACTGGAGCACGGAAAATCATTTCTCGCACAATACCATCACCACCGTTGAATTTTCCTTTTCCTCCAGAATTGCAACGCAAACTGAATTTCTTCAAAATTACGGGATAGCGACGTTCCAAAACTTCCGGATCAGTAATTCGCGTGTTGGTCATGTGAACGTGGATTCCACTTTTACCATGCCAAGTAGGACCCTACCGACGTTGAAACAAAAAATAAACGTTTTGATTTGAACGAAGTCCAAATTTAACATAAAATATCATGTATACCGCTCCAGCGCCGCCAGCAACAGTTTCGTAATATCCCCAATCATCTTGCCCAAAAGTAACGTTGTTCATGCAACCTTGACTGGCAGAAGCGGCCTTGAAAGCTTTGAAAATTACGTCTACAATACGCTGAGACGTTTGAACATTACCTCCTACTACTGCAGCGTTGTCCGAAGGATTGAGAAAGCATCCTTCTGGTACTATAATTTCAATAGGATTTAAACAACCCTGTATATAACATGTTAATCTCAACATTACAATCACGCCACGGTAACATAATTTTTAAACGACACAACAGGCAAATGAGAAGATATAATTATTATACTTGATTCAAAGGAATGTCGTGGCCAACCATGCATCTTAAACAATAAATTATTGCTGATAATGTTATAGCTTTGGGTGCGTTGCAGTTCCCCAAAACTTCATATCCTGTACCACTATAAGAAATCAATAAATTTTTCAAGAAATTAAAAAAAAAAAAAAAAAATGAAAAAGAAAATCGACATTTATGAAAATAATTGAGAATAAAGGACATAGTGGAATTTTTCTCAACTAAAAAAATACATTAAGACAGCGATTATGTTAACGTAAAATCTTCATGTTTATGATTGTACCTTTGTACCAGGTTACCAAGCAGAACAGATAGAGCTCTCTACCAGTAGCCAACTAGAGTAAGCAAAGCTCGCTTGACACAGTGTCGTTAAAAAAATAAATAAATAAAAAACGAAAAATTGGTAATCAGCCAACTGTGAAAAAAATCTACAAGTTGTACAAGAGATTTTTCAAGGCTATTGCGTGCTGTTATTATTGAGCTGAGAAAATTTTAGAACTTTGTGCGTAACCTTTAGTCCGTTACTATGGATGGCTTTTCCACGTAAGCTACAGCAAAGCATCAGACACTTCACTAATTGGAGAAGCGGATTGAGATCACGTTTTAGAAAGCAATCAGAATCGTCGTTTTTTCATGTATGCTCGCATGGTGAGCAAATGAACCGACTTCCATTTTTTGTTTATTTTTCAGAGTACAGTAATTTGGTATCTATACAATTTTGCGCTTTACTAACGAAAGTACGCGTTGCGTTGCAGTAAATTCGAGTAAAGTACTGCAACACAATACGCAACACTCGGTTTTTGCACGTTTGAAGCATATTAAACTGTTGCAATTTATAAGAGAACTTCGAATATATAGCGTGCAATCTCGCTCATTCTGCATTTATTGACTCAAGGCTATCACCAGTTAAATTTCGTCGGCTAAAAGCAAAAAGGTATCTTAAACAAATATGAAAAATTTACAAGAGAGTAAAATTAAAATTTCATCTACTTTTTTCTACCAGTACTTTCTAGTTATGTAATGTTGGCTGGTAACGTATGATATTTTAATTTCTTCAAGTTCAATGTTATGAACTAGGCAAACGCAAAAAAGGAAAGAAGGAACCTTTTTGCACTCACTAAATTGAAGATGGGAAACTTTGAGTATTAATATAAATGATATGAAGAGAGAAAAATGAGAGGTTATCGTATATGTCATGGAAGATCTGTAGAGCGCCCTAAACAGAAGTAGTTGGCGTTCCCAAATAAAACATTGCTACTGTTAAGTACGTGTGAAATTTCAAATTTCAAAGAGATAATTTTAAATTCTTTTAGTTAGTATAATATTGTAATTATTAGTTAATTAATAATAATAATTTATACTTAATGATTTCATTATAAACAATATATGAAAGCATAATATCAGTTAAGTAAATTCATTTTATAATTTATAACGTAATTTTGTCATCTATTGGTACTTCGAGTGTAGTTTTGGTAATTTTTAATTTGAAGGATATAAAAACACAAAATATCAGTCAATATCAGTCTACAAAATTTTTCAAAAACCACGGATGATGTTCTCTTATTATGTTTGAAGTTTGATACATCAATTTTTGGAGTACTTCGGGCTCTCTTCCACTGCATCAATTTTTGATCCCAAATTAGCTTCTGGGATTTATTGTAACAGTACAGATAGATCGAAGTTGAAAAATCAATTAAATGTTTCTACTAATCTATCCGAAGGTTAGTCTCAGAATAAAAATCAATATTTCAAACAAAAATAAGATGAAGATTAATCAACATTTGTAAATTATAAAACTCTATATTTTTGTGATGTTAGTTTGAGTTCTAATAAACATTTTTTTGATAATTTTTCAACAAATTTCATCAATTTTTTGATTACGATGGACTTCTTTTATTGTCTATCTATTTTGATTTGTTTTGTTTCGTTTTTTATTTATTTTTTATTTTTTATTGATAAGATCTCACTACATAGTCAAAGGGAACATCAACTAGTCCAAATCGCGCGCTCTACAGATCTTCTACTAGAAACTACAAGATTCTCTCTCCATATCATTTACATTAATACTCAAAAATGCGAAAAGAGACACTACTATTTTTTTGTTATTTTTGATGTTCATAATTATTTGAAGATGAAAAGGAGTGCTACACTGAGAAGAGCTCAAAATTACCTTTGCAACGATACTAATATCTCAAAATAAAAAATAAAAAAATCATGAGGAATCTTTTTGCTCTTGGCCGATGATTTATTAATGGTACCTACCGGTACCGCCTAAAACGTATTCCTACTCAATGCAAAGGTGGCTCATCACATCATCACTACTAATAATGTCACTGTATTCTTTAAAATTAGTGAAGTAGCAATATGTATTTTTATTTTATTATTATTTTTTGTTTTAGTAAAAATAATATTATTGATCATTATTACTATTGAAGAAATAATCGTCACTATCGTCATCGTCACTATCGTCATTCACACTAAACGTGAGGATTAGTGGTTCTACTTTATCAATAGAGTAATAATCGATGTTCCACAAATGTTGTCGTCTACTTTTATCGATGTGAAATGTACTAATTAACAGCCGAATATGTTGGATCTTTGATGTAAAAAAGAAATTCTCTCAAGCACTTTTGCATTTGGCGAGAATTTTCAATAAAACGATGAATATCAACGTAGACAGATTATAAATATTTATACACCTTTTAGTGAATTGATTCATGCATAAACATACTTGAAATGTGAGATATAACAATTATTTTTAGCGATGAACTGATTGTGAAAGACAAAATTAATTCACAATTCATGTACTGCCGAAGATGAATTGCTAACATGTACACAAGTTGATTTCATTTTCGCATTTCAAGCATTTTACGCAAGTATTAGGCATTGCATTTTTCATTATTTTTGATAAGACGACATTTCAAAAGGGACGAAAAACTCCATTTAATAGTTCTCTAACTTTTCAACTTTTACTCTGCATAACCTCAAAAATTAAAAATAATAATAATAATAATAATAATAATAATAATAATAATTTAGTTCAATCTCACAGTCAACAAAAAATGGCTAAGTGAAACTTCATAAAACTAAAGAAACTATCCTCCATACTTCTAGTTTTACATATTGAAATCAATATTTCTACATTTCGTTTAGAAAAAACACGAACATTTGGTAAGATCACTTTCACCATTCCGTACTCCTGAAAAACATAAAATATCGATTTTAGCTATTTTATATCAACTAACTTGAAATCGAAGATTGCGAGACCGGAATCGGGATTAATTGAAATTTTCAAACTGATCGGAGAACCATCATCCATGTAGTCTATCGCTGATAAAATACTGTGACCGGTTTTCGAAATCATATCTTTCCCAACTGTACGCAACAAATCTTTAACAGCCACTTCAGCATTTTTTTGGATGTAATTCATGTAAACTTGGACCACTTTCAATCCGTAATAATCAATTAATTCGGTAACTAAAAATATTCCCTAAAAAAATGAATAAACCCGGTTTCACATGCGACAACATACGTTTTTCTTTCTTTTTTTTTTTTTTTTTTTGAGATAAAACATACGCACTTTTTGATTGGAGGCGATTTGCGCTTTCAAATCGGATAAATTATCCGATAAGTTACGAGTACCCGAAGATCCTGGAATTTTTCCTGGCGCCATTAGGGCTTCGATAAGCTGTTGCTCTTGAAAAACACCTTCCTTTACGAGAAAAAAACTTTTGAAAGTAGCCCCTTCTTCAGATAATGATTTCGAATGAGGAGGCATTGAACCGGGAGTTATGCCTCCTATGTCGGCATGATGACCACGACTAGCGACAAAAAATATAGGCATTTTCTCATTTCTGTAACATGAACAAATTAGATAACAGTATTGAATTTTAACGACTTAGTCCCTAAAGGGTAGAAATAAAATGAAGTAACACCTACCCATAGAATACCGGAGTAATAACGGTCAAGTCAGGTAAATGGGAGCCGCCAGCTTTAGGATGATTTGACAGCAAAACGTCGCCAGGTTTTAATCGATCGCCAACATTACGTAACTACATTTAAATTTGTATTTTTGTTGTGACAAAAGTAATGTAAGGTATATTAGATATGTATTGGACGCGAAGTAAGATAAAAATAATTGACGTCATTCATTTCAATCTTAACAACCTGATATTGAACGGTTTCTTGCATGGCACCTAAATGTACAGGTATGTGAGGCGCATTTGATACTAATCCTCCATCGGGACCAAACAGCGCGCAGGAGAAATCGAGACGTTCTTTAATATTTGTCGAAATGGATGTTTGTTGCAGAACGCTAATAAACAACACACGCATCATTTCGTAAAAAGCATGAAACTTTTTCGTTTGTTTCTTTAAGAGAAAAATAACTTAGCATTTACCGGCCCATTTGTTCAGCAATGCTCATAAAACGGTGAGAAAAAATACTTAATTGAATCGCATCTAATTCTTCGCTAATATCTGTTGTCAAATTTTCGCCGATCATAATTTCTGAAAAGAAATCATACAAATAAAATGAAAAATCACGTTTCATCACCATCATTATTATTATGATTATTATTATTATCATTATTAAATCATTATCATGATAATTTATTTATTTCTTTTTTTTTTTTTTTTTTTTACCAATATCCATCGAATTGGTAATATTGGCGGTACAGTTCGGCTCAATCAAAATTGTACTTAATTGATCGATGATTAGTGCCGGCCCACTAATTACATGTCCCGGCGACAATTTGTGCAACAGGAATACGCGAGATGAAACAAAACCATGATTCTCGAAATACACAGGCACATCCTTTCATTAATATAAACACAATGAAAGGTTACATCGTTTACGGAAAATACAGAATAACTTCTACATAAGAAAAAATTGTTCATACATTACTACCTTTTCAGCGTGAGGAAGAGTGTTATTAATGTTTATCGTTGTAGGAGCAGAAGGACAAACGGAGGATTTACCAATTCCTCGAACTCGAATATCGTCCACCCACACTGGACGTTCCTTCAAAGTAAATCCAAATTCTTTTTTGTACCTGTACAAACGTTGGTACCAGGTTAATGAATAGTTTAGATAAGTTGAATAATACGCAGAGAATAAATAAGATTTTTGCGTTTACCGTAGCAAAAATTTGCTTTCAAAATTTCCATTTAACGGTAAACCACCTTCTCCTTTGCACGACTGACACATAAGTGCACAATCCGTACCTTCGTATCGTAAATGCAAATACGGCTCAATTTCAATGTCTTCATTCGAAAATCCTCGTCCTTTCAAAAGTTGTCGGCACTTGTTTGAAAGAATTTCTAATCTTTCATCCAAGAACGCAAAATTTTCTGTAACATTTGCAACGTAAATAAAATTAAACCAACTCATCTTCAAACGTACAACCCATTAATAAAAATAAGAAAAACCAACCCTAACGCTACAGAATAAGCGTGGCCAAATTCTTTGAAAAAATATAATGTTATTCACCAATAAAAAATGTTTAATGGAGAAGAGTCACATCTTACACGATTACACGTAGAAAATTTATCGAAAGTGAAGCAGGCATAAACAAACCGTGTGAATAAATTTTAGCGCAAGGTTCTTGGCACTCTTGGACAACATCAGCACACGCCATACCATAGGCGGACAGTATGCCGGCGTATTTATGTATCGAAACCTTTCGGATTCCTAGTTCACGAGATATAGCACAAGCATGTTGCCCTCCGGCTCCTCCAAAACAAGCCAAAATGTGATTTCTTGTATCGTAGCCTTTGGCCTAAATAATGTAAAATGAGTTATAAGAAGTCATACTACGAAACATGCTATAAATAAATAATCGCACTTGAACGTATACAATAGCTTATGTAAGCGTGATACACGTATTTAATTACTTGAGTAAGAGCTCGAATAGGACGACACATCGCTTCGTTAGCAACTTTAACGAATCCTATAGCGATTTCTTCTATCGTTAGCGGCGCTTTTCCAATACTAGCTTGAAAGGAATTTATCTAAATGAAAAAGAAAATCTTTAATACAAATGTACGTTGTACCTATTCGCATTTCTCATCTACTAATGTTCCTTTTTCTTTCTAGAATTCCTCGGGAAAATTACTTCTATAGCGAGTTCCGCAAATGCATCGAGAGAAGCTTCTCTATCCAAAGGCTGATTTTTGTTGGTACCAAAAATATTTGGGAAGAATTCGGGTAATAACCTTCCCAACACCAAATTTGCATCCGTTATGGCTAGGTATCCCATTTTTCTGTAGCAAACCGGACCAGGATGGGCTCCTGCACTCTCAGGTCCTACCACAAACATTCCAGATCGAAAAAACAATCGAGAACCGCCTCCAGCAGCTACTGTGTTCACATCTAACTGAAAAATCACAATACACATATTGTTAGCAAAGTAGAGCGACGGAGATTTTTCTCCGAAACATATCGAAAATGATAATTATTCACTTGAGGTGCCTGAATGGTAATCCCTGCGGTGTTAGATTCGAATACATGCTCAAAGCTTCCATCGAATCTGCTCACGTCGGTGGAAGTTCCTCCCATATCAAATCCGATTACTGGCTTATCGACGTATGAAGTTTTCGCGTAGCCGACAACGCCTCCAGCTGGACCCGATAAAACTGCTTTAGACCCGTTGAAGCTACACAGATAAAAATATAAAATATATTCAGCAGACGGAGCCATGATGGAACGCGGCTTATTATATCAGATTGGAATAATTTTTTGTGGAAACTTACGTATCTATTGTAGTTAATCCACCATCACTTTGCATAAACAAAATATTAACGCCACTAAGGTTATCTTTGAATCCAGCAACAAATCGCTGGAAATCATTTATTCAGTGTTGTTAAAAAAGGATGAAAATTACACCAATCAAATGATGACAATAAAGCACACCTCAACATAATTTGTAATAACAGGCGTTAAATAAGCATCTGCGCAGACTGTGTAAGCTCTTGAAACAATTTTTATCATTGGCATAACCTGATGAGATAAGGAAACATGATCAAAACCCACTGATTCAGCCATTTTTCCTATCTTCAACTCATCATCTTTGTATCTGTGAATAAGCATTACTATATTTTCTTCTTCGAGTCTCGTTGAAATTCACAGCGATTTACTCACGTATAAGAATGCATCAGGGCCACAGCAACACTTTTAATACCTTTTTTTTTCAACTCTTTCAGTTTAGAAATAGTATCATCATCGTCTAACTCTGATATAACGTATAACTCCTCGCTTGTGGCGCCTATTACAGTTCTTTTATAAAAATGTGATTCCAACTGACAACGTTCCGAAACCGGTATGACACGACAACTCACTTCAATAACTTCTTCGTACAAAACGCCTGGAGTTTTGATTTCCTGAGCATATTACTTTATTATAATGTGAGGAAAGATGACTAACATAATTGTGCACATATCTATACCAAATCAAAAATTTTAGGTCGCGCTTGATTTCCGATTTGAAGTAAGTCTTTTAAACCTTCATTGATTATTAACGCCATTTTTTCGCCTTTTCTTTCGAGCAAAGCATTCGTCGCCACAGTCGTACCCATACGAATCCATTCGATATTTGCTGCATCGATTTTTTCATTTATGGGAATTCTTTCACCAGTCTCCTGGTCAAGAAAACACGCTTCAAAAGGTTCGTGAAAATTCAATTGAAAAAGATGTTCGAAATAGCACTACATCACTTACTTCTTCGAGAATTCTTCTGATACCTTCCCTGGGAGCATCTTCGTAATTGTTTGGATCGACGGACAGTAGCTTTAACACTCGTTCCTTACCATTTGGACATTTCACATAAATATCTGTGAAAGTACCACCACGATCAATAGCAAATCGAAATTTTCCGCCCATTAGTAAAATGTAAAAACAAATATATTGATAAAAATTTTTTTTTATGAACAGCAATTTTTAGATTTGTCGTAAGGTCGTAATGCAAAGTTTCATGAAGACCTAAAGGGAGAGAATTACGACATGGGGGGGGGGGAATAAGGCAACCTAACAGTGTTGGAAGAACAGTTCGCGAACAAGAACGAAAACGCAGAAAAACGCTGATTTTTAAAGAACGGAAACGGGAACGAGAACTTTGATTTGTTGAGAACGAGATCAGGAACGAGAACGCGAACATCCATCTTTTGAGAACGGAAATGGGAACAGGAACGGGAACGGATAAATTGAGTAACATACGAACGAACAAAAAACAAAATTTTCCGGTTTTTGGTTTCTGTTCTTCTAATTTTGTAGTTGTTGCTTTAAGGCGATGCTTCGGAAAATAAGTTGGTGAATGCGAAAAAGTTGTTTTTTTAGTAAAAAAATGAAAAAATTGTAAAAATAAATGCTAAATGCCTTCAAACAAAGTCTCTAAAACAATATATTATAATTTCAAATTATTTCGTTGCGTTATTTTTGAGAAAAACACTGCCAATGAAAATAGGATATAATTTTCATTGGCAGTGTTTTTCTCAAAAATAACGCAACGAAATAATTTGAAATTATAATATATTGTTTTAGAGACTTTGTTTGAAGGCATTTAGCATTTATTTTTACAATTTTTTCATTTTTTTACTAAAAAAACAACTTTTTCGCATTCACCAACTTATTTTCCGAAGCACTGCCTTAAACATTTCACTATGTGAATCCACAACTGGCAGCTTTAATTCCCCGTTTTCAAAACTGATAAAGTAATAACACCATTTTGCATACAAACACGACGCTAGGGCGCCACTGCTCTGAAGGGTCCCAAACTTCCAATCCACAAACGTATAGAACCACTTTAAGGAACAATATGGCGGTCTAGTATACCCTTGTTTATAGTGCTCTCGCCTGAACATGAGTGTTCATGAATATTAAAATCGAAGCATACCCAATCTATTAAGTATTTACAAAACATAACAAAACTCGACTTGCATCTACAATAAGTTCTTTGAGCTGACTGCAGCATTACACTGGGCAATGGAAGCTCGGCACTCGAAATAGTGAATTTTGGTTTAATTTTGGGTTAGTTCATGTGTCGTGTGCTTAAAGTTCTAACTCTAGTACTGAAATAAATTCAGCTTACCGTATAAAAATTTAAAATGCCGAATATAATTAATGAAATTAAGCTGGATTTCAAAGATGTACTTTTACGCCCAAAACGAAGCACTTTGAAAAGCAGAGCAGACGTGAGTAAATTAATATGTAATTGATTCATAATATTTTCGTAATAATCTTTATACTGCATATAATTACAGCTAGATTCCTACCAAATTAGGAATGTGCAACAATCTTACACTCACTTTTCCTTTTTGTCCCTCTTCTTCTTTTAATACTACCTACACAAACATATCTTTACAATATAAGTAAAAATTTTTGTCAAAAATGAATTTCTGTGTTCTTGCTTTATCGATTTATTTACTATTAATCACTTCAACTTCAATCATTTTGCATATTTGTTGGTAATTTAGCTTTATATATATGCCAGTTTGAAGCGATGAGTAGGAAATTATTGTGTTGCTTACCTACCTGTTCAGTGACTTACCTATCATAACTACATAACTAGCAATTAAAACAAAAACGTTTTAATTATCCCTTATTTATTTTCAGTCAATTTATTGCAGGTTGACCTTAACAGAAATATTACTTTTAGAAATTCCAAAAGAACTTACAGGGGTATTCCAGTCATTGCATCAAACATGGATACTGTTGGAACTTTCGAGATGGCCCAAGTGCTTGCAAAAGTAAGATTTTTTTAAATTTTCATTACATTCATTAGGTATTTGTGCTACCAAAATACTGAAGTTACCATTTTAGAAATAAAATAAGATTCAATAAGAATTCATGCATGGAAGAGTATGACTCGGTATCCCTTTATCTTTTTTTTTTTTTTTTTTTTTTTTTTTTTAAAAAACAACAACAAAAAATACGCCTTTCTAATAGAGTCGAATATCGCACTCAATATTCTTTTTTTCTTTCTCAATCTTCTGAACCAAGAATATTTATCTTATTAGTTATTCGTTATTTTAAAAGGCTCCAAAGTTTCAAGTAAATAAATATAACTCTCATTAAAATAATTAATCAGCGAGTAACATATTCTTTGTACCAAAGATAATACACTCCCAGATAACCTTTCTAATGCGTGTAACGTGATAAATGAATGAAAAAATCATGATGCATTACATTCATGGAACTGTACTAGATACTTATGTTTCTTCTTTTATTTTGTTGTCTTTTGGTTTTATTTCTCTTTTCTTTTTTTTCTAATGGAAAACGTGTAACTGACTTTTTCAATACGGTTATCAGCGTTACATATTTGCTATGTAAAAAACAAAGCGACATACGTTTGATTAAGTGGATATTTCTTATGCAGACACAAATTATTCGGCGTATGCTTGAAGCTAAATGTATTAGTATGAATGGTACCTATTAGAAATTTCAATAACAAAATCAGGAGCATTTTCACGCATAAGAATAACATTTTCTAAAATTATGTTGCCATGACCGAAACCAAATATTTCGCAAAACTTTTAATTTGATATTTTTTTCTCTAGTTAGCATCTTGGCACGCGTACATTAGTAGGTATATTCTAAGGTTAGCCTTGGAGTAGTTAAATTTGTTCATAACACGAATTTTGACAAGTATGAAGTTCTGTAAAACAAATCTCAGCACGGATTACAGTAAGAGTGTAAAAAAAAATTCTTTCATTCTGAAACATTGCACGTTACGTTATTAATAAGTTAATGTACTCTTATATTTCACCTTAATTCATCCGATTTCTTTTTCAATACCGCAAATGTAGCGTATCGCGTTTTAATTTGGGTCGTTATTGAACGTATTCCAATTAATAACAATAAAAAAAACCGAATATGCGCACACCGCATTCCACCTGTACATAAGTAGGTATATGCTTCATGTGTAGGAAATATGTATAAGCAGATCTAATTATAATATGTAATTTATTTCGGACAAAATTGCGCAACGCGCTCAAATGTGATGACGAAGTAAATTGTGAGGTTATTGATGCACATACCTACTTATATTATTCATACCGTACAGATCATTGATTATAAACGACCAGCGTAATAATATGGAACTTATTAGGCAAATTTATGTTAATTTTTTTAAATCAAAATTATTAATAAAATTTGGAAACTGACTATTCACGCATTTTAATAAATTTAATGATCATTAAATTATTTCATAACCATTTAGAAGGCTTCAATAGGCGTGATTAACTTGAATTAGTAGTGTTTTAAATTTTTGCTTTGCCGTCGATAAATCAATGGTAGGCGCGGTATGCACATAATTGACATAATTATATATTATTAAGATTGGTAAACTTTTTAAGGTTATTTGACAAACCTAAAAAAAAGTCAGTGTACGTCCACAGATACATAAAATGAAAATATTTTCTCGTGATCATACTTCCATTTTATTAAGTACCTTAATCCTAATTTTTACTCGAACTTTATAGCATAGACTTTTCACCACTGTTCATAAATATTACACTGTTGAAGAATGGAAAAAATTCGCCGAAAATAACAAGGACCTTCTGGAATATGTATCTGTAACTTCAGGCTCGGGAGATGATGATTTTGAGCATATGAAAGCTATATTAGATGCTGTGCCAGAATTGACCTTTATATGTCTTGACGTCGCAAATGGTTACACACAACATTTTGTCGATTTTGTGCGCAAAGTGCGAAATTCCTACCCAAATCATACGATAATTGTGAGTATAAGTACGTAGTGCCGACCACGAAATTGGAGACTTGGAATTTATAAACAAACCATATTTCTGGAAAACATATCAGCTGGTCATGTATTCAAAAGAATTCGATATTTTCCAACATCATTCACTAAAAAATATATGGCCGCTAACTTCTCATAACCTTACTTGTCTCTGCTAAATCTGACAACATAGCGCTTATCACAAGTCTCAGGTTTCGTGTCAGCACTATAATAGGATCACTAGTGCCAAAGTGTTTTGCACTAGTGTCACTGTTTATGCAAAGCAAAGTTAATTTTCAATTTCATGTTTTGCTCATTGCTTTTCGCTATAAAACCGTATTACCAGCATCCAATTATAACGTTTTTTTCTTTTCTTTCTTTGTTTTTCTTTTTGTTTCTTTTTTTTTTTACCAGCGTAGGGAATTGAAAGCTTTTGTGCTCAAGATTCCATGGGTTGCACAGTATGTACATATATATCTAACTGCGGTATCCGAGATCCCTATCATACCGCTGATATGGAACGCGAGATCACGAGATTGAAACCCCGGATCTCGCTGTGTCCGAAGCATATATATGGACTCTACGTGTCACAAATCTCTATCATACATATCATAGGTAGATCTCGGATTCCACATGTTAACTATTTGTACATAACTCAGAATGCAGAAAGGCGGAAAACGAGATCCAAAAAAATCGGATCTCAGATTGACCCTCTATATCCATTAAAAAAAAAAAAAAAGTAATTTTGGAAGGTACACATTTCTTTTCTAATGAAGGAATTTTATCTCTCGTCTTGTTTTTGAGATGATTATTTCTATCTATTTTGATAATTTACGCATAAAATTTGCGTAAAACCATTTGTTAGTGCGAATCTGGGATTGCCTTTGTTAACGAATATGCACTTATATAAACGCGGATCTCGAATTCCGCATTTCGATAACTAAAATATGACTTCTTGAATTTGGGTCAAAATAGATCCATAATGGTGGATTATCAAAATTTGAGTACAGCTTGAGGAATCTCAAATCAGTAAAAGTGTAATTAATGTGAACTCATATGATTATTGGGTATAAGAAGTGTTTTAGATATATCCCCAATTCACCTCCTTACATGATGCTGGAGGGTAGAAAAGGGGTTCATTGACCTCAAGATGTGGAGGTGCATAAAAAATCAAAAAATTTTTATTGTGGTGTCTTGTGATTGAAATGAACTCAAGTAACTAAACTATTCTGATTTCAGCTTCCCAAGTGCATTTGGAGGGGATTTGGAGCAAAAACGGCTTTTTGAGGAAGTTTTAGGTTTGAAATCCGAATCAACGTAGAAGATGAAACTGTTGAAAATTAATAGCGATGGGGGTGCAGCTGACTGAATTTCAATAAAAATGCTGTACTATTGCCATTTTTTAATTTTCAACTCAGTTTCTAACCCAAAAGTACAGCTATTACAGCCTACCTGATTTGGGAAGGTGAGGTGGGGAGGGGTGGGTCTTTCAAATTCAGACCTTTTGTAATCATCTGACGAATGTCGGATTTTTTAGTATTTATGCCTTAGGTTTCCCCACACATAGCGCTGCCGCTGCTGGATATTCATGATATTCGCTCAAAACTTGGTGAGAGACTCTTTTTAGAAAAGCAACAAAGTACTTTTTAGTTTTTTCGTAGCTAGAGAAAGGGCAAATTGATCAAAACTTTCGCTCTTAATCTTATATGAAAAATTGAATCACGGGACACCAACATTTCCAAATTTCAATTTCAAAAGCGCTTCTGAAGGGGAATTGTAGTAAAAAATGGCTATTTGTGGACGTTTTGAGTTATGAAATTTCTGGAATCTTCCATATCGCCACACCAAATCAACCTGGAAGAGTGAAACCTTCTATTTGGGTAAGTTGCCACCAGAATATGACCTTTTGAATTTCGGTCAAAATGGATACGAAATGGTAGATTATCAAAATTTAAGTGGAGCTTGAGATACCTCAAACTAGTAAAGATGTAATCGATATGATGAACTCATATGATTATTGGGAATAAGAAGTACACTATATCCCCAACCCCAATGCACCTACACATGATAATATGGAATGGAAGAAGGATGATAGTGATACGTGAGAAGCGGGAAATGTTTTTATGACATCATAATTATGATGAAATAAGCATAAACGACTGAATAAGTACCTGTTTTGATTTGTTTCTTCCCATGTGAATTTGGAGAGGAATGTGAGTAAGAAACGACTTGTAGAGAGGGAATTGTTACAGGAAATTAGTGCGGCATACGAATAGTTGCTTACGTTTGTTGGTTTGTTTTTTCAATGAAGAAGGAAAAACTCTGCAAGAAAGAACAATATTTTAATTTTTAATTTTTAGGGTATACTTCATGTTTACATTTTGATGAGACGTTTTTGAACGAACTTGTGCGATTTTAATGATCGTTCAAGATCTGAATATACTAAAGTATTGAACTTATAGCGAACGATTTCGACCAATTCCAATTTTTGATCAGTTTTCTCTTGATGGAAATTCAACTTTTTTCCAATTTTTTTTTTTTAAATGCCTTCTTTAGAATTAGATTAAGACCTGTATTTCAACGAATTTTNGCGAAATTCCTACCCAAATCATACGATAATTGTGAGTATAAGTACGTAGTGCCGACCACGAAATTGGAGACTTGGAATTTATAAACAACCATATTTCTGGAAAAACATATCAGCTGGTCATGTATTCAAAAGAATTCGCATATTTTCCAACATCATTCACTAAAAAATATATGGCCGCTAACTTCTCATAACCTTACTTGTCTCTGCTAAATCTGACAACATAGCGCTTATCACAAGTCTCAGGTTTCGTGTCAGCACTATAATAGGATCACTAGTGCCAAAGTGTTTTGCACTAGTGTCACTGTTTTATGCAAAGCAAAGTTAATTTTCAATTTCATGTTTTGCTCATTGCTTTTCGCTATAAAACCGTATTACCAGCATCCAATTATAACGTTTTTTTCTTTCTTTCTTTGTTTTTCTTTTTGTTTCTTTGTTTTTTTTTTACCAGCGTAGGGAATTTGAAGCTTTTGTGCTCAAGATTCCATGGGTTGCACAGTATGTACATATATATATCTAACTGCGGTATCCGAGATCCCTATCATACCGCTGATATGGAACGCGAGATCACGAGATTGAAACCCCGGATCTCGCTGTGTCCGAAGCATATATATGGACTCTACGTGTCACACAAATCTCTATCATACATATCATAGGTAGATCTCGGATTCCACATGTTAACTATTTGTACATAACTCAGAATGCAGAAAGGCGGAAAACGAGATCCAAAAAAATCGGATCTCAGATTGACCCTCTATATCCATTAAAAATAAAAAAAAAGTAATTTTGGAAGGTACACATTTCTTTTTCTAATGAAGGAATTTTATCTCTCGTCTTGTTTTGAGATGATTATTTCTATCTATTTTGATAATTTACGCATAAAATTTGCGTAAAACCATTTGTTAGTGCGAATCTGGGATTGCCTTTGTTAACGAATATGCACTTATATAAACGCGGATCTCGAATTCCGCATTTCGATAACTAAAATATGACTTCTTGAATTTGGGTCAAAATAGATCCATAATGGTGGATTATCAAAATTTGAGTACAGCTTGAGGAATCTCAAATCAGTAAAAGTGTAATTAATGTGAACTCATATGATTATTGGGTATAAGAAGTGTTTTAGATATATCCCCAATTCACCTCCTTACATGATGCTGGAGGGTAGAAAAGGGGTTCATTGACCTCAAGATGTGGAGGTGCATAAAAAATCAAAAAATTTTTATTGTGGTGTCTTGTGATTGAAATGAACTCAAGTAACTAAACTATTCTGATTTCAGCTTCCCAAGTGCATTTGGAGGGGATTTGGAGCAAAAACGGCTTTTTGAGGAAGTTTTAGGTTTTGAAATCCGAATCAACGTAGAAGATGAAACTGTTGAAAATTAATAGCGATGGGGGTGCAGCTGACTGAATTTCAATAAAAATGCTGTACTATTACCATTTTTTAATTTTCAACTCAGTTTTCTAACCCAAAAGTACAGCTATTACAGCCTACCTGATTTGGGAAGGTGAGGTGGGGAGGGGTGGGTCTTTCAAATTCAGACCTTTTGTAATCATCTGACGAATGTCGGATTTTTAGTATTTATGCCTTAGGTTTCCCCACATAGCGCTGCCGCTGCTGGATATTCATGATATTCGCTCAAAACTTGGTGAGAGACTCTTTTTTAGAAAAGCAACAAAGTACTTTTTAGTTTTTTCGTAGCTAGAGAAAGGGCAAATTGATCAAAACTTTCGCTCTTAATCTTATATGAAAATTGAATCACGGGACACCAACATTTCCAAATTTCAATTTCAAAAGCGCTTCTGAAGGGGAATTGTAGTAAAAAATGGCTATTTGTGGACGTTTTGAGTTATGAAATTTCTGGAATCTTCCATATCGCCACACCAAATCAACCTGGAAGAGTGAAACCTTCTATTTGGGGTAAGTTAGCCACCAGAATATGACCTTTTGAATTTCGGTCAAAATGGATACGAAATGGTAGATTATCAAAATTTAAGTGGAGCTTGAGATACCTCAAACTAGTAAAGATGTAATCGATATGATGAACTCATATGATTATTGGGAATAAGAAGTACACTATATCCCCAACCCCAATGCACCTACACATGATAATATGGAATGGAAGAAGGATGATAGTGATACGTGAGAAGCGGGAAATGTTTTTTATGACATCATAATTATGATGAAATAAGCATAAACGACTGAATAAGTACCTGTTTTGATTTGTTTCTTCCCATGTGAATTTGGAGAGGAATGTGAGTAAGAAACGACTTGTAGAGAGGGAATTGTTACAGGAAATTAGTGCGGCATACGAATAGTTGCTTACGTTTGTTGGTTTGTTTTTTCAATGAAGAAGGAAAAACTCTGCAAGAAAGAACAATATTTTAATTTTTAATTTTTAGGGTATACTTCATGTTTACATTTTGATGAGACGTTTTTGAACGAACTTGTGCGATTTTAATGATCGTTCAAGATCTGAATATACTAAAGTATTGAACTTATAGCGAACGATTTCGACCAATTCCAATTTTTGATCAGTTTTCTCTTGATGGAAATTCAACTTTTTTCCAATTTCTTTTTTTTTAAATGCCTTCTTTAGAATTAGATTAAGACCTGTATTTCAACGAATTTTCGATACGTCATTTCTAAAACGAGTGATTGACGTTTAAAATTTTCCCATATCTCGGGAATTCTCGCCTACTTAATTCTTCTTAAATCAAAAGGAAAAGAAATATTTGAAAATATCTCAAAAGTCAGGTCTTCTTAAAAGATTAATAAATAAGATAAACCTGGTCGGAATAAATTATATCGGGTTTTCAGGGAGAAATAACCGATTGAAGTTGACGTTTAAAAAGAAACTCTTCTTGTCAAAATGTAAACAAAGAGTATAGCCTTAAACCATGAAAAACGAAAAAAAAAAATTACAATGATAATATTGATAAGTACCTATACTAGGTACCTATAAGTGAGACGAAGTAAATTATAATGAAAATAAAATATAGCAAAATAAAAAATTAATGGAAAAAATCTAATTCATTCAAGTTTTAATTTTTTGTATTTAAAAATCTACATTTTTTTGAAAAAAAATTTTTTAGTTCTGTTTTTCTGAACAGCGGCCAGCCGGTATTTCCATTCCTTTCATTACCTCTTTTTTAGTTCGAGTTTATCTAAGGTATGAGTTAATAGTCTCGTCTTACTTTGTAAACTTTTTTTTTATATTGATGATAGTGATAGTAAAAAATTTAAAATTTAAATAAAATTAAAAATCAAAAAACATTTAAACAATGACTGAAAGTCGGAAATAATACGAACGATTTATCGGTTCAAGTTAGTTTCTAATAAGTTATTTCATGTTAAAAGTTAGTTGGAGCCAGTGGCGTAATCAGAATTTTTTTTGGAGGGGGCTAAAAAAAAAGGAGGCTCGAACTCCAGTCGATACCCACCTATTTTCATGAAGTGTAAAATTTTTTTGAAAAAATTGCAAAATGAATTGTATCATAGATTAACCATACATAGATGCCCCCCCCCCGTATATACGAATTTTCACTCATAAATGTTGAAAAAGGAGCCAGAAAGTTTTTTATTAATATCTAGGATAAAAATTGAGTTAAAGTGTTCGGCTCATTCGAAAAAGCTTGACGTTTTATACATGATTCAAATTTAAAACATTATTGCCATCGATGTGAGTCTCGAGTTATTTTAATAAAACCAATTCATTTTAGAACACCCTCTGTGAATGAGCTCCATTACTAGATATAAATTTGACTTTTTGCTTAGTTTTTTGCAAATATTTCAAGAAAAAATATATTAGATGGAAAGTTTACTAGTAGCTCATTCAAAGAGTATGAAATTTTGAACGTGTTTCACATTAAAAAAATAATTGTTATAGATTTACTTTTTAGGAAAATTCATAACAAAGTTAAAAAATCATTTTTCAAAATTAATTCCAAAAGTAAATCGATACAGTAACTTTAGAAAAATTAATCATTTTGCATTTCAATATTTATAAAATGAGCCATTTGTGAGCCCTCTATATGAAATATATTGAAATATTATACCGGGTGACTACTTGATTCGAGCACCCCAAGCGCAAAAATCTTTCCCTGATGGAAATAAATTACATATTTGAATGATATTAAGAACAATAAATGGCATAAATAATATTTATTTAATGCTTAAAAGTGTTTATCAATGAAATATAAAATTTTAATTTATAATTTCATTGTCAAAAATACATATTATGTTTTGAATTTATTCACCTTTTTGCTAATTTTTTCGCTTGGGTGCTCGAATCAAGTAGTCACCCGGTAGAACAAAATATAATTTTCGATGATTTTTCGCTAAAATGTTCAAAATCACGCGTCGGCAGTTACGGCGATTTGCCGAAAAGCATTTTAGTAGCCCCAATTTATTGAAACAATTTCGCCGATATGTTTTAAGTCATCTCAAGGTTGAAAAATACCTTTCTGGTGTACTTGTTGTTACAGGAATTCAAATCTACAACGGCACCCAAGATAAAACGACTAAATTTTTTCCCGCAATTTACGCGTATACGTTTAATAATTGATTTTTGAAATTTCGAATAATTTTTTTTGGGGGGGCTTTAGCCTGCTAGCCCCCCTTCATTACGCCACTGGTTAGAGCCTTTCAGGCACTCAATCAGTTTAGGTTACAGTCAGGGTAAAAATACTCAGTCACTTAGCAGTTAACAATTAACGGTCCCCTACTTTTTACAAGTTCACAATTCTACTACGAAATTAGGTATTGAAGTCAAATTAAAATAATCAAATTTCAATTTCACATCAAAAAATGCACATTGCACTGGACTTGCAAGGTAGGAATAATTTTGCCAGCATTCATGTTTTAAAAATAAAAACAATGTAAAATAACGGTACACTAACAACACTTACTGAAGTGAAGAAATTGCCCGTAATGTTCCATTATTCCGTTACGTTCCTTTACCGTTATTACAGCCTTGGTTGAATTGCATAAGCGAGTACATAACAATGTGTATTGTAACTAAATACTCGTACCTATACATATGTTAAGAAATTACTGTAATCAAAATACTTACTAAATACTAGTCTAATTTATTTGAGTTGTATCCCTACGAGGAAATGAAAATTTACGTACGTTTCATAGGCTGGTAATGTTGTGACTGGAGAAATGGTGGAAGAATTAATATTATCTGGAGCCGATATAGTAAAAGTTGGCATAGGTCCAGGTTCAGTTTGTACCACTAGAATTAAAACTGGAGTCGGTTATCCTCAACTGAGCTGTGTCATGGAATGTGCAGATGCAGCGCATGGTCTGCAAGGTCATATTGTTTCTGTAAGTTACAATTGTATATTGAATATACTTAAATTTATAAAACTACATCTTTACATGCTATTTATATTTGTTACCTTCATCACTATGCACAAAATTGCGCGAAAACGATGGGGGGGGACTACCATTAAAAATAAAAGAAAACAAAATAAAGTTTACTTATACCAATAAAAAACAACAAAATAAAATTTACTTATACCACTAAAAAGCTCAAAAATAAAATACCAAAAATTTGTGAAAGAAAAGTAGCATTCACTAAAAGATGAAAACAAAAAAACAAAATAAAAAGCAAAGAAAAGCAAAAAAATACAGCAACAGCAAAACAAAGATAACACGAAAAGAAAATAAATCAAAATCGTGACTAATAATTAAAACAAAAGCAAAAATAAAAAACAAAGAAATAAAAACAAATTATGCAACAAAGAAAAGGGACACATATTACAGCTGTGGCCTCAGGTACCTCTCAAGACCCCTGCGAAACCTATAAATGGGAACGGCACTTTTCAACTTCTGAGGAAGGTCATTATACAAGAGGGGGAGCTAGTATGATGGCTGAGCCCTCAAGTACTCCTCGGACCTGCGCCTGAAACACTCTAGGTAACACTCATACCTAAATTGGTTGGAGATGTGAATCAGCAGTCTTTTCCCAACAGATGAGACCATAAAGGAGAACTAACTCATATATAGCGAAATAAATTATAACCATATGTTTTCTACCAAAATGTTCAGAGAGATAATATATTAAATAATTTATTTTTTTTTTCAAATTTACACTGCAGGTATAGAGACTTGGACTTCCATATTAACTTATAGTCTATCATAACTACAAGGTACTTGATTTTTTGTACTTGGCACGAGAGTGGACAGAGACATCCCGCCGTACATTCAGACAGTTCATATACAACGCATCTACCACCAAGTTCAACTCGATATCTATAACTAAATGTCATAATTTTTGATTTTGATAAATTTGGGCACAATTTATGATGAAATAACCATTTACAGAGAATTTTGAGATCAGAATTAATATTTTCTGTCAGTAGTTCTGTATTATGTACACGATATACAAAAGCCATATCATCAGCAAAGGAATACACAGATCCCTTTGTTTGTAACTCAAACAAGCCATTAACATGTATCAAGAACACGATAGGACGTAATGTATTCCTCTGTGGAACCCCATATTTTGTTTCCTTGAAATTACGATTTTCCAAATATGTTTTATACTAGTCCAAATAATTCCTCCTTATACCACAATTTTCCATTGTTTTGAAGAGAACTCGATGGTCCACTATATTAAATACCCTCTTGAGATCAAGATAAACTGCTACAACTATATCTCCAGCCTCACAACCTGATGTAATATATTTTCGTTATTTATATAGGACTTGCTTACAAATTAGAGAAAAGTCTCTACCAAGTTCTTTTTACCTTTTTCCTGTGAGAAAAATAAATGTTACAAGGTATCATAGAGTATTTTCATTTTTTCTCGCTTCCGCTATGAAGTATAATAAAAATAAAAATAAAAAGATAGAAAGAAGTTGGTAACACTGTATCACGAAAATTGAAAAAGACGTTTTGAAATCTCAACACAAGGAATTTTAATTGTTTTTTTTGGGGGGGGGGGGGTTCAGGACGATTTTTGATTTTTTGGCATAAAACCCAAAATTGGCAATTCTGATGGTGAAAAATTGGCAACACTGCATTGTAAAATTTTCATTTTACATGATTTTCATCATGAAAGACTTATTCATACATTGTCCTCAAAAAAACGGCAAAAAGTTTACGAAAAAACAAAATCTTTAAAAAATTTTCAATATATAAATCGTCAATCTGCAACTTTTTAACCCCTAGGTAGGACGATCAAGATGGCTTCCAATCGATCTGCCGATGAGCTAGAAAGATGTAAAAACTCAAATTACACCTTTTTAGCCCGGTACGGTTGTAGTTAATTAGTTATGTATCGATCCGGAGGTTACAGAGATGAAAAACCACGTTTTTTCGAAATTGACCCTACTTTGAGGACCTCCATCTCCCCTCCACACGGTTCGTGGTGTCTAATATTTTATATGGAAGACTTTCAATCTTGGTGACATGTCATGTGCATAATGCGAATATGATATAAGTAATGTCTGACGATTAATTTTATGTTTCTATTGCTCAGCGTTAATTATTGATATTTGAAGTTGAGTTGAAAATTCAAAGGAATACAAGTAAATAACAATTATATATATTTGTAGGATGGCGGCTGTACTTGTGCTGGCGACGTAGCAAAAGCATTTGGCGCAGGAGCTGATTTTGTAATGATAGGAGGATTATTTGCAGGCCATGACCAAAGTGGCGGTGAATTAACGGTGAAGTCAGATGGCACAAAAGTAAAATTATTCTATGGAATGAGCTCAAATACGGCAATGTTGAAGCATGTGGGAAGTGTGGCAGGATACAGGTATACTAATATTCGCTCTCATCAACTAAAGTTTTTGATTCATGAAGCTATTTTATTGGCAAGAAAGTTGTAGAAAAGGTTGCAAGCGTTTGTTTGCGACTCTAAAAGGAGTTTTAAAGTTGATGCGCGCTGCGATTTCACATACAACTCCTTGATCAGTTATTATTAGGGCTAGGATTTATATGCGCTTAAAATTCGATTATATGCGCATTAAATATGCGCTAAAAATGATGTAAATATGCGAATATATGCGCTATAAAAGTATAAATATGCAAGTATATGCGCTATAAAAGTGCAGCATGTGGCATATCAAAATAAAGGTATTTTCAATCTGTAACTGAAATTGAAGTGAATAAACGAGAAAAATACGCGAGTTCAGATTTATTCGAAAATTAAACATTAGAATAACATCCAATAACGAGATGTTCTTTAAGATTTTCAATTAAAAATGATTTCCTGTTGTCCCTAAGCACACTTTTCAAAGTGCTGAATGGACAAACAAACGTCGTTCACTTTCGTTCCTTGATAAAGTTGATAATCAGATCTGCCAAATGAACGAAAAATTTCTCGTTCGTTCAGATGACATCACATGAGTTCATTTTTTTTATCAAAAAAATCGATTTTTTTTCTCGAAATTTCGCGTTTTTGCATTAATTTTCGTGATTTTTTTGTAAATATGCGCTAACCAGCCAAATATGCGCTAAATATGCGCTATAAAGCTACTTTTTGATGAAAATATGCAAATATATGCATTTAAACCCTAAATATGCGCGTATATGCGCTAAAAAATTTCACCATTCTTCTTCAAAATGTATGAATCGCAATAGAAACGGCGATATGCGGTAATTAGTATAGCGAAAACAGATATGCGTTTGCATATAAATCCTAGCCCTAGTTATTATACATAACCAGACTTAATAAATTTGAGTTTCTCTAAAATTTACCTGACTACACAACGATTCGAGCGCACCACCATCCTCACCTTCAAAAGGTGGAAGCCTTTATAGAAGCGATTTATGGTTGCATTACTACATATTGCATATAATGTACATTTCAAAAGAAGCTTCGTACATTCGCCTTTACAGCTGTCGGTTGGATTAGATTTTTCTGTGCAATAGTTATGAAAACTGCAACTAAACCAGCATTATAGAGATTTTATCAACGCGTTATTTCTTACGATTGCGACATTATTCACATTTTTAAAAGCAATCTAGATTCAGCTCAGATTTGCTTGCGAGTTGGTATAGAGATTCGTGATTAGAATCGCACTGCTTGCAAATTTTCATGCTTTATTTTCACAAATATCACTTTTACCACTTTTTCTCGGTAACGAGATTCTCATGCTTCAAAAATTGCAAACAAAATTTTTAGTGCACAATGTATAAATTTTTTTATCAATTAAAGCCACTACACTTGAAATCGCCTTCGAATCAGGCCGAAGAAATTTTAAGTTGACTAAAAATTTTTAATGTTATGAAAATGCGCCTATTAAATTTGTACTATTTATGACATTTAATTATAGAGCTAGCGAAGGTAAAACTGTTGAAGTTCCTTATCGTGGAGATGTTACCGAAACTGTACTAGATCTTCTTGGCGGACTACGCTCAGCATGTACCTACACGGGTGCCGAAAAGCTCAAAGAACTGCCCAGAAGAGCCACCTTTATCCGCGTAACTCAACAAGCCAATCCCGTTTTTTCTACTATAACAGTGAAAGAGTGAAACTTGTAGAATATGATTTTCCACGAGCTTGAAATTTTTCAATTAATACCTTATATACGATATACACTTTACATACCTAATTACCTACATACATTTATACTATATACATGCATATGTACATATGTAGTAGATGCGTATATTTATAAAATTAATTTTTTCCGCCGATGAAAAATTAAGAAGCGAAATTGTACAAATGTGTTAGCATCGTCATGTTCTCCATCTGAATGTATGGTAAGTATCATAATTATATAAGCAAGGTCTCAATTATGGGTCAGTTTTAGAAAAGTTACTAAAACTTTGAGAGTTCAACTTCTATATTAAAACTAATTATTTCATCGTGAAGTACTTCAGTTTTTATCCTAGCATCGATATCTATAATATTTTTTGAAGCTGTCTTAATGACTCTCTGAGCAACTTCAAAAACATGCTATCGACCCAATTTAGAGAACGCTATTCTCTATTTTGGCTCAGCGAGTTTTCTGTAGTTTGAATTTTTTTTATGATGCTCCTACCACCAAACTACATTTTTTCTTATCGTAATACATACACAGTATTTTAATCTTGTTAAAATAATGTTTTTGAAAAATCTCAATTATGGGTTGACCCAAATTAGAGAACAATTTAATTTTGGCCCACAAATGATAGGTACATATAATTCAAAATTTAAAATCACAAACATTTCGGTATTATTCAATACTTCATTCAAAAACATTCATAATTACTTGAATTTAATAAAATTTCAATAGGTAAGGGGATCTTCCCAGTAATTAGCGTAGTATGTACTAAGTGCCTACCCCAGTAGGTATTTGTTTGCTGTTTTTTTTTTTTTTTTTTTTTAATTTTTAAGATTTTTTATAACAAATTACTGAAATGATTCCTTCATCCTCCATTTCATAATATGAATCTGCAGATGTTGATGGTTGTGACGCAGTTTGTAAAATGGAGTTTTCTTCTGAATAGGTATAAAAATTTTATCTTTCAAGTCGAATGCAGATTTGTGTAATAATAAGTGAAAAATGGTTTTACTCAAAATTGGGTCAACCGAAATTCGATCTGAAAAAAAAACATCACAAATATATACCAAATTACCGTAAAGTGATTAAATTAATAATTTAGTATGGGAAATTCCGAATTTGAGCGTAAAAAAAAAAAAAAAAACTGTTAACATTATCATTTTGTTGTTAGTTCAGCGATAGGTTGATCTCGTGATGCAAACCATCAAAAAGTTTTGAAAAGAAGTATATCGCGATGAATAACTGAAATACATGTATTTCCATATGTACTTACCACATCAACTGCAAAATAATAGCGGCCAATTCTTTTTTGAAATCAGTTTCTAGAAACTACCGAATCTTATCATGGCGAAAAATAGGAGGGTGAAAACAACAATTGGTTCAAACCCACATTAAATGCAGAGAAACCACTATTTCCGCACAAGCTTGGTTTCATTTTGTTAAAGGACATAACTAGAACATAAAATCAATGGTGGCGGAAAGTACAGACTGCTAAGTTGCTTCACAGCTGAGCTTCAAAGTACTAACCCATTATAGAGCACTGACACATAAATGATACCTTGCCTTATGTACTCATATCCCTTCTCCACTTGCGTATAAATTAGGCATATCAGTAGTATGTGTTACACCTGACCCTGATCCACATTCATTTCTTCGGATTTTTAACCGAATTCATCTTGTATTCATCTATTCAATAACCAATAAAAACAATATCAGTTTCCTAACCGTATTTATTTTATTTTTAAGGGTTTATTTCACATACACGGTTCTTTTGTTTAGTATAATCAAACTTCGCAGGCACTCTATATTATCTATATGGGAACCAAAATTGATAACTCTACAAATGTGATATTTTTAAGGGTCTATTCTACATACGCGATTGCATTCTGGTTTGCCTACCAAATGGCCATTTTCATACATCTTTGATTCTCAAATAGTTTCACTTGAAAAGGCCTCCCCCATTCAGAAGTTGAAACGACCCTTGTCGCAAATTTGGTCAAAAGTGGTTCCAAACGTTACTTTGGATCTTAAAACATTCCTTCTAAATTTTTGACCCCCTATCCCCACCCCTTCCAAAATTATCGCGCTTTACATGCTAAAAATTCAATTCGCGATACTTCCAGAAAGAACGAAGGGAAACTTTTGAAATTTTCACAGATTATACGTAGTACATGTATTTTCGTATGATAATTTTGAAATTTTTTTAAAAAATTTTTCCTCTTTTTTTTGGGGGGGGGAGGGCTGAAAATTACAAAAAAAAATTAAAAAAATTTTTGGGGGTGCCATCACTGAATTTTTTTTCATAACGTATTCATACCCTTAGGTACAACATATAATTTTTTCAAAGTCCCTTTAGGGGGTGCAACATGCTGAAAAAAAATGAAGTTTGAATAAAAACGTGTATTTTTCAACTACCGCTGGCAACGATAACACTTATAGCCGAGTCATTTTAGGTTCGAACCTAGAAAAAATTACTCGGAAGCTAATTTTTACAATACATGCGAAGAATGCCTTTCTAAGTAGTAAGTAATATACTAAAAGTTGCATCCCATACCCCTCCGGCTAAATGTATGAGGGGCAATAACCTCTGAAAAAAATGGTTTTTTGCTTATAGCTCTGAAAGGAGTAGGGGGAGGGGTTAATTAAGTCAGTAAAAAAATTTTCTTCGTTCACTTTTCCTATAAGATTACGCTCAAGATGGAGGGTGAGGGAGGGTAAAAATGACCATTTTGAAATTTTTGCGTTTTTCAATTGTACGCCAATCATGATGATGCGGAGAGAAAAAATCGATAATGAAAACAGAATTATTCTACACTGTATTCTCTATAGAAATAAGTGCTGGTGTTCTTTGCTGATTACCAAAATGGGTCCAAAATATGGGAGTATTAGTAATCATCTTCATATTTTTGATACTTACGTATAATGTGTATTCATAAAAATGGAGAAAGATGATTTTTATATGTTATAATATAATAATATTTTCATTACTTTTTAATTATATGGTAATGTCTCTTCGGAAAAGAAAATTATCGATATTTAGTGTTTATTCATTGTACTATAATATAAGTAATTCGCTTAAAGTGTGTAAAATGTTAAGTTTTGTGTATTTACCCTCAATATGGGCCCATATTTAGACATAAGAAAAAAGGCGAACTCTTAGCTATGTAATGAATGTGTAGAATGATTTCGATTTGGTTAAATTTTCTTTTCTGAACAGACATTATTGCCATATAATTAAAAAGCTATGAAATTATTGTTATATCATAACATTAACCCTTCCCCGCCATTTTGTGCGCAATAAGGGTATTTGGTGAATATCCAAATGATTTCATCTTATAGAGGGTACGATATGTGATTTGGAATAAGAAAATGAGGTCAAGGGCAAAAATCACATTTTTGAGAAATTAGGCTTGAAGTTTGACTACGTATTTTTTGGTGAGAATTTCTTTACATTTTTTCGTGTAATGCTGAACTTACACCTCGTACCTTCGTGAAATATGGTTGATAATAAAATAAAAAATTTTGTGTACTTTTTTGCTTCTAAACAGGATTTTTTTTAAGCTCATTTTTTTGATTCCACTAGGTAACTTTAATCTCATTTTGTCATTTCAAAAAGACCGTTCCCTAAAAAAAAGTATTCTTCAAATTGCGTTTTTAAGGGTGATACAAGTCTCCTGGTGGTCTGAAACTATTTCCAATCATTTTTTTTTTTTTTTTAACAAAAGTACTCAAAACCGCCATTAACTCAAAAATGAGTTTTCTACCCTTAAACTCATTTTCTTATTCCACATCACATACTCGTATGCAATGAAAATCATCTTTCTCCATTTTTATGAATACACATTATACGTAAGTTTCTCTGGTGTAAAAATGGTGGGGATAGGGGAGCTAGATGAGGAAATATGAGAAAATTAGTACAGAAAAACATACGAAAAAAAGGACGAATTTTTTAATTTTTTGTAAATAGTTTTTGAAATTCTCCTATCAAGACCCCTCTTTAGAATTTCTTATTGATGGGAAATTTGCCCCTTACAAAATATAGTGGGTGAGTACCCCTACATAGTTTTGATAATGAGAAAAAATCTGAAAGATGAAAAGTTATGAGCTATGAAATATGGCCTTCTCAAAAGCCAATTTTTTTGGCATTTTTCTCGACAAATAATCAATTAATCAAAAAAAACTTCTGTGAAGTTTTTTAAATTCTTATTACGAGTACATATTTCAAATTTCAAGTAAAACGGATGAGCAGTATTTGAGAATGAAAGTTGTATGAAAATATTTTCAATGATATTAGCGAGAATAAATGGCATGAATAAAATTTATTTTATGGTTAAAAGCATCTATCAATGAAAAGAAAAATTTTAATTTATACGTTCGTTGTCAAAAATACACATCTGTATTTAATTTATTCGCCTTTTAACTAATTTTTTTCGCGTGGGTGCTCGAATCAAGTAGTCACCCGATATATTTGAGTAATATTAGTAAGAATAAATGGCATAGTAAATTAAATGTATTTAATGTTTAAATTTGTGTCTCAATGAAATTCAAAATTTTAAATTATGCTTTCGTTGCAGAAAATACACATATGTATTGAATTTATTCACATTTTAGCTAATTTTGTCGCTTGACTGCTTGAATCAAGTAGTCACCCAGTATATATACTAAAAAACTATAACTAATTTTACAAATCGAAAAGTTAATTCGATGTATTTTGCGATTCCATTATAACACCCACAAAAAACTTCCAAAACTGATTCTCGCGCTATGACATCATACATTCCTGCTTGGAACTAGTGTACTATTGAGCAAGGATCAGGAGTCATTCAAGAATTTGACTCAGATTCTGGCACCGATTCCAGAGCATTTCTCCAAACATGGCTCCGACTTCATTTCGACTGTGGAGTAAACCTGAAAGCTCAACTGGGACTCCGACTTAACTCCGGAGTCAAATTAAAAAATTCAACTCGGACTCTTACCCGTGGTTCCGAGGCATTTCTCCAAACATCACTTCGACTTCTCTTTGACTCCGGAACAAATCTGAAAGCCCAACTCGACTCTGAGCTGACCCCAGAGTCAGTTGAAAATTTGAATCCCACTCCAAACTCTGACTCTGCAGTCACTGTGTTTCGGTGATCCTGGATGAACGGATCGTCAGCATTAAAGAACCACCAATGAAATTCAAGTATGTTCAAATTGCTTTTGTTCAGAGTACTGAAGGTCTGAAGGCACGATTGAGGTCAAGTAGAATGGGGGCGGGGGTAAAATGCCCCTCCACTCGCGAGACAGCCTAACCTAACCCAACTTTGAGGTGAGGAATGTAGGTCTGAAAGTTCCAAGCCTGAAGGTTCGAATAATGGAATAAATAATGATGTAAAAATTGTAGAAATAAATACTAAAAAAAAAAAACAATTAAAAAAAAAATTCAAAAAAAAAAATTGACAGAAAAATTATGCAAAAAAATTCCGCACGGGGGTGGATTAAAACCCAGCACCTTCAGCACACCAAGCCATGTAACTAACCGCACTTGCTAGTAAGAAGTATAACTAATAAGCAGGTAACAAGAGTGGTGAGTGTGCGGAGATACCGCGTGCACATTGCACATACTAGAATTTAGTTCGACATGATTATGTAGAATTACAAATTTTACACGTTCAAGTTTGACTCACCCGCACTGTTTAATCTCGTTTTAGCCGTTTCTTGAATTACGTATATTATATTTTTTTCTATGCGAGTATTAGCGGAATATGCCGACTTCGATGACTGCTCAAAATGATGGGGTGGTGAATCCCCCCATAAACCCTCTAGAACCGCCCCTGCATTGACACCATAATCATCTACAAGATCAAATTCATTACTTTTTTTCTGTTATGTTATTTATTGAATTATAAGCAACAAAGCTAGTTTTAAACATATTTGCCAATCTTCATCTGTTAGGTTTTTCAAAATGATAACCTATATTAAGAAGATTTATCTGATAATTGAATACTGGAACCCATTTATTAATAATAAAAAATTTTTAAATATATTGAATTTGCTAAAATTGATTCATAATTATTATTTTGTGATTCGAAAAGATCTTTCATTAGATTAATAGATTTTAGATCATACCTAGCTTTTGTTACTTTTTTCTAGATTCAAAGTCGAAGTTTCCTGATCAATGATAATTTGGACTGCATTACGCAACAATGTTCTAAGTGAAATGAGGCGCCATAAACTTCAACTACATCAAGTTTCTGATGTAATGTAAATTATAACAAAGCCAGTCAATCAAACTGAACAAATTTTGCTTGTTTGTCTTTGAAATTATTTAAATATCATGAATGATTTTATTCATTACCAGTTTTTCTCATTAAAAACAAAAATAAGATCGATCAACAAGTCTATGGCGCCTCATTTCACTTAGAACATTGTTGCGTAATGCAGTCCATTTTATGCTCTTTAAATTGTATCTCTACCTCGAAAATGAACATGATAACTTTTTAAGAACAATTTTTTTATTTTTTCATTTTCTTTAAAATAAATTTTATCATCTTTTAATTTACTCAAACCCATTAGTTCATATTTACCATATCCTCTAAATTTAGAAAGAATATATTCTTCTGTTTCACGATTTTTCAAAAATATAGGTACATTAACAAATCAGTTACTAGAATGATCAAATAGGTCTAATAGAAAGTTATAAAAAAGTATTCCTCAACTTTAAAAATTTTCTTATATATTAATTAAGCAGTGGGACGATCAAGGGGGGCTAGCGAGCTAAAGCCCCCCCTCCCAAAAAAATCTTCGAAATTTCAAAAATCAATTATTAAACATATACGCGTAAATTGCGTGGAAAGAATTTAGTCCTTCTCTCTTCGGTACCATTATAAATTTGAATTCCTGCAACAACAAGCACACGGGAATCCGGAAACGTCTTTTTCAACCTTGAGACAACTTAAAACATATCGGCGAAATGCGAGGAGGGAAATCGTTTGAATGTATTGCTCCTAAATGTTCATCACCAAATCGACGTAAATTCCGATGAGTTTTTGAACATTTTAGCGAGGAATCCTCGAAAATTATATTTTGTTCTATAATATTTCAATATGCTATGCTAAATACCATATTTGGCGAAATTGAGTCGTGACCATCATGGTATGCATGGACAATATGTACACCGTCCAAACCTATTGAAGTGCCAGATACCTACTTTTTAAGGGTTCGAAATGTTGCCTAAAGATAGCACCATCATCAAAATGATTGAATTTAATATTACTAGGCATCAAATAATTGGATCGACACAAATTTTGAACTAGGTGGAAGGAAATAGATGGAAGTTTGCTCTGAGCTTTCATTTTTGTGATATGTAACTCCTCAGCCACCAAGGTAGGTGTGCTAAACTTAAAACGCGATCATCTCGAAAACATGTTTTTGGCACTTGGCATAGTATGAAAATTCTGCATTCATGTTTCATATATTTATATTTTATTTTATATTGTTTTGATTTTTTTTTAAATTTTATAATGTTACAATTATTTATATAAAAATAAAAAATGAATAAAAGCTACAAGGTATGAGTTTTAAGCCAAGCATGTGAATGTTATAATACCTACTTAACTACCTACTCAGTTATATTACATACAATTCATTTTGTTATTCTTTCAAAAAATTTATACACTTCATGAAAATAGGAATGTATCAACTGGAGTTGAAGGCTCCTTTTCTTCTAACCTCCTCCAAAAAAAGGTTCTGGTTGCTCGCCACTGTTATACACATTGGAATTAGATAAAATTGCGTTAACACCATATGATGACAAAAAATGTTTAGTAGATAATATCAACACACTTCCTTATGATTATCAACTTCAATTATGCATTAGGGTGGGTCGAATTTTGTTTTTTTTTTCGAAAAGTAAAGAGGCTTAGTGAAAAATTGTTGTGAAATGACCTCAAAAAGATAACATAAAAATTTCAGCCCTTAAGTTCAATTTTTACCATTGCCAAAATGGGCCCAAAGTTTCTTCATAATAAAGCTGTTCCCAGATGTTTTTTGGAATTACAGCGTATTTTGGAGCAAACTAAAAAAAGTTGGTAGTATATGCCCGAGTCTCCGCTAAATTTATAAATTGATTTTAAAATAGATTTATAAGTCTTTCACAGCCGAATTATTTCTTTTTTTCCATGGGGATGTACAGAAATGATGTGGAAAAAATTCATTAATCATCAATCATGATGTTCACGAGTAATTAAACTTCTTCATAAGTAGAGTATTTAAGGCTCTATTCTACTTACACGATTGCATACTGGTTTGCCTGCCAAATGATCATTTTCGTACCTCCTTGATTCTCAGATACGACTCATCTGTTTCTCTTGAAATTTGAAATATACACCTATACTAAGAATTTGAGAAACTTCACAGAAGATTTTTTTGATTAATTGATTATTTGTCGAGAAGAACGAAAAAATAAAGTAGCACTTTCTTAGTGCCTTATCTTCTTCATTTTCCAATTTCAAAAGTTTTCATAAGAAACTCACGAAGAACTTTAGTTTCAAAAATGTCACTTTTTTAGCGTTATCAATTTTGGTTCCCATATAGATAACATATAGTGCCTACAAAGTTTAGTTATATTACAAGAAAGACCACGTATGTGAAATGTACCCTTAAATCAAATTATAAAAAAAAAAAATCTTTAGGTAGTAACAATGACAATCAACAACTGGCGTGTTATGAAAAAATTCTGATGTCATCAGCCGTTGCGCTAATCCACGCTTGCAAAAACGTGTTCTGAGATTCCAATTTTGGCTCTAAAACTCATCATAATTGCTCATATGAAAAATAATGTTCATTTTTTTCCTGCTGTAAAAGTACGCACGTACGCAAATGTGTAATTCATTTTTTGAAAAACTGTTCAAATGCGCGTTTTATTTCAATTTTTTTTTTTTAATTAAAATTTATAATTGAAATATGAAGTGCATAGGGAACACAATAAAAAAAAATCATTGAGTAATTTATACCTTTTTTTAACCCTCGTGTAACTCGCGCCTGGCGAACGCGAATGCAACGAAAATTGCAACGAAAATGTTTTACAACCCGCTTGTCATTTACAAACGTTGAAGATTTTCGAATTTGTAACTCGCAACTAAAACCTTATTTTGGGTCCATTCTTTTTCAAATTTTTATACATTTTTATTGTTGTTATTTTCAACGCGTTGATTGAAAAATTTTTTTCAAAAATTAAAAGGAAGAAAAAATATAGAAATTTTGATTTTTCTTCACCCCCTCCCCCATATATGGTCGAAAATCGTTACAAATCTACACGAATACTTGGGTAACTACAACGCAAAGAATGTCCATCTTATTTTTGAAAAAAAGTAAAATTTAACGATTTTTGATTTTACAATGCTAGGTACTTTTCAGTCAAATTTGAGGTGTAAGTTAGGTGCCCTAAAAAATGAAAAATGGTAAGAACATGAAAAAATCGATTCATACTCTAAAATCCATTTATTAAAAAAAAATGTAATTTTGAAATTTAGGAGAGCCCTATTCGAAATTTTGATCCTCCTCCCCCGCTCATTTTAGATTTGGTGGCTTGGATTATAGTTAAAAACCATCTACATGTTAATTCGGACGGGAAACCAAAATTTCGTCAAAATCGAACCAGTAGTTGCGGAGGAGAAGCATAACAAAGAAAAAACCAAACTTTGCGGTTTCATATATGTATATAGATAGATAGGTAATATGTGTATTAGATTGCAAGTTATACCTACCATGCATAAGACTGATGTAGGTAACCTATGTCCGTTTGTTGGCTAAAATTTATCGCTTTATGCATTCAGAAACGGACGCCAAAAATCTTAGATGGGTGAATATATAATTTAGTATTTATGTTTTTAAAGCACGTTTCCAAATACCACACTACTGCACAAAAATTCTTTTCCAACAACGTAACAACACAATAACCCCCAATGGATTGAGAGTTAATTCTTGCGCCTTATACTAAGGTTGAAAGTATATAACCGTTAAAGAAAATAGGTATTTTCGATCTTTGTAATAGCTAACGGGGTTTCTTTTTTAAAAACTTGGAGCGAAAAGCAATTTTATTTTACTCGTGAAAGAAGTGTTTTTCTCCTTTTCTTTAAGACTTTTCTATACCAAGAAACTTTGCAAACGTAAGCTTTTGTGAAACATAAAAGTGTCTCCATCTGAAAACGACAGTTCAACCCAAAGAATATTACAAATTTTTTACCTTTTTTTATTAATAAGAACGAGAGATTATTTTTTATTTAGCCTTTTTTACTTGTTTGCTGATATTTACTCTGGTACATTACTTATTTACGTAACACCTAATTAATTAATTACTTACTTACGTAATATTCCACATATATCGTGAGCGCAAAATTTTCTAAGAACTTATTTATATGATTCTGAAATAACGTTATAACTTAAAGCTGTCAGTTTTATAATATAATTTTATAAGAAATTCGAACAAAATACAATTATATATACGTTTAATATTGATTTCAAGATCATGTAAAACGAGATTTAGCGCATTTTTGCGTTTGATGCGTATAAGGAATCAATTGCGCTCACTGAAGTACGCCATGTGTCCAAGTAATTTGAGTTTGAGTAGCGCAAAAATCTCAGTTGCTTCATAACATAATAAGAGTTAAACTAAAATTTCTAAATCAGAAATTATTTTTAAGGTTACTTTAATGAATTTAAAGGCTAGTAGTAAAGCTGGTCCGTAAACGGTGGGTCCGGCAATGATTCACCACTACATACGTAACCTAACGCATGTGCGGGTGTGTGAGTGTGTAACCTAACCTAACCTAATACTGCTTAATGGCGGGTCCATAAACGGTAGGTATAAAAATGCTTCACTACTACAGCTACTACTACAGCTAATACTACTAGTACTTATGTAAACTAAGGTGAATGTGAATTCACTTACCTATGTCACGCGTGTATGTAACCTAACGCGATTAACATATGTGTAAGGGAAAGGTGAGGAAGAGATCGGATCAACGCACATAACCCAACTCAATTGAACCGTATCACAAACTAGAATGAGAAGTTCAATCAGCGAAAGCTGTATATTTATAATTTATGAGATAGAGAATGGGTTGAATTTTAACCAATCACAATCAAGTTCGCGAAATTTCCATTGTAGGTAGGTATAGAAAGTATGGAAAGGTAGCAATTTAATATTATCTTTCAGTTTCAATATTTTTCTGTTATTATTGTAACAAAATTTGATATACCTTATACCTCCTCCTCCCTTGGAATGGGCACCACTCCAGAGGGCCTCCTACCTCCGCCTATGCCTCCACATCCGCAGCCCCTAAATTCACAACATTACTTCAACGTGTGGCGTAAATGTGAAAGTAGAATAAAGAGTAAAGTATTGCATTATATTGTACTATAATAAAGGTTACTAGGATCAATTAAAATGTACCTATAATGTATGCTTTAGAGAAAAATTATTTATTTGCCCTAATAAAAGTGATAAAAGTTCGTGTATACAGGTAGGAACTGATTCAAAATTAGCCTATGTCTATGTCTAAATTTACATATATGTGATTTCTTCATAATGGAGAAAAAACTATTTCAAAAAATTTTTCTTGCATGAATTAAGTGAATAAGTCTCCATTACAAAATTTTGTATTTCGTATGAGTGATTTGCAATATTTATTTTACGTTAATATCGTTCATAAATGTACGCTCGGCTTCTCAAAAATTAACTAGGTAGCTCTAATTACATATGCATAAGTTAACGTTCTCTATTCGGTGGCTTGGCAGTAAATTTGGTGCGGCATGCAACCAGGGGCGAAACTAAGGGGGTATTGGGAGTCAAAACACCCCCCCCCCCCAATATTTTCGCCAACGAAAAATTCGGCAAATTTGATCATTTTTGTCAGCAATTTCAATATCTAAGCTCCGAAAAATAAGATAAAAATAAACAAAAATAATGAGATATTCGGAGTTTCGGACTCGTTCGTCGTTGCCGACTTAATAATTCTGCCGACAATGCAATGCCGAATCATCACTAATTTATCAAGTAGAAAACATTTCATTTCTTCTAATTGACTAGTCCATTTGGAGTGGCTGACATCTGGTGGCAAATGTCGGCACTTTGAAAATAGGATAACATTCAAAAAAACACATTGGCTCTTATGGGAGTATTTTCATTTTTTACGTTTTACGCAAAAACAAAGGGATTTTTTGAAATTTTAGTGATATAATTATGTATAGAAAATTTTATGCTCTTTTCAACATTGTATTTTTGATCGCTGTAGCGTTTATATTTGCAAAAATATTATGAAATCATAATTTAAATTTGAACGAAGAAAAAATGATTCTTCAGCACGAAATTCGAAATTAAGTTCAACATCGTGACGTTTATGTAAACATTACTGCAAAGAATAATGAAGTTATCAAGAAAAACTGCTTTTAAAATGTGAACAGTTGGATTTTTATCAGAAGCGCAGTTTTTTAAAATTGAATATTTTTGCAAATATAAACGCTACAACTGTCAAAAATACATTGTTGGAAAGAACATAAAATTCTCTATAAATAATTACATAACTAAAATTTCAAAAAATCACTTTGTTTTTATGTAAAACGTGAAAAATGAAAATGCTTCCATAACAGCCAATGTATTTTTTTGAATTTTTATCCTATTCTCAATTTTAGACTAAGCTTTTTTCGTGGTAACTGCAGCGCACTCTACACATTCGTGGACAGGTCAATTTTTCCTAACTCAGCTTCTTAAAATATCGTTCGATTCCTTCTTCATAGTCAGGTCGTTAAGGGCATAGGAGGATAAGAATGATGAATCTGGCCCGGAGTCCAATTTCGATGAAACTTGGGTGGTAGGTAGGTAGGTAGCCTTTAGAAACTTCCATTGCCAAAGTTTCAGACGCTCGCCCCTACCCTCGTTTCTGAGAATTTAATTTTTAATTGAAAAACCAATTCGAATTTTTCTTTTACGCAATATGTAGTTGACTGATTTTATTGAAAATTAAGTATGTTGTACTGTTTCATAGGGGTTCTCTTGGAAAAAATGAGCAACCCCCAAAAATGATTTTACCCCCACTAAAAATCGTTTTTTAACTTTATTCAATTTTTTTTCCATGATAACGCTTAGGCACAATTATGAAATCGATATTTTTGGATGTCCCCTTGACCCCCAAACCACGTGGATTTTTTCAGATTTTTCACTCGGGTATGCTATGTTGAAAAATGGCTAAAACTGATAATGGTTCCAAAAAATATCATTAAATGTGAGAAAATCAACTTAATAGGCCTACTGGTAGCTTTTGAAAACAACAAGAATTGTTCAGTTTTCATCTTTTAAATTGAGTTACGTATATCTATTCGATTGTTATTTTAATGAATCTTTTAAAGAAATCGATGTAATCGTTAATTTGTAGTAGGATAAATAGGTATTATTATTCTCGCTTTATTGTTTTTTCCATTGCACACGAATAGGTACTCAATAAATTGCCGATTGCATTGATGTAGGTATAAAAAACTGAGTCGGCAAAAACTATCATTTGAACGCTACTGAGTCGGCAAAATTAAGAGTATTCCACCCCCCCCCCAATATATCACCCTAGTTTCGCCCCTGCATGCAACATGTGTTTTTTCAACCATTCACCGATAATAAGTGAATGCGATGTTTCACAATCGTAACGGTTATTTTCAGCAATTCTTTTACATTTCATCTACATTCGTTTCAAGGAAATCTTCACTCGGCATTTTCTATTTACTATTTCTTTCTAACGCACGGACATAACGGTGCAGTTATTGGTTTTAAGCGTATTGCTCTCAAGTTTTAAAGCAATTTTCGTGCGAAGTCTTCTTCGCGTATTTTGGCCTTTATTGTTTGCCGTCGATACTGATGGGGGTGCTTTAATTTTTTTTATTTCGTTTTTCAACGCTATAGCCTTCCAGCTTTATATGGTCGGTAGTTATATATGTGTATGTGTTATAGCTTGTGCGGTAGTCACCGCTACTTTTTATATTTCGGCGATGACACGACTGTTCCCTCAGGGTATTGCTGACGCTGATTCCCGTTTACGAAGTATCAACGAACTTTTTCCGCTTTATTATGGGATTGCGTTTTCATTTTCGCTATGATACATCACGATCAATTGTGATCAGTTTGATAGTTAGTGAAAATGAAATATCATTTTTAACATTTTGAAATTACCTTGATTTCATTCTCAGCATGGATAAGATACGACAGCAACATTGCTTTATTGGCTATGGTCTATGGTTACCAGGATCAATCATATTATAGGTAGTTATAGGGTTATTCAAGTTTATTGATTAGTCATTTTTGACAGAAGGGGCCAAAATGACGCGTTTTCTCAACGTAATTTACATCCGTGGTAATTTCTATTTCAAAAGTGAAATGCTTCGCTAAAAATGTAAAAAAAAAAATTCACAAATATTTGGCCACAAAAGGTGCTTGTGATTGAACTACATTAATAATTATTATCATTTTTATCAGTGAATTAGTATTAATTATGATTGTCGTATATGAATCATTATTTTTGCATAACTTTTTGAATTTAATTTTAAACGATTATAACACGTATTTTAGAAACAGCAACATTAATTAAGAAAAGTAGAGAGATAAGTATGGTAATTTTTATGTGGTGTATTATTCTTCTTTGCATTGTTGAAAATCATGCTTTACTTGAGAATCCTGAGACGTTATCCTCATACCCTTTGAGCAAAAAATACGCGAGTTACAAAGATATGGTGAGCTTATTTCAGATTTTACCAACACTCGTTTCTGTTTTTCGCATTGCCCTTTCCTTCTTTCTTGTTGCTTTTCTTCATTTCACGTGCGGTACCTCGGTAGATAAAGACGAACGAAGGCGGTACCCACCACTTACGTTACTTTCCTCTAATTTATTATTTAGTTTAATTTGGAAAATTATTTTTAAAAATACGCGCCTAGATTGTAAAACCAGGCTAAAGTTTCGTCAAGTTCGCCACTAGTGGTTTAGTAATTTCTTTGAAAAGCGCGGCATGGTGGCTCCTGACAAGCGACGATGGAACAAAATTACGGTAAATATTTACAACTGTCTGTCACGAACGCTGGATTGTTATTCTCGCGAGAAAAAGGATATTCCCTACTTCATATTGCAAAAATTCTCTCATTTTTACTAAAATTACAGACGTCCTAGAGACGCATAGTATCTTTGTGTAATGAGTAGTTGAGTAGTACCTATTAACATTCGAAGATTTTTTTCTCTTCTTTTCTTTCTTTCTTTTTTATGTTTCGGACACGTTCCAAATGCGCGCATTTTCGTTCACATTTCATTTATTTTTCATACAAGTGTGAATACTAGCTCCTCTGAATTTATAAACACAAACTAGTGATATTCCAACTAAATATCTATAACGTAGACAACGTATCATTTCAAAAAGCGTAATTTTTCCCCATTCTTTATTCGAATGAATTCATGACGCTGTACGATATGAAATTATGAATTGGCGCAGTCGCTGAGCCATCACTTCGTCGCGAGTAAATATTTGATAGCTTATGATAGTATGTTGTAAGGAAATAGATGTGGTTGATTAATTTATTGTTTTTTATTTTTATTTTTTCTGTTTCTTCTACTTTCAGAAAATCGATTTCTTTAAAAACTGCCCCGGATTTAAATGTGCGTCTTCCGGTTTAAATCAAGCGCAAATCGATGCTTTGGTTGCCAAAGAGAATGAAATTAGAGATACATATGCCGGTGATGGTGATTTCGCTAATATTTACACAGTGGTGAGTGGCATAATACGAGATGAGCACAAGGTTCATGCCGACATCTCCTATACGATTTTTTATAAATGTTTATTTTATGGATCGTACTCGAACTCGCGTCGATTGATACAGATTTTTGCATTTCGCAGCAATGGAGCGATGATTTAGCTCGTCTAGCACGAGCACGGAATCAGTTGAGTTGCATGCTACCGCCTACAGGCGATACAGTTATTTACGAACGAGTGGAAAACAAATGTACCTATCTATCAGCTATCATCAGATAATCATTATTTATCAGTTTACTTAAGTATACTTATCACATCTTTTGCTATTATTATTTACGGTCGCAGGGGTGTTATCTAAACGCATCGGAGGGGTACCATTCACTTGAATTACGTTGCTACTCGTTCGTAGTACACTTTCATACATTGTACATGAATGCAAGGAAATGCTCAACTTTTTGTAGGCCCCCAGAATAGATAAGAGATGGAATGTCATAGAATGCATATTTTGCCATACGTAGGTAATGCTAGGTGTAGGTATATGACGCAAAGCGCAGAAAAATTTATTTTACAACTTTTGCAATGATATGAGACATCAATAAAATGCTAGCCTCATGTCGTAAAAACGGCTTACACTCGAAGGTGCTCACAACTCGGGCCTTTGTAGTTTCTCCTGTAAAATATACGCTGAGCACGTACCTAGTCTCTATTAATGGAAATTTAGCATATTACACATAAACACCACATACTTATACCTAATTATTATATAATAAACATTAAGGTAGATTAAAATGAGAAAAGGTCATTTCTTTTGATGGAATTTTAGTATGCTATTTACTTTGAGTTAAAAGTGTTCTCATCAAATTTTTAGCCTCCTAAGACTTTTTGGGAACTAACTGGGAGCTCTCAAAGTGGAGCTTTTTTCGAGAAAGTTGCGGTTTTTCGTTGTTTTGATTCCAAAAAGGAATTGAAAATTAAGAAAACCAAAATAGCAAACTTAAAGATGCGATTTAAGACTTCAATCGAATAGGAGATCTCTGTTAGGTCTTTGCAAGTAAGTTGAATCTTTGCAAATCGTGAAATCGTTAAAATTGCTTTTTCAAAAACTTCATTTTCATCAATTTTATCTAACCGTAATTTCTTCACTAGAATACCTCGTGACAAAAAATTCAACCTTCTGGAGTAATTTTCGTCGAGTTATTGCAGTATTATAGTTTTTGAACACATTTCGTTTTCTCAATCATCAAACGCTTTTTTGGTGTCAAAATAGGGGAAAAGTGTGATTTTTTATAAAAATGGTTTTACCTACTTAGGAAGCTCTTCTCCCTTTCTCCACGTCTGTTCGAAAGATAAAAATTTGGAGAGGATACTTTTAATTCAAATGATTAAACAATTTATATAACAATTTCATCGAAATTGAATTACCTTATTTCATTTCTCCCGCTTTGAGACTCTTGCCGTAGCTACATTGCGTTTTCTAATACCCTTTCCTCGTGTGCTTCAACCACATGAAAATTTCATGATAAAACATCTTCAAATAACTACGTATGTTTATACATTGTGTGTAACTGATTTTAACACCCACTAGCGCGAAATTCCCCTTCGTGAAAAAAATATCATCCATTTCATTTTGTTTGACTTTATTACGGCATAATGAATGATTTTTGCCCCTCAAAATAAAATTTGAGAGGATAAACATTTCTTACTTTTACTTCCCAACCTTTGTGGAATAGTTTTTCAATTTTCCTATATAAAAAGCTTGCAGTTAGATTTATTTTTTACGAAGTGATTTTATTCAAAGTAATATTGTCCTTAGCTTTAAGCTTTTGTTTTATCATTTATACTAACAAAAATTTTTGGGTAAGGAAAGGAAATGCAATAAGTACGAATAACGAATTTCACTTCTGCACGTCCCCCAGCAATTTATGCAAGTCGGCGCTTTTGTTAATAGTTTGAAGAAAGGGCATGATGGGATAAGATAGTCGAAAATGCCCCCGAGAGCTTTTCGAACGGTTCCTAGGGCAAAAAGTGGGCCACAATAAGAATATAATTATTTTTATTATAATTTTTTAATATTTGTTATTTTTATGATGAAAGAATTTTTTTCTTCAAATAAACAGACGGAATAGGCGTATTGATTGATTTGATCATTTGTAGGAGTTCGCTTATAAGTAAACCAAAAAGGAAAAAATATAAGCCTAAGTAATGTTTTAAGCGCGAGAAGATCAGTTAAGCTGTTATGCACCGTTAAGGCGGCGACGCAACGTCGTGTAACGTTCGTTCGGCCTACAGCGCGCATAGTACCGAACCGCTTGGTTTATAGCGCGCTGCAATAGTTTTTATTTTTTTTGACTTTGTTGCACCACTCCAAAAATTCTGAAATTTTTATGGTATGTTTGGTGGTAAAAGATACATTTTATGTAATTTTTTCATGATTGCACCTCGAAAACTTGCCATAGAAATGGAGGTTTGAAATTTTAAAAATTGCATAACTCTTTTAAAATTGATCGAAAAAAATTGAAAAAATTACTGAAAAAACCTTTTATTGTCAAGATACCACAAATAAAATTTCAACTTTCCACCTTTATAATAAGGCGAGAAAAAAAATTTTAATCGAAAAACTTGTTTTTGCCTATATCTCCGAAAATAGGCGCAACTGGAGCCTGAAATTTTTGTCAAAATTTTTTTTCGATGTGGCCCACCTTTTGCCCTAGGAACCGTTCGAATAGCTCTCGGGGGCATTTTCGACTATCTTATCCCATCATGCCCTTTGAATACTTGTCTTGTAAAATGTGCATATTGGATACTGCATAGTAGCTACGATTTTTTTTCTTCAGGGTTATCTAATAATGGTTCTTCATCGTTGAATGATTCTTTCGAGAAGTATCCGGTGGCGGTTGAAGTGGTAATGTCCAGTAGAACAAAAAAGATCTCAAAAGAATCCGAATTACGACTTTCCATTTACGAATTCATCGAAATGTTTAATAAAGCGTTAGTATCCATTTTCGTATCTAATTCTTTTCGCGGCGAAAGATAGCTACAATGAGAAAAATTATTCGCGATTTACAGTAAGAATTGCCATAACTGAAGGAAAAACTTAGTAACTTATTTTTAGACTATTTCCTTCAATATTGAGGAATTGTTTCTTTTTTTATTTTGGATAAAATCGTTACCACATTCCAAAATTAATTACTGAAAAAAAAAAAGGAAACTATTCCTCAATATTGAAGAAATCACTCCCAAAATAGGTTAAGTACTGTCTTTTTGTTTCCTTCAGTTGCGTGGTATCTGTTAACTTGAAATGCCTCTTGGTGTACCCTGATCCAACCTCCAAAAAATGTAGTACTTTTTAAGGTACCTCCACGTCCGAATACCTCCAGGGGTCCTCCTACCTTTACCTCAACCTCTGCAGTCCTACATAATTCTTTCATTGGTGAATACAACTCGTTTTCTTTGTCGTAAATAAAGAATAGAGGAAGAGAGAGGAGGTTATATTTGGATTTCGTGGTTTCCATGCACCTCCACGGGAGCCTTAGAGGTGTGATGAAAACTACGTGGTCACAATCAGAGTTCAATATGTGTGTGAATCAATGAAATAAATATTAAATAAATTCAAGATTATGATATTATTTCGAAGAATTACATTTGATTAAGTTTTAAAAAATTCATTCAATAAATAACGAGCGAGGTCCGCTGGACCTGGCAATAGGGTTTTTGCTATAATGTCACAGACTACTAATCACTACTTTATAATATGAGTCTCGTAATATTACGTTATTCACGTTACGTAATTTCGGTAACTTACCGAATGGAAGAATGAACATCGACAAATTCATTTTAAAGTCAAACTTAAAGCATAGTTATTTTAAATTTTAAGGGTTTGTATAATAAAAACTATACAATTTTCTCGGTCATTTTAATAATAATATTTTTTAATTCAAGTTTCATATTTTGATTTTTTTAAATAATTTTAATTCAATTTGTTTAATTTAAAATCAATTTATTTCATTTCTTATGTCAAAGTTAGTTGAATTTTGATAGGTACATGTTCCATTTTCAAACCTATCTCTTTTCATGTTCTAATTCAAAATTTCTAATATTTATTAATGAAGTTGAAGAATTCAAATTTTTTTGTTTTCGAATTCAAATGTTTTTCTTTTTTCATTATATTAATGAACTGAATAACAAATAAACGAAATAGAAACACAAAATAAGTTGAAAAGTAATTGAAGAAATAAGAAACATAGACCAATAATTACGGGTAATTCGATATTTTTCGTTACTACCATTGTCCGTTAGGTGGCGCAATTGTTAATTTGATCCTTAAAGATTTGATCTGCGGTCAGAAGACTGAAAAAAGTGATTATTGCAATAGGGTTTTTGCTTGCTAAAGCAAAAACCCTATAATAAAAAACAGTGCGGTAATATTACTTAGGTAATAGGTACCTTGATAAATGCTATTGAAAACGTACGAAATAGGAAATAGGAGGCCTGTGTTTGCAAATGGTCGGTACGGAACTTGGTCATGTATGTTCACTACATACCTATACCGTGCGGCTAACTGATTTTTGCACCCCACAGCGCGAATTCTCTCACTGAAAAAAAAAATCAAATGGCATCAAGTTTGATTCTTTTAATTTTTTGCCCAGGAATTTCTCAAAAACTACCAGATGATTTTCGCTGAAATTGTGATATTCAACGCTTTCAAATCCAATATGAGGGGGATGGAGACAGTAAAAGCAGAATGTCAAGTTTATGAGCTAATCGTGATGTGTTGCGGTGGGAGTGGCTTATATTCGTATTTCAGTATCGTTTTAATTTTTCACATTACGAAATGTATAGATATCATAGTGAACGTTCGTGGTATACCTGCGTTAATCGTTCTACCCATGTATCATGGAATGATACCAATTTAACCATGAAGAAATATTGCAAACCCCTTCTCAAGAAACGTAGTATAATATGCTGTACTAAACCGTGAATACTACATAATTTCATAAGTTCATAACTCTAAAATTACAGACTGATCATCTCAAAAAAATTTGCCCCGCCACAAACTTGGGAGAGTGGAAGCATACTAAATTAACCCCGAACTGGCTATACCTACCTTCATAAAACTTCAAAACAAAATAATCAAATCCCGCCGAAGTGGGACTATTTCAAATACGCAGTTTTATGCTACTCATTTCTTATAATCTATTTGTTGTTGAATTTTGAGCTTTCTAAATACGAGTACATAGGTTGTTAGGTACGTATACTTATTATAATCTGTTTCGCTAGTAAATGCCGTGTAAAATATTTTTGGATTTTCATATGTAAATTTAATATTTGCAAAAAAATAAGACTTTGAGAGTAGTCGGGACGTATGCTAGTGATTAGGGAAAAATTTATTCAAAAGTACGCGAATGTAACGAGTATTTGTATGCTACTCAAGTGACAACATTCTTCGTGTATTTGAATATGAAAATGAAAATCTGGTTATTTTCTGAGGAGCTCCTTCACATAAACTCCATTTGCTGTTAGTGAAAAATGTAATCAAGATATCCCTACCGATCCTTTGCGAAGACGTACTTACTTATTCGCAATGTACTCTTGTGAATTTAATTTCTCTTTCTCTAGCGACAGTAGTGAAAATCCGTTACACCGAAGGGGTGGTACCGCCGATATGGGATGTTCGTATCTGATGACGGGAAACAAAACTCACCTCGTCGATTACATGGTGTGCCTTTATGGATATCTATTCTTTAATCCCAATACCAGTGAAAATATGTATCGAGTTGAACCTGGTACGCCTTGTTCAGATTGTACCTTTTATTCGACTTTCAACGAAATACCGGAAACGTATGGACAACGGTGGATTTGCGGGAGTGTGTATCCACACACATGCAGTAGTACGTTCGGTGTTCAATGTGAATAATTTACTTTCATTTCTAATTTGGTAAATTTGTACCTATATACCTATGCCTTCAAATTCGAGGTGCATTTCCCGGCACCCCCACTCCGGAATTTGGAAATGAAACTTAGTGCATTCGTTTGTGCTATGTTTGTGCTGGTTTGTGCCGCAAACCCCGTCGTTTGTGCTACTCTCCTTCCCGAGGTATACCCAAAACAATTTGGGGTGCTGGGGAAACGTCCGCACCCCCACCTCCACCCATGGGGTTGAAACAGGTCGCAATCGTTTGTGCTACGTTTGTGCTGGTTTGCGCCGCAAACCCCGTCGTTTGTGCTACTCTCCTTCCTGAGATATTCAAAAAACAATTTGGGGGTGCTGGAGAAATGAAAATTGAAAATGTGTATAAAAGGGTTGAAAATAATTCGATTGATTTGAATTTGATGGCAATCGTTTGTGCTACGTTTGTGCTATCAGATGCATTAATTTTTGTCTCTCCCCCCTCCCCATTCCCTTTTCCACTATTTCGGGTTAAGCATATAGGGAAATAACTCAAATACATATCTTAGGAAATGTTTTATTACCGAATACAATAGGAAAGATCGTCGTAAACAACATATTAACAATTATCACCCATCCTCTATACCCAAACCCCCCTCGAAGTGGATCACAGCTCCCAAAATCGGTTTCTTCAATATATCTTGATAGAGTTGAATTTTAGGACTAAAATTGTTCAATTACATTTTGTTCTACACTAAATTTCTTGCACGGCGATGTACTGAATATATTTACACCATGAATAAGAGGAAAGTAGTATAGCATTTCAAGCATAGAAGGTTTAGAGTGGTACTAAATTACACCAAAGTCCAAATGCATACATGTACCGACGTATAAAACACCAAAAAAATTATGCAATATCCCCAATTGATTCTGGTACCCCGAGAGCGAACATTCCTCATGTTTAAAATAAGAGGAGGTTGGTAAGACTGGTATGTACTTATTATCGCATTAGAGATGTACACTAGAGTGGAGTGAAAAAAAAAATGTTCTTCAATTTTGATCAAATTTGGGGAGAAAGTTTACTTTGCGCTGAAAGTCCCCATACAAAACTTCAGAAGCCATGGACCATTTGGGGGAGATAGAAGTCCTCAAAGCAAGGTCATTTAAAAAAAAAGTGATTTTTCACCTCTGTAACCTCCGAATCGATACATAACCATAACCACACAGGGTTGGAAGTGTGCAATTTGAGTTTTTACTTCTCTCTAGCACATCGGCAGATCGATTGGAGGCCATCTTGATCGCCCTACCTAGAGGTTGATTAGTTGCAGATTGACGATTTAAATTGCACCTTTCTAGCCCTGTGTGGTTATGGTTATGTATCGATCCGGAGGCTATAGAGACGAAAAACCACCTGACACTTCATCAATTTTAGGGTCATGTAAAGTATGGCACCGCTGTCGCAATCGGAAAAAAATCAAAAAATTAAATGTAAAAAAAAGTTTAATTTTAAAATACAAAAAATGAAACTTGAAGTTAAATTGGAAGATGATCCTTGTTAATGTTTTTTTTTTTTTTAATTTTTTCTTTATTTTGCTGTATTTTGAAAAGCCGTTAATAAAATTTCCTCATTTGGCTTTCAGCGAAATTTTCAAAAATAAACCTTTTTGATTCATACAGTTAGCTTTTGGCTCACTTTCAGCTTTTGGCTTTTTTTTTGTTAAGAAATCCGCAGCAAACATTAAATTTAGGCAATATTAGGACTTGGAAAAGTTAATAATGAATCACTGACCTTTTCCTATGTGTTTGATGTATAATGCACAAAATACAATCACAAAAGTTAACTAGGTTACTCTGATTTTTGTGGACCATTACCCGGATATTATGCAGTTATTTTATTTACCCTGGTTACCCAAGTGGATGCATAAAATTGGGATTACCTGGGTAATGAACTAAACTAACTCTAGGTTACTACACATTACAAACTCAGATGTGCTAAAAATTACCTATCATTTTTTCGATTTTTCTTTTTTTTTTTAAATTGAATGTACTAATATTTGATTTCAAATAAAATTCAAGTTTAAAAAAATCTAAAATCGAAATAATTACGAATAAATAATTAAAGTAAAATTTAATAAATACATTTATTCTCCTGGATAGCATGTTTTATGTTATTATCCAGGTTACCCATGTGTAACCGCATAATACCAGATAAGTGGTCTACAAAAACCCAAATAACCGGAATTGCATTTTCGTTAATATGGAGATCATCCCAACATCGTGATCTATGATCAAAACATCATTGTGATCCAGATCTTGCCCTTCTCCGACCCAAAGCAGTGGTCACCGAGTACAGTCGTGACCGACTCGAATAACGCAGGCCGAACAACACAAGTTGGCAACGCCGATATCAGCTGACGTATGGTAGACTCACGTGCATCCATGTAAGACTTCGTAATGGAAACGCAAATAATACAAATGTAAACATACGCACATGGGCCACCATTTCGTGTTTATTACGATGTTGCCTATAGTTCACTTGTTCGGTCTGTTATTTGAATCGGTCATGGTGCAGCACAATATGGACATAAATTGAGCTGCGGGCTCTTGATGAGCGTCGCCGAGTAAAATATCAAATTTTCATAGGTACCTATTCAAATAATAGTGGGCAAGTGGTCGTGAAATGACTGTTCAGTATAGTGAGCTATGAGCGTCAACGCTTAAAAGGCTATGCTCTGGCTGAGTATTTAAATGACCAAAAATTACCGACATAAATTCCTGTATACTGGTTAAAGTGTTAGTTTGTTTCTCAAAATGTTGAACTTATAAATTTACGAAAAATCTTTGCATCAAGGCACATGAGTTATTCGTGATCAAATAGGTAACAAAACACAGTTCTTCGATTTCATCACGTTTCATTTTTTTTTTTTTTTTTTTTTAATTCAGCTTCTAAGAGAAGACATTACGGCAAAAATGAGTCGGGGGCTCGAGGCATGCACATTTTGAAGAGAATAAATAAGTAACTAAGTACTCATTCGTAAATACCTGAAAAGTCTTACTTGAAAAACAGTCCCAAGAACGGCATACCCAGCAAAATTTCACTTAGTTGAACTGAGTAATTTTTAAAATATTTCTGATTAAAAAAAGCTCAAAGAAGTTAAGAAATGCGGTAACTACCAGCCACCAGAGCATTACCTTAACACTCATGCTTAAGATTAAAAAAACGTTGATAATGAGCGTTAGTTGAGCCATTCAAGTATGGAGATGAATTCTTGATTAGAAGCGTGATTTTTTTTTTCTTCAATTACATAATTATTCCATTTTTGTTTGGTGACGAGTTTTTAACGAAAAAAATTTCTGTTAGCGAATAAAAATGTTATGAACTGATCTTCCTCGCCTAAATCAGATAGCAAAAATGACCCTGCACGCGGAGAAAAATACACAGTAAATCATGCCATTGAATTCCGAAGAAACATATGCGGAAAACATGTTTTAAAAGGGTGAGGTGTCCCAAAAGGCATCTTGAGGGAGTCGGAAAGGAAGAATTTTGATACATGATGAATTGATAAAGCATATCTTCTTCTATAGAATAAATAATAATGAAAAAAAAAAATTTACAACAATTTTATTGATTTTGTTGCTTACTTTATTATACCTACTAATACAGATTTGGACTACTAGTAGCTGTACAAAAACAAACGCAAAAATTATAGAGTATACGAGGTACGATGATGCAGTTGTAGTTTGAGGGGAAAGGCGAGCGTGTAAATTACATAGCAGAGAAGCAATCACAGTATTACTTCTCTCAATAATGTGCATGCGCGAATGACTGAGCTGTGAACTTCAATTCTACAGCTTACCTTGTGCTTCATTTTGGTATATCCATTGGCGTACTTGGAACTTTTTTTGGCATGGGCTAAAATTCAAAAAGAAAAGTAAGGGGCACGGAGGACACAATAGATTATAAATAGCCAAAGTGTTCGTCCTTGTCAGGGCCTATTCTAAGAAAATTTTAGAACTACCCAGACTGATACAGATGAAAATGCTTTCAAAATTTTATATTTATTTTTAAGGAAAAACAAAGCTATCACAGCGAACTTTTTCTTTGGTCTTGTTGAAAAAAGAAAAAAAAAAAAAAGAAAAAACGAGGAAGTTTATAGGTATTATTATTGCAGTTCAAATTTCTTAAAACAAAAGATCTATTCATAATTACAGTTTTGTTATCTAGGTAATTTTTCATATTCCCTATCATCTTCGAAATATAAAATTCCTTCTACCAGGGCCGATTTTAGCAAAAAATTCACGCCAAAATTGTGGTTAATGTACGAGTAGAAGCAGTGCCGCACTATGGGATTTTGCTGCCTAGGCTTTCTTCAATTCCGCCACCGCCACCTGCCCCTCTCCCCTAAGGAAAACGCTGCAAATTACCAAAGTAAAACATATTTTTAAACCATAAACGAAAATGTAATAAAATTACATAATGATATGTATTCATCACCGCTCGTTTCAATTCGTAAGCGTATCGCGGCCAGAAACATCATAAATATTAGAAAAGTGTTTTGAAACGTTGCGGTTTCGTAACAGAAATTTTTTTTAGATTTTTTTCTTGAAATTAAGTAGTTTTTTGCCGCCCCTAAATTCTGCTGCCGTAGGCCCGGATCTACTGTGCCTATTAGCTAATATGGCTCTGAATAGAAGAGAATTTGTCAATGCGAACTAAGATACTTAGAATATCACCGTACTCGTGACCGAGTTGTTCTGAACGAAGGTCGGAAGCCAAATTCTGTGCTTATTTCAGGCCTGCATTAAGCTCGCATAAAAAAGGATTGCATCAATGATCAATTTTTGTGAAATTTTATCAAAAAAATTCATTATCTGATCATGATTTTATCTAATTTGATCGAAGGACGGCCAGATATGATTTAATCAAATTTAATACTTTAGGATTTTTTAATCGTACTTTCACTGATTCAGTGAGTTTGGATGCTGATGGGTAACGGTTAATTTATCAGCTTAAATAAGACGCTAAGGATGTCAGCTATGTGTGCCATCATTGTTACATTTGCCTTCTAAAATTTTTAAATGAAAAATTTGGAACCGTCGGTTATTCTTTGGAGCTGCCCAAATTTGACGGAGCTGCTTTAGAATAGGCCCTGGTGCTTGTACGTTACGCAGTTGAACCTGCACCTGAAAAGGACTCGGATTTGATTGATTTAGTACTTAGGTACCTATTTATATGGGCTGCAGAAACTTGGAAAAAAATTAAGAAAGAATTTTACTGAACACATTTGGGTACATCTGGTGTAAACAAGCTTAGTTTCAAAAAATCATAATTTATTTTGCTTTAAGCTTAAAAATTGATTTTCGAACATTTTTTTTGAAAGGGCTAATGCCGGAAAGCTTCCCCCTCTCCTTGAGTGCGCCAATGGTTATATCTCTACTAGCAGTCCATGATTACATAATCGAAGTTTGACGCGCGATAATGCTGTTACTCTGATATGTGAATGCACTGAACTTTCGGCATAAATTACTGACAATCATTGAGTTTTGCAATACTGCAGTGAACTTTGCAAAGCATTCTTGCATATTTCGCCACATTTTTTAATGGTAAAGCCTATAGCCAAATTACTACTCGTTGTGGAAAAATTTACTACGATTTTTCTCCGTGTAGGTACCCTAATGAACATTTTAGCACTAATATGAACTTACAGATCTGTCGAAACGAGATGCTCCACGAATCTTACCAACCAACGAATTCGATTGTTCTAAAAAGCCTGATAATGTGTTGAAGAAATCAATGTTCATGAGTGGAGAGCAAGAAGTAATAACTAACAAACCGCTTCCTGCTTTATTTCGTTCAGCTAGCGCCGAAAGATTGAGGATTACGCTTATGTTACAGGCCTTCACACTGCTCACGTTAATTCTTTCTCATATTTAATTATATCTAATGTGCTTTCTTCCTAATTACATCGTCTTTATTGTCATAGCATATTATGATCTTGCGTGAAAAATACACGAGTAGATACATCGGTTCCCATTTTCACCTTCAGCAATATTTATATATATACCTCTACTATAAAGGCCATACTTACACGTACGAATACGTGCAGGCCTAACTTGGTCAATTAATAAGTACAAGTGCACATGCTTCTACCGTCACTGTAAACAAATATTACATGTATAATGTCACGTGTTATTAGTAATATTAATAGAAAAATAGAGACTATCACTTGGAGTTGTACCAATCATTTCGTTTTTATTTCACTACTGAACTCTTTCTGAAAGGATGTAGCTGCTTAGCAACTGAAGAAAAACTAATGAAATGTTTCAAAATGTGGTAAATTTCTTTACTCCTCCATGAGGTCACAAAGTAAAAAGCACACGCATTTCATTTATTTTCGGATTCTTGGTGTGCGCGCTACTGAATGAGGAAAATTAACAACAACAGACACCTAACCTGCGATCGGTATTGAAAATGAATCCATTTCTAGTTCTACAGAGTGAGATTATGTTTAGGTTTATAGGTATTAGGTAGGTACCCATTTCTACCGCGAAATCATTATAGAAAAAGAAATAGGTACCTATTAGCGATAATTACAACGAATATTCTATTTCGCTATCTGAGTGATCGGCCAACGTTGACTGAAGCTTGATGTCTTATTGCTAAATATTGATGACAACGCGAAAAAACGTCGCTTCACAACGCCCGCGAAAAATTTCAAAACTTTCAAGGGTTTATTCTGCATACACGATTGCAAACTGGTTTGCCTGCCAAATAACGATTTTCGTACAATTTTGATTCTCAAATACTACTTATCAGTTTCACTTGAAATTTGAAATACGTACTCATAACAGGAATTTGAGAAACTTCACAAAATGTTTTTTGATTAACTGATTATTTGTCGAGAAAAACGCGAAAATAAATTGGCGTTTGAGGAGGCCATATTCCTTAGCTTATAACTTTCTAATGAATTGGAATTCGAATTTTTCGTTATCAATTTTGGTTCTCATATGTAGATAACGTAGAGTGCCTGCGAAGTTTACTTATACTATAAAAAAGAACCGTGTATGTGAAATAGACCCTTAACTCGCCGAAGAAGTTTTCTTAATTCACTTTTCCCACTTTTTGAATTTTTCTGGCACCTATCCAGCTCTTTTAATTCGCTTAATAATTTTTGGCATCGGAGTATATTATGTGTATACCTATTATAGAATAGCCAACAGAGCTAAATTAAGATTTTAGGCAATTGTGCAAAAATATAGACAATAATTATATTGTTTACTCGCTAATTGATGGTATTAAAATATCGGTCTTTCTTTATGCAAACTCCAGTTGTTGATTAATGGAATTGAACGATTACCTACGCCGCGCTGGGTTCACTTCCATGATACCATGATGGTAGATTTTTAGTCTGATCTCCAATAATGTACCTACAAAATAGTACATAAGTACAATCTGATTACGATTACGATTTGAGTATGGAAATATTTCAACGTATTACAGGACATACCTACTTTAAAAATATTGGACATTAAAAAGAATGGCGCTTTGTTTTTACAAAGATTTGTATAGACAGTGATGTCAGATATGGTTTAACAGACAAGTTTTCGTATATTGTTTCTGCGTAAATTAAAGCAGAAAAATGTTAATTTTCAAAGCTCCATTTCTTGGGAAAGTTGGAATGGCTGCTACCCATCACGTGCTTAGGACGCGACCTACGCGGTTGCTGTTTCTAATAAAAGTAAATAACATATCATAATATTCATTAAGTGAAGGACATTTTCACCATTCGCACCTAATCGCTATTGATGCGCAATTACGAACAAAAACGAAAGCAACATTGTAGTTGAATTTATATAGGCGGTAGTATAGGTACCTAAGCACTGGTATCCTGCTACTCTGTTATTAAAGCAATTATTAGGTATTCTGAAAAAGATTTCAATTAAGATGAAAATCCTTTTGTTGCATTTAATTTACAACGAAAGCGGCGAAACTTTTCAAAAGCCATCTCAAAAGGTACCTAATTACAGTTTCCTATGCTTCCAGTAGTATATCAAACGCTTATATGGTAGCCTAAGTACAGGCTACATATTAAGAGTGAAACTTAATAATGTTCGGAACCAGCACCAGCGTATAATAATATGTTGCGTCATTAAGTGAAGTTTCAGACTCTCAATACAGCTCGCTCTAGAAGCCTTTTCATTAGAGCTATAAGGACTGAAATAATTTTAACTCGTCATACGTCTATGGCTTGTCGTTCTCTCAGCTCACTTGCTCACTGCTCCCTTTATTTTAATTCTCGCTCTTGGTCACATCTATAATTCTAGCAGTCTCATGCCCATCAAATTGTTTGCCAACAAGTAAATGCGGTTATTTAGGAATAACCATGAGTAAATTATGCTTATCTCAGAGTACGCACTTAACTTCGATACAGCGATGATAGCGATTCCAATAAATTTTCAGCTATCAGCTGCCCTCACCATGACATAACGACAACAGAGAGAATTTGGAGAGCTTGCATCAAATTTAGTTGGTAACTTCGATCAAAAGGTAGTTTTTAGCATAGGTGGTTGGTTATACGTATCTACTACCTAGTACCTACATGCAGGGCTGGATTTTTAAGAGTTTCAGATCATGGGGCTCTCGGAGGTTCCACGTCTCTATTTTATTCCCAGAGGCAAAAATTATTCGAAACAAAATTCTTTTCTTAAACAATAGGTATAAAAATAGGCACGTATTTAGATAAGTATAAAAAAATTAGAAAATAATACCCTTAATTGAAATTCTACTTTTCGAGCTTTTTTCTGCAAAATTATTAATTAACGATTCAAAATTCAAGCTTCTCCCGATATCTGTTTCCATGTTGAGACATTGCTGAGCTCATCTTTCGCCAGCACAGTTAGTGACCATCATTGTAAGAAGTATTCTCAAAAGAATTTCTGAATTAGAAATATCGCATTTCAAATTGTTTATTTTCTTATTTTTGTATTGTATTTTTAGATCGAAAAAGTTCAAAGTGTTTATCATCTGGTTTTACATAAATTTTAACGAACTCCTGTAAATGGATTGGCTCGTTTTTTAATGATGTAGCTCCAAATCGTTGGGATAATACTGCACAACATTTTGTGATAGCTTAATTTTGAATTTCATCTGGTTTAAGTCTTGAGATGTGAGATAAGAAGCCTAAAGGATTACATAGTTATATCTTCATAAACAGAGTGGCAATCTTGCAGGGAGGTAATCAGTTAGTCAATGTTAAAGAAAAAGTACCTTTTGTTGTAATTTTCATGAAAATACGAAGGGTGCACATGTACAATTGTACATACATTAATTATTAAGTGAAGTATTTACATATTTGCGGGGCTCCTCTTATTGTGTGGTCCCTGGGGACACTGGCTTCAATGCCCCCCCCACCTAAACTCAAGCCCGCCTACATGAGTATAATAAACACCAAGGCTTGGCACCAATATCCAATATTCATGTTATAATATAACTTATAACCTGAAAGTGAACGCCTCGCAAAAATTGACGATTATCGTAATGTTTCGTCTTTATGATTCGTGTGTAGGCCTAGGTACATATTACAATTCGAATATGAGGAAAATAAATAGTAAACATTAGTCGTAATATATCAGCGATCACTAATGAGTACCTTTTTTCTTTCACAGTTGAAGAATAATCAAGTCTCGTTATTCATACTTTTGATAATGCCATAATACCTAATATCAGATCCATAATTCAATTTAGGTATCATAATTTATCGAAGAATATTAGGAGGTGATCAAAATCGTGGCGTAAAAAAACGAATTTTGAAAATACTTTTATTTTTATTTTTAGCTATTGCTAGTGAAAATTAAATCAATAATATCTAGAAATGGTAATTTGAACGAAATAAAGCACTTCAAATTTATACTACGTATACCTATTTCTACATAGTATAAGCATTGCAGAAATAAAATGGAAAAAAAATTTAGAACGAAGGTGAAATTTCTTATAGAAACATGTTGGAAGAGCCCCAATAGTATCCATTAAAAACTCAAGAGCCCCAAATGGCGAGTATTTTTTTTGTTGGGGGAGGAGGGTGGATAAAACTTCACCCAAAATTGAATTTTCGCCGAATATCTCGGTATCTATGGGACCTACAAAAAATTACAGCATCAAATTTCCTTACCAAACATGACCCATTTTAAGGAAAAGAATAACCATAAAGAAAGGATTTAAAATGTGAAAATGGAAAAAAAAATATAATATTATATAATTATCCCATAAACGAATGTAAATGTGCCTACGAATACGATTTTGGTTAGAGAAATGAATATTAAGAGATAATAATTAATTACACAAAATCATTTTACTCAGGAACATTGAGGGTGTGAGATGAGTTTAGAATTGCAAAGTGCAGTAAAATTCAGTTGAAGCTGTCCTCATATGCGTTTGCAGTTTTCCTGAGGAGGAGGGGGCTAGTCAAATAGAAAAATATATTCATCGTACTGTTTTTGCAATTTTATTTACTTACATATTTAAGGCGAGTGAGGTAAGAAAATTTGAAATAGGTAAATGTAAATATTATTAATTTTTCGTTTAAACATTTTTTATTTAAAATTAAAATTGTTTTAATTTTTAAATACATCATTCAGTTAACTAAACAATGAAAATGTCAAAGAATAAGAAATCTTTCGATTTCTTCGAATGATTCAATAGATACCTTCATATACGAGATATCATAGACAAAAATACAACGATGCACCTCGTGGTTATTCAAATATTCATGCTAACTACCGACAGAGATATTCGTTTATATGTAATTGGCAGTTTTATTCGTTGCAGGCAAAAAAAAAAAAATCGTTCTAAGGAGACTTTGGCCTTCTCCTCGGTTACCTTATTTCGAAAATCAAAAGAGATAAATGAAATAATAAAAGGTTTGAGACGAACTTTATAAAAAATCTAAACTTCGTACTTTTATTCTCTCACTATAACCTTAGTTTAGGTTAACAAATTGTCTCAAAAGTTGAAGAGTAGGTGAAGTAAGAGGAGTTTGAGAGTTCGTTAAATTTTAGAGAGAATAATTCCATGTTCATGCTGGAATGAGTTTTGAAAAGTGAAGATTCGGGACCTCCCCAACATGTTTCTACGAAAACAAAACAAAAAAAAATCAGTCTTGCAGTGGGTAATCTATTAATCCTCGAGCCTTACTTCTCTTCAGCCAACTCCATAGTACATATCACCACCATTCCTGTACGCCAAGAAATTTTTGACCTCTTCAACGGAGCTTAGTTTAATTTTCGCATCACCCTCATTGGTACATTTCTGATTTCGCAAATAAGATACCAGTCTATTGTATTAATTTTTAGCCAAATAATAAAATCAATTTTACTCAAATTTATCGCATAACAAATTTCGCAAGGTGCCAACAAATTCGATAATCATAACGGTGCCTCAGTTGTTCTACTAGTTTTTTTTATTTTTTTTATTTTTTATTTATTTATTTATTTATTTATTTTTTTGAACCAAACAGACAGACACAGGCAGGCTTCGTTCACGTAGTTATATGTACATGTAAAACGCTGCTCAAAAAGCAGGTTAGCCTAGAAGAATGGTCGCGTACACATCGCACTCGAGCATGTTTGTCAATTTGGATGTTGGCATCGCGACTCCCAAACCCGCGTAATCGTAAATATACGCCTGCACAGAATTCAACCTAATGTTCGATTGTTTCCTCAGTAGACGATGTTAAACTAATTTTTATACGATCTCGTCGGAGTATAATAAATAAATGCGTAGCATGGTAAGTAGCGATGTTGATACTCGTAGGTATACGTATTTAAGGCTAAAATGTGTGTTAAGGGATGCTGTCGCGGTTCCTGCCGCTACGACTTTTACAGGAAGGAAAACGACGAAGCAGAGTCTATCTCAAGAATTTCTAAGTAAAGTTTTAATGGGCTATCCGCTAGGGCTTATACAAGGTGCGCTATATATACATGTAGTCTACGTATAGGTTATCGCCGGGGCTACTTAGAAGTTTAGGAATTTTGGCGACACGTTAAACGCTCGCCTTTATCTTTATCATTGTCCTCACAAAACTATTTATACTTCCCATTAATTAAACAATTCCAAGTATTTACATTTAACGCGTGTCGCGTCGCGTCCGTCGCCTTGCCTTAGCTCGCATTATAACCTTGCAAATTAGGTAGGCAAACCCTATTCGTGATGTAATTTAGTGAACTCAGATACCCGATAGGTACCAAATACCTATGCTTAAGCACCTGAAGGTTCTGCTATTCATACGTATTACATGTAGGTATGCACGAAATTTCCCAACTGCGATTCTTATACGTATTTCATTTTTCCATGATGCTAAATGCCTGTTTCTTCCGCAGCATGAATGGTAATCGAAGATCTTTTTCGTTGCTATGTTGCACGTAAATCGGCTACTACGTTGTCGTGCCGCTAATTCTCAGCCTCAATAATTATAGGAAGATGCGCAAGATGAGTTTACGCCTAGCTCGCAAATACGCCAAATATTGAAAATGTCAAATGCCTCATTAAAAAACTCACACAATTCATTTATGTTCGTATTAAAGGTATTGCTGCGCCGCGCCGTTTCGAACGACCATTTCCTGCTACTACAGTGCTAACGATACTATGCTGTTCAACACTGTTATATGTACGAGTAGGTAGGTAGCTAAGTACGTAGTCAGCATGGGAGCATGAGAGCCGTGAAAGTTGAGCTACAATACTAACCGTCAAACTTTTAAGGGTAATCAACAATCCACGAATGGAGCCAATTTTCAAATAATTTAGCCAAGCTTAACGTTATACGGCGCGGCGCGTAAATACGTAGCCTACTAACCTACGAATACATATTGCATGTATAAATATACGAATAGGTGCATGCGTATAACCTCATACGTTTTGTATACAAATATAGGTATCTAAATCCATATATAATTATACACACACATGACATACGTTCATTCTTATTGGTATATACTCGTATACTTGTATGTAGGTAGTAGGTAGTAGATAGTAGGTACGAACTACGTAGAAATACTTAGAAACTAATCTGCCGACTGCGGTTTTCGTACTTTCGCGCAATAAAAGGAAATGCCACGCTGCTAAATTCAACTTACCAACTCGCTAATTTCCACATCACATAAATTCAAAAACTTCAGCTAGCTTACATTCATGCTAATACGACCACGCCTATGCCCGCTGTGCAATAATTTTTTTACCTTATGTGCATTACCTAGCATACGAGTATTATGTATGTAAGGTAAGTCTATGCAGTAGATGGTACATTCTCCTATATCGCGTTATATACATATATATCATTTTTATTTTGCCCAATTAGGTACACCGAAACTTTTCGAAATATCCAAAATTTAAACCCGATTGCTTATCAAAATGAATAGACTCACTGAAGCAGGTTACACAACTTCGCCGTGGTCACCAAAATTTTTGAAAATTCATGTTGCCCATATTTACGTCATCCCGTGCATTTTATCCTTACTTATAAGATTAAGTCGCCATGAGCGAGGCCTAGTTCTCGACCCAGTGCTACTAAATAATATGTAGGCAACAATAATTAGGTATACGTACCAGCGGCAATACTTGGTTTGATGAAAACGAAAAATGCAGAAAGAAGTCAAGAAGATGGTGAAAGCATGCTGAACAAACTTACTACCGAAATTAAAAATCAACTGGAAGAATATCGGAATATTACTCAAAAATGACAAAAATAACTCATTAAAAACTGAAAAAACATTCAAAAGTCAGTCCACCACACAACAACTTCCCTCCCTCTCTTGGGACATCCCCTGTGACTAGTCGTCCCCGTTGGTCCTCCCGATGTCCAGTGATTAAAACAGTATTACACAAAAGTACATAATTTAGGACACTATGCGAAATTTGGAAGAACTTCGCTAAAGGTCATTGCACTGACGGTAGTCAAATCGCTTTGTCGGGTTTCTCTATATTCGTACCTTATTCTTGAATTAAATGACGTTACGCCTCAGTAATAATAAACCGGACAACCAGTCCGAATACGTAATGACGTCGCAGCGCGCTGCATTGCTATGTAGTTAATTTAGCATATAGTACATGTAATATGGGGGGGTCTAAGGTTCTTCTTCCCGCCAACCAGAAATTTGTATATTATTTCTTTTTATCTTATAAAAATAGCGTCTGTGAATAGTGGATAAATATTGATTTGGAACAGTCTAAGGCATTTGTTACCTATATTTAATATCCAGATTGAGTTTGTATTTCCTAGCTTCTCAGGTCTAATGTATACACTTCCATACAACAAGTGAGGTCTTAAGAAATGAACTCATTATTTTTCACTTCGCAAATAGAGAAATTGAGTGTTTCTTCATGTTGATGCTTTAAACAAAAGATTATGTCTCAGTGTTATTCGTATGCTAATTATATACGCTGATGTTAAAAGCATTTGTGGCTCGAAGAGTGACATCAAATAATTTTTACACCAAAACCTTTTTCTTTTTTTTTTCAAATTGAAAACTCTTGCTCAAATCCCATGTCTCAACAGCTTCTCTAAATGGAAAAGCAACTGCATGTATGCGACTTATTCTACTTTTCCGATGCTCCAAAAGGGCATGGCTGGCAAGTGGAGAAGAATGGTAAATTTGTCTTGGAGCGATTTTGTGCTAATACTTGGGTGGTAGGTAGGTAGGTAGGTAGGTGGGTAGGTAGGTAACATTGAAAAACATCATTGACCAAAATTTTGGACCCCTAACCATTCATTTTTTTGAGAGGGGGCACCTCGAATGAGAAATAGATAGAAATTTTTCTAGCAAACAAATTGATCGTACAATTTTTTACTATGTTGAAGATCCTTATAAGAGCCATTTCTGAAAAAATCATCACCCCCACTCCTCCCCAATTTCCCTCCAAAAATGAGTTTTTGTAACTTTATTTAATTTTGTTGATGATGATAATAATCTGGCACAAAAATTAAACCGCTGTTTTGACTTTTTGATGACGTATATTTTTTTCAAAATTTTAGCTCGTGTGCGCCGTGGTCAAAATTTCCAAAAAATTAAAACAAGGGGTAGTTACCTAGAAGTATTTTTGAGAGAGAAAAAAAAAACGATTATTGATGATGCAATTCCAATTTTTTTAATATATTAGCTATTTGTATCAATAGCAAATAATAGCTAAGAAATATAAAACTCCATTTCAACTTTTTATAATAGAAATAATTTTTATTTCATCTTTTACTACTTTATTATTATTATTTTTTTTTTTTGTGATTTAAATTAACTTCAGGTTTGATTTAAAAAAAAAATTACAGCATTTTCTACTATGAATCATGTTAGTATGGATAATGGTTATTTTTGTTCACGTAAAATTTATGGATTGATGCATTTATTTTTACATGATACTTCATGCATTAACGCTGTATACACCGTATACTTTCAAGAAAAATTCTCGAAATGCAACGCGTAAGACCTATATATTCAAGTTACAATCCATAACCTTACACGTATACAAAAAAATCGGAATGTTGCGTACAAACATGTATAATATAATAAATTTTTGGACTCTGAGTAGTTTAATTTTAAAAGTACATATCAGTTTTGTAAAGTAGGTACCGTTCTATTTAATCATATATCTATTATCATTTTTTTTTTCGAATTGTTCTTAATGAATTTCAAAATTATTTAGCTTTCTGTTATTCATTTTCAGTTTTGGCAAACTCATTTGGATGTCAACAATATTGAAACAACGTATACAACAAAAGATTGTCCAAACAATAAGTATAACCAATATAGGTACCTAATCTGTGAACAGGTATCATTCTGTTCTGTAGTAGGTACCTTTGATACTCGGAGCAAAATTTTGAGAATAAAAGAAAAAATCCCTAAGGAAAACAGTAAGTACATTTACTGTCTATTTTTTTATCGTTATTACCTAATTTTCAAGTTAGTCATGGATTATAATGTTTTTTATATTACTTTTAATAAACTTGTTTTTTTTTTTTTTTCTATTTTTGGTTACCTATTCAGGTATTTTCAATTATAACAAAATCGTAAAGATGTCATTGTCAACAACTGGATTAAAACAAGGTAGTATCAGCTATCTAATTAGTACATGGTACTTTTCAGTTTTGAAGAGGTTTTGGTCATCAGTGAGTTTTCTCGATAAATATAAATAGGTCAAAAGATTCTCCAAACGATATACTTTCACGACTCTTTTCAGTTTCCAAGTACCTTCCACAGAAGGATGGAAATTTTGGAGAAACTAAAAAGAAATCCTCAAGGATATTAAGAATTGCTATGTTTCCGTCCTTCAGTGAAGCAGATACCTGTTACTTAATTTCATACTTTTTTTTTTACACACTGTACAGTGTACAGGTAACGTTTAATGCACACATATAATATAGGTACGTATAAATACTCACTCACCTAAGTTCGAAAACAAAAACAAAAAAATAGAGAAATAAAAATGCTGAAAATTGAAACTAAAGAAACGCTTAATACGTTGCTTATTTACCTACTTAGTTGGAAATGGCGCTTTTGTTTACTTAATTAAACTTCTACGCTTATTTCATTCTGTCGTGCCGCGTTGAGCCGCAATTAATGTATTTTGCCGTGAACGTGTTTATCATGAGAAATGTGTTTGCAACTACAGATACACACGCGAATCGAAAAAGGGTAAAGGCTTCGAAAATTGCGACGTAGGTAGGTAGTAGGTACTGCGTATTACAGACTAGTTAACGTGAGCGTAGTTGCACGCACCGTAGCGCTTGGTGAATGGATAATAGACGTCTTACATCACAATAATTAATGTGAGTATGTACTTAGGGATGTCCCCATCTAATGTACATAGGCAGACAAGCAGTAGATAGTAGGTCTAAACGTACTTGACAATTAGCATAGTTCAGCTAAAACTTTTGAAAAAACAATTGGAAATTTGAGTCGTGTCGGAAAAAAAAAAAACATTGTTATGTATAAACGATTTATTTTACAAATACGTAGGTTCACGAGTAGATACTTATAAATATACATGAAGGTACCTACATATAATTTACGCTTACATGTTGTCGTTATCGTAAGCTTCATTAATTAGCTATGACGTCACAAACAATGTAGGTACATACACTTCAATACGTGTATTATAACATGTACCAGTATAACATATGTAGAATAAACGAAAATAAGGTAGTAGCTAACATTCATTTTACATACCCACATGTAAGTAAGATTACCGTACAGTATTGTGAGTAAGTAAGTAAGCAAGTGAAACAGTATGTATATGTGTCATGGAATAAGGTTTGGGTGTTAGTGACCAAAATTATTTTTTCGAGAAAAACGCGTTTAAAGTTTTGGTGTTGAATTTAAAAAAAAAAATTGAAGTAGTCAACTTTAAACGGGTGTAACTTTTTTTTGAAGTCAAATAAGGGCCTGGAGACGGTTTTTTGAACTCATGAGACATTATTACATAAAAATCCGATAAAGAGTGAAAAATTATTTTTTGTTCACTAACGCTCAAACCTTATTCCACAACCCATAATATGTACTCGAACTATGTACGTATAGCCATTTGTACTCATTTGATAAGAATGAAAAGAAGAAATGCACGCCGCCTGATGAAGGGATCTGGTAACCTACAATAAACTTTTGGCCAAATATGAATTCATAAATAACTAAGTAAATTTGAAATAAACTGAAAATCACGCATCTGTACAAATTTAGAACCATATACGTTTGATACAGATTAAGATTTAGGGTTTTGTAAACATAGGCATATCGCAATATGTAGGCAGGCTTTACTTGTTCTTTATACTACTCTAGGAGTTTACTTTGATTCATAACAAACTAATCATTGCTGAAAAGATGCATATCATGAACTATTTTATGAAATCTACTCGATTTCCGATACCTGTTGACAAAATACAATACATTCAAAAATAAAACGTCGAATGGAGCAACAACGATAAAAACAACAACAATAATAATAACAACAACAACAACAACGACGACAACAACAACAACACATCAAAAATAAATATAACGATAAAATATGAAATAACAAATGATATCAACAATAACAGAGGCAACAACAAATATAAAAATAATAGTAATAATCTAAGTTTGTTATATGTATAGTAATTAAATAAGAATAGGTACTTGATACTTATAGGTAAGTACTAAGTACGTATAGGTAATATATCGATAATTTCATTCATAGTTGCAGTTTAGTTACTCAGAATGATATTAAAGGTACCTACCTTAGCTTATTAAGGTATTATAATTACTCACTTAATTATATTCAATTAAAATACTTATCTATATCATACATCTATAGATAATCATAGGTACTTCATCACGTTGCCAAATACAATAACAGCAATAATGAGAATAGTGCTGACATTGCAGGATGGCAATAATGATGAAGATGATAATACATAACAACTTCTACGAAAGTATACCAGTTTGGTTAAAAAAACACAAAACAAAACAAAGCAAAAAATTATACTTGATGGTTATGAATAAATAAATAAATAAATAAAAAATTATTAGATTAAAAATCTAAAATTTCAAGTATAAATAGACACCAAAAGTGGTTTAATAACAACTCTATACTTACTTACATATTAAGGGAGTATAAGTAAGTACGATGACTAGAAAATGTTAACATTTCAGTTTGATACAAAATGTTGAATTTGTCGCATTTAGATATAAACTGCAGATAAATACAATATTCACCTATAGGTAATTTTATGATTATGAATTTATAATAAGGTAGGTAATGTACTTGTATGAGGATTCACAGACGAGGTATTCTTTTCATTTGATAAATTAACCAGCTAAATAAACAGTAGATAAAAAATAAAAAAGACTTAAACGGGAACCAGGTTAAATGTCCATCAGATATGTTCTCCGTTTTATTACAAGTCAAAACGTTCGAATTTTTACCCGCCCCTTTGAGTAACAAGTTCGCTAATTTTTCGTCGCAATACTTGACTGGCACTTGGCGTAGTTCCCTTACTAGTCAGAGAAGTGGGAAAAAATTTAAAATTTGCCAGACGAGCGCAAGTAAGTAGCACAACTACACGTATCCATGCCTATGTTCAATCGCGTATACATGAGGGCGTCGTATACAAACGTATATTATATACCATACACGCCTTCAAAGAAAAGTAAGTAAGAAAAACAATTGACGAGTTATACATACATTTCGGGTACAGGCTTTCGTATGGCATAGGTATAGGTATGCGTAATCGTGTTGCGTAAGGTATGTATGCATTGAAGCTATACGTTGATTGTCGATCAAATATTGGAATGGGTTTATAACACAATTTTTCTTCATACATCAATCGATAGAAAACAAAATAGAATCCAAATTTAAAATACAGCATTCAGTTTTAGCAAATTTAGCCGAAAGAGTCGAAAATGCTCTAAAAAAGTTGCGATAATGAGCGTAGTGATGACGTCACTAATTGTAACGTTCTGTTTTATAGGGATGTAGTAAAATACGAGGGAAGCTACAGCTCCAGTGCGCTACGCGGCTTAAACACTGGTGGATTCTGACTTATCGCTAGCTGCCTACAAAGCGTGCTTATGAGTTATGACTGAGTTGATTAAGTAATACGTATAACTGAGAAAATTTAAATTAGGGAGCCTAAATATTTCCGAAATTTTCTTATTCAATAGCATATCTACATGTGAAATGGATCAGTAGCCGAGTTGGCAAATGTAAAAATTGAAAAGCAACGAATGCAGCAATTATTTTCATATGAAATTATTTCATATCAATAATGAAAATACACTTACTTAGCTATGTTGCTTCCACGCGCATTGTAAAATTCTCTCACATACCTTCTTTCAATACATACACTCTTGTCAAAATCCACTACAAGTTACCTACACCATACCATTTGTATGCATTTTAATCCTCAACGACTCGTGATTTTTCGATCGAAAGTTATACAAGAGAATTTAAAAAAATTTTCATTTAAAAAAAATACGTAAATGCAAATATCATAATTATATGACTTTTTTTTCGCGCCAATCGAAAGAGGAGAAAATTTGGCGTATTTTCTTCATCTTAAGCACCTATAATGTCATTCAAGTTTTTGTGGTACTTTTGTTTGAAAGTTCAAATTGCTTCACCCCAACACGCATCGTAAGTAGGATTGATAGATAAATTGCATGGATTTCTTCTTTAGGGTAAGTAAAAGAAGGGAAAATCTAACATTACTTTGCGTATATAGAAAGCAACGCCCTATAGCTAAAGAAACGATCACGCTCCTTCACCACTTGTCAAACAACATCGCACCAACTTGAGTACCTGCAGTGAATCTGCTGACAAAGCAGCAAAAAAACGCCTCCACACATTTTCCTTTTTCCAATATACCCATCCCTATATTAGATTTTTAAAAACATGATTGATTCAAAGCTCACCTTAGATGGTCTCATCTTTGAAGCCATACTCCATTAATTAACAAGCTGAGTAATGGGTGAAATACCAAGACTGATACCTCCCAAACATTCAATTGGGGAGAAGAAGTCCTACTTTAAAGGCTCCGAATAAGCCACTGTCACGTCAATCATGCATACCTTCTATCGCGCACCCCATCTCCCATATGCGATCACTGCCAGATCCAGCTCTTCGTAGTTCACCTTTTACAAGACTGCCTACATTATTTCCCTTCCTACCCTCCCCCAAATTCTGAGAGATGATGAATCAACTGTGACTAACCTTCAAGTTTCATACAAGAAAATCGCATCTTACCTCAACTGTAATCTCTCCTACACTGTCCTCGTGCCTCTAGATACTCAGAAAAAAAGAAAAAGAAAATACGCATGGTGTTGTTCAAGTTTCCGAGATTTTTTCTCTTAAACTTGAAATTCGATTCAAATTCACGAAAATCATTTTTTTTTGTTTTTTTAACACTCTCGGTAATTATTTTAAAAACAATAAAATTTTGAATGGTTTTCAAAAAAGAAATCGATGTTACATTACGTTATGAAATATTTATGCAAATTCATCTATTTCAGAAAAATATTTGATCGACTTATGTCATTAGCGTAACTAGCTTTTGTTCAGAGCCACTGGGGGAGGGGGGGTGCGATGAAATAAAACAAAGTAATGTTACTCTTTTTAATTGGGGAAGGACTTATAAGAGGTATTAGAGATTTTAAAATTGAAATGTTGCATTCCAAAAAAAAAAAAAAAAACATTCACTTTTTATTAAAAAATAATTAAAATATTTAGTGTTCAAATCTAAACATCCTAATTCGATTTTTTCGGGGGGGGGGGGCTTTCTTGAATTGGCCATGGCCTTCCTGGGCCACCCAGTAATTACGCCACTGACCTATGTGTACCCACGAGCTTACTTTGAGTAACATCTTTTCTTATACTTTTTTTCGTATTCTTGTTTTATTTTGACAAAAAATTAATAACAGCAAAGGATTTAACTTGCAAATATATCTAAATATGGAGATAAACTGCAATGATAACAGTTTTTCATTGAGAACTGAACAGTTATGAGATCACAATTCGGCATTCACAGTATACACAAGTACGTAGACAACTTTTAAAAAAGGAAGAAAAAACAAAAAATACATAAAAAAAAAAAAGAATGAAAAAAGAAGAAAGAAGAAAATTTAGACATTTTCGTTCGGTAGTCATCACACTTCTTCACAGTGAACTGAACGAGACGAGTACAAATCCAACGACTAATATTTGCATGTTGATTATAAGTTGATCAACGCTTGATGATTGAAAGCCGCGAGATGGTTGCGGAATAACTATAGCATGCGATTGCGGACACTCCAATTGGTTATTTTTACCATCTACTAAACATTGGTGAAAATTACGTTTGTCTAGTTTAGTAATGGCGCAATAATGGTACCACGACGTATTTGAGGTACAGTCTTGCTTGCTACTTTTAACGCTGTATGCGTCTAAATATCTGTAAAATTTTCAATAGACGTCCATATAAGTATGTTCACAGCATATAACTATAATGGTAGATCTTGACTAAAATTTTATATAATTTCATTTCTTTGTAGCGAAGGAATCATAGTAATATGATTATTATAAGTATATGGCCTCCGCGGAGAGTAGAGGACACTACTTCATTACTGCGTGAAGACGCCGACACTAATAAGGTGAATTTTTCGCCTGCGCATTCAGTTTATTCGACGAAGAAGTGTTTTCAATTAAAATATACGCAAGATTTCAATTGGTGTTTGACGTTTCTTTCAAGAACTGAGATGTGATTAAAGCCCGATTTGCGTGTTTGATGGAAATTACGCAGGTTTGAATACACAAGTCCGAAATCACAAGTTTCGTTACTTTTCCCCATCTTTTTCGGTCATATTTTAGAAATCGTAGATGCCAAATGCTCTAATGACTCAAGATAAGAACTCGAAATCGAAAAGAATGGTAGATATATTATTCACTTGAAGTAAGTAGGTACATTTTATTTTGTAAGTAAAATATTTTAGCGGACAAAAAATTGTCGTAGCTTTGATAACGCAAGCGCGATAAACTTTTATATAAAGCCAACAAAATTTAAAATTTATAAATCGAACACTTTCTCACGAGGATGTGCAGGATAACAAAGCATCATACTTATTCCAAAATATGAGAAAGTGAATGTAATGAGGAGGGGAACGTTTTCCAAAATTTGAAGAAGGGAATCAGGAAATTTAAGAGATGTGCGTATAGGTGTGTACTTGGGGCAATCTATGAGAATGCGTGGGATTGTGAGAACAGTGGAACATGCGTGGCATTGAGGAGAATTTTCTTTAAGGAAGAGATGTCCATGAGTCAGCATAGTGTGACCAGTGCGGATACGGCAAACAGCGACTTGGTGGTTTCTGCTGAGGCTCGCGTCATCATATTTGGTCGGCTGAGGGAACTTTTCGCGTAGGATATTGATGATGTCTCTGGAAAACGTGCTAACATTTGGGACAGGTCCCATGATGGCTGCCTGTTTTGCCCCGTGGTCTACGATCTCATTAAGACCAAAACTTGCGTGACCGGAAATCCAAGCGTTTGTTAAGCCTATATGATGCTGTGTGACTAAGGCTTCTATTTCATCGGCAATAGGATGATTTTTCCGCGACATAAATATTGTTGCGGCCGATAACGAGTTAGGGCAAATCAATAATTTTAACCGGTTTTCGCGAGAGGCCTCCTCAACGACGAGGAATATAGCGTATAATTTGTACGAAACGACACTGAAATATTTGGGTAAGGGAAACCGAACTACTGAATTTCCGCGAACGAAGGATCATCCACAACGATTTTCAATTTTAGAGCCGTCAGTGTAGTAAACGTCATAACATTGGTAGTTGTCGAAGAATGAGATTTGAGATTGGAGGGGCACCGGTCTAGCTGTTTTGGAGAGTAATAATAAGCTGGTATATACTTTGACAGAGGAACCTAGCCACAAGGGTGGCAATTGTTCATTAGTTTTTTTTTTTTTTTTTTTTTTTTTTTTTTTTTAAGAAATATTATTTAGATTTTTAAATCAAATTTTGGAAGATTTAATTTTTTTTGTTGGTTCTTTAGGATGATTTAAAATTAGGTATTGTAATTTTGTTTACATGATGTCATCTTTGCGAGTGTCTAATTAGATTTGGTATTTTGATCTTTGATCGTTAATTTTTTTATTGCAGTCCTAACCTAGTATTAACTTGGGAATCTTCAGAACTGCCTCCTCCAGATTTGAACGAAATGCTGCCTAAAATGTTGCACGTAGTGGTAGCACGCTACAACCAAAGTCTTAGCGGCCGTTTTGACTTTAAGCTTAAGCTTGTTCAACTAAAGTTCTGAAGTTTATGCCCACTGGTAGTTGAAAATATGATTTTTTTTCATTGTATGGCCTAAAGTTCTTACTTTGTAGTATTCATCGAGATAAACAAGATTGGTCATTTTGAATTTTAGCCTATATTTCAAATCGAAGGCATTACCGCAATTGAATGTTTTAAATGTAATTAAGTATTATCTATTTTTGTTTTTTACCTTCACTAAGCTATCTAACATTATTTTATAATAATGATGAAGAATTTTGTTTGTTTTTTTCCTGACCTATTCCAAAGTGAACTTCTGATTTTGCAGTTTCATTTATTTCCTTCTTTGTTTGTTTATTAGTTTTGCTTACAATCAGCTCAACTTTTCGCACAGAGCTTCGCAGAGGCCTAGCGTTCGAAAAATTCCATGTATCAAAGCAAATAAAATGCACCACTACAGTCGACTCCCATAGCATTACGAAAGTGATGAAATGCAGTGCAATGCATTATTTGTAAGTTTTGATAAATAGGTACCCACAGATATGTAGCGATGTGTGAATAAATCAAGCGTGAAAATTCCTCATCTTAAACGTGGACTTACTGTTCGAACAAAGGAGATCCATTGGCTCGGGTTAGGCTTACTGCTAAATCGTGCAAATCGTTAGCTGTAACACTTTTCAAATTGTAATACGAACATAATTCGTATTCTTTCATCCATTCAGCATTTTTTTTGGCATTGGCCGCCCGCAAATCAAGATAATACTGCTCATAATCGTAAATCTAAAAGCGAGCGTATTGATAAAAATCTATCATGAACGTGGCATGATGGATAAGAAAAATTTCATAAATAAAAACTACTATTAATAAAATTAATATTATAAATAAAAAAAATAATAAAATTTAAATAATCAAATGAATAAAACAATCTAAAATTATATAAAAATAAACTAACATAAGTACTTTCAGCTACTTTCAGTTCGCAATACCGATAACCGATAGCCTAAGATACAATTACGTATTATAAGTACGAAAACTCACCTTGCCAGTGGAATCGTCAAATTTGTATAAACGCAACGCTGGATTGTTATAATCTCTGGGCGAAATGGCAGGCGTAACAAAACCGAACGAAATTGGTTCAGGTTTATCCGCTATTTGGAGAAGCAATACGAAAAATTAGTCAGTCTATGCAAGTAAATGAATGGTAGAGGTTGCATATTTATTTTGGCGAAGCGCTCACCAGTATTATTGTAAAATATTCGAAACGTATCGGCGTGCAAGTGTCCGAAAAATTGCGCCGAAATAATATCCGCGTTATTCTCGATCATAGCTAGAAATTTCGCATTATTGTCGTCGGACATCATACATTTAGGTACAAATTCACGACCAGGTTCTACAAAGCCAGGTGGCATATGTCCAAACAAGAAAACCTGTAATATTAATCGAGCTGTAACGAAAAACGATTGAATTTACAGAAGAGAAAAAAGTATCAACGAATTTCTGACGTTTCTTGGTAACTAATAGACCATAGCTATGCGCGTAGATTGCATTTCCTAATGGATGCAACTCTGCAAAACTACCTATAGCTTCGATAAAATATATAATTATATACAATTAATTTTTTAATTTAAATTTTTCAATATTGAATAATTATTAAATCCACCTAATTTAAATCATTCATTTAATGAAAATTTAATTATTTTAAATATAACAATTAATTAATTAATATATTTTATACAGGTACATATCTAGTGGCGTAGCCAAGGGGAGGCAACTAGGACGATTGCCCCCCATGACCTTATTCACAAGGATATTGAAGTAAATATAAATGCCATTATCCATAGATTCGCTACAACGAAACCTCGAAGAATGGAGTTGAGTGATTGGAGCGTGTAATACTTATTACGTAGCATTTTTTTTTCATTCGTCACCTATCCGTTATGTATTATTAAGTTCAATCTTTTATGATTACCTTTCGATACCAGAATATAAATATTTATGCTACCAATCTTTTTATTACACATCCGCTAACCTCAGTTATTACCTACACTACAAAATACACCATGAAAAAATACTTGCTATGCTTCAAAAATCCCCCCCCCCACCCAGCAAGGCATGTCAGACCACAGAAAATTTAACAAAAAACACCTATTTCTTCTTCGAGAGTTGTTGCTACGCCACGTACATATATATCTATGATACCAATTCGCATCCGATGCACCAAACAGAGCAATTTGCTTTCAATATTTATGATAATTTTTTTTTCGCTCATTTACTGCATATTAGTGAGAAAACGACTTTACTGATCAACACGATCTATCGAGGGGTAAAATATGCGGAAGGAAACTGAAACAGCGTTTATCTCTTTGACTATATACTAGATGGACCGAGTTACGTGTTGGAAAACTGCGGTGAAACATTACATGCTCAGAATCGGAACACTCGTTGCAACTTTATATCTTGCGCATGCCCGAAGTCCTTTATCACTTTCATGTTATTCTGATTCTAAGCAGTACTACTGATGTCCCATTGCCGCACTACTAGCGCGAAATAAATTTGCGCATGCGCATTTAGAATTTAGTCACGAGTGTTTTGAGAAAATCTGTGTAGTGTATCACCGTTTTTGGGTTGGCATTTGCTTGTTGCTAGCTCGGTCCATCTAGTATATAGTCAAAGGTTTATCCACACGTTTTCGATGGTGGCGCTATCTGGTGATACCACCATGTGATTGGTTTGTATACAATTTCCATAAAGGGGTCGAAATTATCTCCAGCTGAAAAACTGCTTACAGACCTATGAGCACCCAACGTGGCCAACAGCGCCGTACAGAGAAAATTCGGGCCCAGGACCGCAGAAGGAAACGTCATAAGAGCAAAAAAAAAAGTTGTGGAGGTAAAGGCAGATTTTTTAGCGCCGATGTGTCAAGTCGCGGGCTCTCAAAGGGCCCTGAAAAAAAACTCGGGCCCGGGGAAAACCTCCCCTTCTTCTCCTACCCTGCTAAGTCCTATAGTGGTCAACTAACACTTATAATCATCTACACACGATGATGCCAAAGTGCCTTCGAAATCGGAGCCAAAATTTCGACCTCACTCAAACGTTCACTCGCTCATAAAAATTCAAGTTAATTCGTTGAATGAAATAAACACCTCAAATTTGAAATCTGATAAGGATTTCTTTTTTAGTTACTGAAACAAACTAAGCCGAAAACACTGGTTTCTTTTGTTTTAGATTCGGCTTAAAGATTCCCTATGCAACCCTATTATGTGCAAGTACATGATGCTTCTCAATACAAATTCTTCGAAATCCCAAGTATCGGCAGTACCCATGCACAAAAATATTAGTAGTACTCGCCCTGCCCTCTTAACAAATTATGTCGTGAATCACGATACCATAGCGATATAGCATTAAGTACCACACTTATTCAATGGAACCAATAAAGACGAAGGTACCGATATCATATGGGTAAATATAAACGAAAATAAACAAAAAAGAAGCAAAAAAGAACGAAAAAATCGTAATTTGCCCAACGCTATACAAAAGGTATGGAGCAGTAATTTGAGACCCACATCAAATTTGCCACTATCCATTTGAGACCCGAAGTGGGATCGGGACTGCCTTTACTGCAGTAAAGATGGACATTTGCCAGATGATTACAAATGGTCAGAAACCCAGCTAACATTTTTATTGAAAAATTAGCTAAAAATAAACTTTCATAATTTTTAATGGTCCCTTTTGTCGATTTTGGCAACCAGCCCCTAATTCTTGGATCCACTACTGATTATTACTGTTTACATTTTTCGTCCATGATTCGTAAATGAATTTCAAATCGTTTGAAAATTCGTCTGTGTTTTGTCAAAAAAGTGGTCCCTGGATAACGTTGACATTACCGCGTTCGAAATCATAAATTACACAGGTAAATGTATCGCAGCGCGGCGCAGCGCGACGCTTCAAATAATTCAACTTACTGTGCTTTTTTTCTTTCGTACTTCCTTGAAAACGTTTTCCAGCCATTTCCACTGATTTAATGGATCTTTATTTGAGGCCATATAATTCGTATTCAAGACTACAATAGTTGGTCGATTTTTTTGCTCTATACTGTAATAGCCGCCTGTCAAAAATCGCACTTTGATTACTTTACCGACTTCAACGGAAATCCAAATAGTCGACGTTATTATAGGTACCTACGTTATACGTTATTCGATACAAACGTAGGTATAATGTTGTTTCAACTTTACTCATAGACGTACAGATGAACATGCGCCTTACGCTATACGAATATAAAACGGAGATTTGTTATGCTAGTCTACCTTAAGGAAACGATGAGGCTACACGTAAATTTTCTACATCGCGCATTCACCCACCACTTCATGACTTCTAATACAACTATGTACTTTTGACTTGTCAACTTATGTGTATTTACACTGTGCCCAAGTGATCTTTGCACATCTCCAGCGATGTACTGAACGGGGGAAGAAGGGGAGTTTCCCATAAAGAAAGCAATAAACCAGATGCATTTTTTTAAATAAAATATTAAAATTTAATAAATTTCTGATTTTTGGAATTCAAATATTTAACAAATTTTTATTCCTATTTTTGAAATACATACTTATCTCTTCGATTAAATCATTCACTAACACAATTCCTTTTTTTCGAGAAATATAACCAAAAAAAAAAATAGAGACGGCAGAAAACTGAAAATTTTGAAAATTTATCTAAAAATTTGGAAGTTTTGGTTAGCGATTTCTTAAATTTATAAATGTTTTTGAACTTTTTATAGGGTGTGAAATATTTATCAACTTCTCTCCATTGTGACCTACATTGCAAAAACAAAACAAAAAAATATATAAAAAATTGTGAACTGGCGCATGTGCGCATCCTGGATTCCTCCCGCCCAGATGGGCAGGATAACACAAAAACTTTCTAGTAATAGCAAATTCATAATATTATTTTAAACTGGTTGAAAAAAATAACACGAAAAATATAATGAACATTATACGCTTGCGACAACGTGCGATAGACTGATCTGCAGCTGGGAGATACGTAAGTAGAGGGAGTCGATATCGATTATCTTATATTAGAGGAAAAACCATTGCTCTCATTGCCCACCCTCACACACGTCGCTGATTGAACGAATTTGCAACATTTGCACCATACTACTGCACAATAAAAAAAAAAAACGTAAGCAGCCATGCCGCATTACTGGAGCCAAGTAATTCGGAACAAACATATGGTATTCTTGCCATGAAATAATCATCTGAACATTGAACACATACTTCTCAAATTATAAGTATTTGAGGATTCTCACATTATCTTCAAATCTTGATGACCCGCCATTTTAGATCCATTTTGACTCAAATTGACGAGGTCATATTCTGCTTATTAACTAATCCTACACACGACGTTTGACCTTTTTAGGCCGATTTGGTGATAAGATATGAATGATTCATGAAATTTTCTGCGGTAATTTCCCCTTTAAAAGATGTTTTTTGCTCTAATTCCACTCCAAAAGCACTTCGGAAGCTGAAATTTAGTTATGTTGGTGTCCATGATCCACTCTTTCATATGAGATCAAAAACAAAAAATTTGAGGCATTTTCCCCTTCTCCAGCATCCTTCAAAATTTGAGAGATCCGCCATTTTTAATTTTTTCAAAAAAGAAAAAAGTTCTTTTGTCGTATTTGTAAAAAGAGTCTCTCACCAAAATTTTAGCGAATTTCATCAATACTCGCCGGGGCCACGCGTAGGCCATAAAAACTAAAATATCCTCAAAAAACCGGTTTTTGCTTTAAGTTTCCTCAAAATGCACTTGGGAAGATGAAATTTAGATATGTTGGTGTCCAGACTCACTCTTTTATATGAGATCAAAAACAAAAAAATTGAAGTATTTGCCTATACTCCAACTCCCCTCAAAACTTGAAGATCAGCCATTTTGAATTTTTTCGAAAAAACAAAAAAACTCGTTTTGTTAGATTTCTAAGTAGAGTCTCTCACCGAGTTTTGAGCGAATTTCATGAATTCCCGCCCCCGCTACGCGTGGAGGAAAAATATATATGTATATACCAAAAAGTTGGACATTTGCCAGATGATTACAAATGGTTTGAAAAGCAAAGACTTGAAGACCACGCCCTCCCCGATCTTCCCCCTCCAAATCAGGTAGGCTGTGATTGCTGTCGTTTTTAGTTGAAAACTCAGCTAGAAACTACAATAAGTAATACTCTTATACACTAAGGTAAGCTGCGCTTGATGAATAGGTACTATTACCACGTATTTCCAATCTATCTACCTGTACCTACCACGAACTAGGGAATAATAAACCTACGCATACGAAGCAGATACGCCTGTGTCTATATAAAGGAAACTTACCGGATGCAAAAGTCTCCAAGGCTTCGGAAGGAAGCCATAATTTCCATAACTCGGTTATGTGTTTGTACATAGAAGGATCAAATGTCGGATTATCATTGTGCCCTAAAACGGGTATCACAAAAAACGTACTGAAAAACTGTTTAAATAAGGACGTCGCTTTTGCTAACGCGTCGATTGTTTTCAGTGACGAAGTGTTGGCTATTGAATCGCTACAATGAAAACAGACATGCGAACACAAATCAAAAAACACATACTTAGGACTTGAGTTCACTATAATTATAACTAACTGTGTATTACTTATTACAAATAAGAATGTAATAGGTACGCGATAAAAACTAATTAAATATGATGGGGCTGGGTATTACACTAAGGGCTAAACCTTGGACAAAATGTGAGGACTCAAATTTTTTGCACTTATAAAAATTTAATATTTATGTGTCACTGAAACTTCGGACGGTGGAAAAAATAATAAATAAATTAAACCTAACCAAACCCAGCTTTGAGGTAAGGAATGTAAGTCTGAAAGTTCCAAGTCTGAAGGTTCGAAGGATAAAATAAATAATAATGCAAAAATTGTAATAATAAAATAATATTAAAAAAAAAAAATTGACAAAAAAGTTTGAAAAAAAAAAACTTCACCCGAAAAACGGTAAAAAAAATCAGGGGGCAGAAGAAGGATTCAATTCCGCATCTTACGACACAGTAAACCATTACCTTCACCAATTCGCCATGGGTGGCTCGGCTAACAGCGCTAACAAGTCCGTATACATACGCGTTGCATCAGAAATACGTAAGGGTACATAAATGTTAAATAATGTAGAAATCAAAAAGTAATGGACTCCACCACTATTTGATAAAGGTTTAGCCTCCAGTGGGTAATACTTTTTAACCATATTTATGATCTTTGCTGCGGCGGCATAGCGCTAGAAAACGCTTTTTGCGTTCCTTTTTGTTTGTTCCAATTTTTTTTTCTTTTCATTTACAACACACTACTAGAGAAAGCAGAAATGTGAAATTTCATGCTCTGATGAATCTGACTGAATTTCATAATTGTGCCCAAGTTCGAAATTTGTACGCATGCTTACAAGGTCAAAACGAATTTGAGGAATGAAGGAAATGAAAAGATTAGGTGGTTATTAAGTAGGGAGGGGGAGGGAGTAAATTTCGGTTTTCTCGCTAAATGATAAAGGACGTCGAAGTTGTTAAAAATTTTAGTTTCGAAAAAAACAAATTTTTTCTGGTTATATTAAAATATGATGAATGACATGAATGACAGCTGTTGACAAAAACGGCCCACCCTCATCATTTTTTATTTCCCCATTCAACCCATTCTTTACACTCTGCTTCGTATCATTGATGTAAGAAATGAAACTTTATACTTAATTATACTGATGTTTTCAAAAAAGTAAGTACAAATATTTTAAAATACCTATTCTATTCAACACATGTACATAATTACTTGAATCGATTTTACTACTGAAAAGGACATAAACATCATCATCAGCTCGTTCCCTCAACATGTCAATTATTTCTTTTCACTATAAATAATTTCACTTTATTTCGACGATTTAACGCACGAAATGTATTACAGGTTTTCATTTTGAGATCTGTCCAGCGAGCAATGAATTAATTATTGAAAAGTCGATCACAAAGGCTTCGACATCTGGTTGACGAATGACGGACCACAGAAAAAAGGATCATGATAATATTATCATTTTCATATACATATAAGGCTATGCTAAGTGGGAATTGATTGTTGATCATTCAACGTGATATTTTGAGCTGTTTTTGAAAAATTTAAAGGAATAAATCTCTTGTAAGATTCAACTTTACCCTTATTCAAAGGCTGCGTCAATCTCGTGCTAAGACGTTATTATTTATTAAGATGGGAAATGTCTATTAATTAAAAAACATCAAACATCATTAACATACGAAGTATACTAAGTACATATAATACTATGTATACATTAAGTACCATTATTTAAATCTCAAAACTCCGTTTCAATTTCTCAAGTTGGAGGTAACAATATAATGGTAAATAATCTACACGACCAGCGAGTTTTTTGATAGGTCACACGGCGAATTTATGATTGTTTACTTTAATCTATGCACTGCATATATACAGCAAGCGCATGATCATGTGTACTTGCTATCTCTAGGTATAGTCTACGTTTGGTTTTATACAGGATGAGGGGCTTTTTTTAAGCTTAGAATTCGGATTCTGTTTTGCAACCCTGAGCTAAGGCGTCAGTAGACATTTTTGTTTGCGTTTTATTTAAATTGAAATGAACTGAAGGATTGTTCATGTACATGAGTTGAATAAAATAGTATATGCGTAACACGATAATAATGGCACTCCGTGATAAACTCGCACGATACAGCACTTTCCTGAAGGTTAATACAGCTCGTGCTGTAACTTCCGCAACGAATTATCAGTGAAAATGCCTAGGTTGTTAATTAGCAACATTTTTTTCATATGGAATGGAAGTGGAAAGCATTTCACTGATTAAAGTTTACAAAGTACACAGATATATCTATAGATAGATGATATTGCATACAGTAGGTACTATAATGACTAATGAATACTGCATCAGCTAATCAAACGTACCCAGACCATACAACGTATTCAACATTATCTCCTCGCTTCTTTTTCATAAAATGAAGCGCTGATTCTACCATTGTCCACGACGAATCACAACCGTAGTCACCATAAGTTGTTTTCCCTCCTTCGCCGTATTTGTAATGACACGCTGTTAATCGGAAAAAATATTGGTGCTTAAAAGGAAATACATTCCGAGGCGTAACACACGAATTTTAAGGGGGCAACATTAAATAGAGGTTAGCAGCATCACGAAAACTCACCACAAAAATTCAAAATGTCATGTTGTAAATTGATTGGGACTGGGTGCCAATTCGAAAAGATTACCAAAAAATTATTTTGTTACAGGAAAAGATTGAAAGGACTCTGCCTGAAAAACTGTGTGACCATGATATGCGCGAGGTGCCTAGGTAATTTTGCGGATACATTCCAGGCCGCACTGTAAAGTGGTAAGGGAGAAAAACGACGCCTATATAATACGGTCGCTAGCGTTAAGAGTTCGGTTGTATTTTGAGTTCTCGTAGATTGGCATCTGAACGCAAGGTGGCTGACATCTAGTGGGGAAAAGTATAAGTGCAGTAGTGAGGATAATTATAATAATATGGGGCATGTAGGTATAATGTAAACAACGAAAATTTTTATCATATTGTGTTCGTTTCCTGAGTGTTTTTAATTTGTGTTTAAACACATGCGTGAAATCAAAGTATCGTAAAAGTACTGGTAAAAATCATACATAGTCCCTATTACCCTTACTAGAACACTAGCGCTCAAGCGGTTATTCGGGTCCCAATAAAGATCACCCTGATAATCGGAGATAGTCATTAACCACCAGTGTTAGGGAATTAATACTACGACTGGCTATTACCGCATGGACTATCTGGTGCCAGCGTCGTATTTATGACCATGCACACCATGCACGTGCATGAAGCGCAAAATTACTATATGTTATCAATAACGCTAAAAAAGTGACGTTTTTGAAAGTAAAATTCTTCGCGAGTTTCAAATGGAAACTTTTGAAATTTGAAAATGAAGAGGATAAAACAATTTTCTTTAATTTGTTCAGAACGAAAAATTCAGTTTTCGTGTTTTTCTCGACAAATAACCAGTTAATCAAAAAACATTTTGTGAAGTTTCTCAAATTCTTATTATGAGTACATATTTCAAATTTCAAGCGAAACGGATAAGTAGTATTTGAGAATCAAAGTTGTACCTAAATGGCCATTTAGCAGGCAACCCAGCATGCAACGTGTATGTGAAATAGACCCCTAAATTCTAAAAAAAAGTAGTGAACAGCCGTATACTGCTGAGGTTTATATGGTTACGAAAATGTATTAAAAAGAGTTGATAGTATGCGATAGTCTAGTCAAAAGTTTGCTTATAGTAGCTTTTGTGGTAATCGTGAAACACTTTTAAAAGGTTTATGATCCAGCATTGAAAAAGATGAATCACGGGAAGTTCTCATTCGTTGTGAAGCTCTGGCGCTAATAAAGGAATTAAATCGTTTTGAATTTGTTTTTATGACAATTTTTTGGAATATACACCTACACATTATATATACCTAGATGTTGGGGCGCGGATCTAGAAAGTGCATAGAAGACAAAATTTTTAAATCTGGCACTGTCCGGTGCTAGGGACATGAACCCAAACTCGTCTCTCCCGCATGGCTCGTACCTGCGTTAGGCTACTTAAATAAAATAGGTGGTATAGTCATACCCGCACGGCCCTCATGTGCGTGTACCATCGTGTAAAAGGAATAAACTGAGCAGGCACCTATATCTTAGTTTTTACAAAACAATTATGGATGAAGTATCGTTGAAATACCCGCTCAAACAATTATAAGCTATCACTATCACTTCAAATACCTGACTCAAAATAAGAATTTCCCATCCCCCAAAATATCCCTATACCTACTTCACAAGCAGCGCCTCCATCGCCAACTCTATAAGTACTTTTTGTTAAAGAGTTGAGTTCTTCAAACATTTTCTGCCATTAAGTAATTTTCTTGGTAATTTTTCATCAGCGTAATCTTTTGAATTTGAACCCACTCCCTTAGTTCCAACCTATGCCTAGTTCGGTAGCAGAATCTTCGTGATGAGTTGTCCCTATGTTTTACTTTCTATTAAACTTTACTTAAGTTGATATATCGATAATTTATAGTTATAAAAATAATGTGTTCGCTCACGTCCATCGGCTGGTTCGTATGTTAAATCCAAATGGAAATCAGTAATATGCCAAAAGTAAGCTGCAAACAATTAATAAAACAAAAACAAAATTAAATATCTGCAGGTTACTACTATGAATATCGAAATTAAATTAGAAAAATTATGAGGGAAATTCTTGCATACAAAAATGGTCATCGGATTTGAATCTTTATTACAATATTTCCGCTCTCTAGTCTCCTTTCCAAAAATGCAGGTACAATACAAAATTTGTATAGCCAAAATCAAATAACCTTACATTGCCTACACCTATTATACAAGAAGAAAATGAGGTTTAATTTCAATTTTGGTGTAATACTAATATCCCAAAGTTATTTACGGGAATTTTCTTCTACGGCGGAACTAACGTCCAACAGTACCGTATTATACGAGTAAGTAGGCTACACCGTTGCTCATTGCTGAGAGGGGTTTTTATAATATATTTGATGGGTTAGGGAGCCATTTAAAAACACTCAGCTCCAGAACTACCTATTTCGAAGAACCTGATGTCTGAGCTGAAATTTTCAAGAAGAAGAAGAAAAAAGGAAAAAAAAGGTTTCAAGCGATTCACTATACGTGAAAATGATCAAATAATATTTCTTTTCGATTGGATAGATGTACATACGTATTAGGCAAACAGATTACAGACAAATGTAGTTTAAAACTCATTTAAAAAAGTCAAATATCGACCAATCTCAATGTTTTAAAATTTATCATTAATTTAATCAGATGGAAAGTTGGTTCATACACATAGGTATAGTTTCAGTTCAACTTATCGGCAACTCAAAGGTAAATACCATCTTATTTTAGCCATCAGTCCATTATCACCTAACAGTCTGGATGTAACAAAGTTTCACAATAACAGAATTGTAGCTACCCAACTGAATTCAATGAAGCAGACAATAGGCAACTTTTAAAGATGCACTACGATTACCGCACATGCATTACATTCGAGGCAGCCAAATGGGCGCAATAAAACTGATCAATTCAGCGGCGCGACCAGGAATTTTTCTTGGACGGGGTTTTATGAAGAAAAGTCTTTGAAATGAATCCGAGCGAGGGTGGCACCTTCACCCACATACACACAATTGTTTTACATCGGGAGAGAAAAATTTTTTTACGATCAAAAACGTAGGTATACCTACTTGGTGACTACAAATTTAATTACATCAAAAATTCGCATTCATTAAAATCTTTTGCCTAGAAAATGTCTACTTTACTCCACAAGTGAAAAATAATGTTAAGAATTTATAAAAGTATATCATTATTAAACACTGCGCAAACGACACATTTTTTTGTCATTTTCTAATACAGTGATATGAGGAAATGAAGAACTAAAAATCGTTAGCTTTTCCTGAAATTAAAAAGAAGGAACGAGTTTTTGACGATTTCAATGATTTTGGGGGTTCAAAGATAAATCTCTAGCTCAAAAACCAAAAAAAAAAATCAAGAGCTAATTCTATTACAATTCAGAATGTTTTTTTTTTATATCAATTCATGCGAAATGAAAATTTTCCTGTAATATTTGCATTTTGATTTTTGATGTTTTTCTTACGTACCAACTTACTGTTGCAGTAAAAAATGAATAACTAATTTACCACATTGATGAGATCAAAGAAAATGAAATTACGATGTTCTTCACACTGATAGAATTTTTGAAAAAATTGACATTATACCTATTTTTTTTCTTTTTTTCTTTCTCTCTTTGTATGAAGATGTAAATATGACTCCAAACAATTTCATTTTCGGAGAATATGAAAAACTAACAATTCTTTCGATCGGAAATCACTTCAACACCTGTTGATTTTATTACATCAGGGTGAAATTTTTAGGAAGCGGATTTGAAGACTAGAAGAACTTTGTTTAATTTTGATATCTGAAAAAAAGGTAGAATATTATTATTATTTTATTTTTTATTTTTTATACTGGGCGTGTTAATTGCTGGATTTTTACGCCCAGTGTCAGAGGGGTACGGAAAGAGTGGATTTTATATTTGATTTCGTAATTTGAGGTCTTTGATCAAAAGTAGGATTTTGTTCATTTCTGGAAGTAAATCTGGAATTATTGGGAGGTCTTCAGATATACCTAGGTTTTGTCTGAATGACCTGAGGCTAGGACAGAGGAAAAAGAGGTGTTGGGTGGTGATAGGTTCAGAATTGCAGTATTGGCATGTGGGTGTGGGGACCTTAAGGTACAAGTGGCTGTGAGTGAGTTTTGTGTGGCCGATTCTAAGTCTAGTAATAATAATTTCGTGAGAGATTTTTCCATGGTTTTACTGATTCCTTTTCAAGTTGCATTTTAAATTCTCCTATTCATTATGAATTTATTTACAATACGCTAAGCGCAAAAATAAAATTTTTACTATATTTTATTGTTTCAATCAAAATTCAAAATTTAAATTAAGAAATTATCGAAATTTCTGATTTGTTTGGGTTAATTGAATAAGTAATCAGAAAAAATCTGAAATTTGAGGATTTTTTGGTGGGGGACGGGGGGTCTAGACTTTTAGCCTCCCTGACTAAGCTAATAAACTATTTTCATAATTTTTCTAATTTGGTGAAACAATAAAGCAGTTTAAATTGCATTTAGGTAAGAGTAAATATCTCTCTCTATACACAATTAATAGGAAGTATACAAAGGAAAAAGAAGGTTGTAAAAGTCTGGTACATGTACAAGCCTACAAGGGTAAAGTCATAAAATTGTTTTGAATAGCAGGTATAAAAAATATAAAGCATAGCAAGTATAGGTACAAAGGGAAAAAAAGGGTGATCAATTTTTAATAAAAGCTCTGCACATGGGCAGAGGTGAAGTCGTAAAATTGTTTAGAATTTTAGAATGGCAGGTACACAGCAAAGGTTTAAAGGGGCAAGCCCATTATGAAAAGAAGAGATTTTAGTAGGGGTAACAAGTAAAAATAAATTGCGTTGTGCAGTTGTGCAGTTTGGAGTGTAGCAGTGCTTATCTCAACCTTTTTTTTCATGAAGTTTTTCTTTGTGTAATTAAATTTTGAAAATTTAGCATCGCATTGTTGGAAGTTGAAGATAAGTTTTTGCTTATGTTTTGCGATCCGATTTTGAATTTTTGCCTAATTATTAATCAATTATTGAATTAAATTAAATAAATTAAATTTAAAAAAAAAATAATTTTTAATCTAAGTAATCAAATCAAAAAAGGATAAGAAAAAAAATTATAAAAAAATATATAAACAAACTTAAATTTAAACGTTCAGTTGTTATAATAATTACGTTCCCTAAATAAACAGTTAAACACCCACGATATTTAAATACATTTTGTGTTTTATTGAATGAACACAAAATTGTTAAGGTTGGACATTTTTGCGTTGCCCACATTCAAATCAAATGATAATGCTAGGTATTACGCTGCTTTCGTGTCTAAAAAAAATAACAAAAAACAAAAAACAAAGAAATGACATGGCGCGATAACTATTTTACGTTTCGTTTCTGATGATCGTGATAGGTGATAAATGATAACAGGTAAACAAAATTTGATTAAATACATCATGCAAATACACGATTAAAGCAAAATACCAACATACTTACACACCAAATTCATTAGAGTAACGAACGCAAATGAATAGACTGTAATATCAACCAAAAGCATTCTACAGTATTTTACATTAGTCCAACTTCACCAAGCCAACGAAGATGAACTAATGCGTACTTCTACCTATTGACATTGTGGTCAACGCAAATGCTTATCATCATTCTAACCATTAAAATTTGAAGATTTTTGCCTAGCGGGAGGTGTTGTAGGAGGTGAAGATTTATATTTCCAATTTTTTTTTTCTGAAAGGTTCCCAAACCGTCGATAATCTGCAGCCTTATCCGACGAATAGTGGTTCGGAAACTTGTAATCATTTTTTTAGTCCAAGCAGCCAAGTTCAAGCAAAAACGGTGAATGAATATGGGTTGAAGTTTTAATAGCTTATACGTGTAATATGCAATATGCATATTGTATATCTCAAAAATAAGAAACAACTGTATCACAAGAATCCGTTATTTTCTCTCTCTACTTCAATATGGGAATCAGAATAAAAATAAAGAATGAAAAAAAGAAGCGTTAAATTTTAATAAGGAATATTATACATGTATTTTTCACCCGTTTTAAAAATAATTTTTGTCCGAAAGCCAAATTATATAAAATGCGTTAGAAGCGCTTCATATACCCTTTAACTTTTCGTTAGCATATTCGGCTGCAATAAACTGTGAAATTGAGAACGGTTTTCTTTTTCAGTATTGGATGGAGAGGCTAGATAATGCGATGCGCGGTTCGGTTCTGTAAGACGCGAACACGCGGTATATTCATTATAAAAAGAGTACGTTTATTTTTTTTTATTGTTGCTCTCGTTTTTCGTTTGAGGTAAAAATATCCCAACACCCTTTGTAAGTTGCCACGACTAACGGGTAATTTTCAACGGTTATTGACTTTACGACTTGAAGAGAGAAACGCTCTCTAGTGGTCCATTTACGAATTTCAAAAGTATTGTTCTCTATTTGCCCCTTCTGTCACCCTTCTTCACTCGTTTTCTCCCTTGAAACAAATCAATAAATCAACGGAATTTGCTTTTTTCATTTTCCGCTCCAACCCCCTTCTTCTCTCCCCCAAAAAATACACATATACACCCACACCTTATCGCCTAAGAATAGTTGTTAGGTAGATAGGTAAACAAAAAGGTAGGTAGGTAGGTAGGTATATAGATGAAGCCAACAGGAAGCGTGAATGAATCGGGCTACATTTTGAAAAGACTATTCATCTTGACTTTTAACAGGTTTAGTACCGTTTTTATGGGTGTACATCGCTATTCATTTTAAGAGGGTACATCGTGTTTTAAAAAAAGGAATACTCTCTCTCTGTCTCTCTCTCTCTCTCGTTCTACGTACGACGATATTCCTCTATACGTAATCGAATAGGCATATATAAGCTAAACTTTTTTTCCTTTTTAGCATCGATGCAATAAGAGGGTGAGGTAAGGTATAGGTAACACTGCTTAACATCAGGAAACAGAATAAACCTTCACAGGCATTAGAGTAGATTTTAGTACGCCATGTATTTTGAGCTTTGTTAGAGCTGTAATGATGGCGAAAGTTTATAAATTCATCTCGCCTTGGCAATTCATCGTCTAAAACTTTGACTGGAGGTTAAACAAAAAAGATGAATAGATACTTTTATAATCTGTACCTATAGTTACAAATCAATGCTAGTTTGCAAGATGTGCGGGCGCAAAAGCTATATCTCCCGCTGTCCCACCCCACATATGGACATGAAGTACCTAATGATAAGTGAGATCATTTTCCCCGTTAATAACTGCACACTTTCATGCATTTTTGCTCGAAAATTTTGATTTGATCATTAGCCTGAAAACAGAGTTTGGTAATTTTTACTATTCATTAAATTCTCAGAATTCCAATTTTGTTCAAAACTAACAAACGAAAACATTGCTTAAAGTAGGTATTACTTTCTTTTTCTTCCTTTCGATTTTCTTTTCTTTCTTTTTATTCTAAACCAAAACATGCAGCTCACCAGAAAAAAAAAAGGTTTGATGGATACGAAATTCTTTTACGAAAAGAGTAACTCTTATTGAAAAAAAAAAATCTAAGTTCGTTGATGCAATAAAAAATCTTCAATACATTGCAGTAACAACTTTTGAAAAGTTTTCAGAGTTAAGAAGAAATTTGTTAAGTTTTTTACTGAAAAGGTACTGTCGACGTTTTCTATAACGCTTTGTAATTCCACGTTTCTAGCCTTTTTTTTTCTTCTTTTTCCTTTTATTTGTTTATTTATTTAATATTTTTTTTTTTCACAACGATTATATTGAAGAATTTTTAACGAAATTGAATATTGCTATCTTGGAATAATTTTTTCAATAACAGGAAAACCCATGAATATTTATTTGTACGCGTCATAGACTATGCTAGTATAAAGTTTACATAATTAACCTTGTTACCAGCCATATCTACTAACGAATAATCGAAATCAAAGTGAAATATAAAGTAAGAAAAAACGAGTACTACTAAATTTATATTTTTTGCTTCATCAACGATAAATTTCTTTTTTTCACAACGCGTTTCGAATTTTGAACTAATCCCAGTCCATCATGACACTATATAGTTGATGGATGAAAACTCAAAAATTACGGTCAGTTTCAAATTACAAAAAATAAACTCAACAAAAAGCTATCCATTACGATATCATTTGTGAGTACACCAACTAGCTACCATACGAGTATTTTAGCCTCTTCAACTTTTCGACTAGCTATATTACTCATTTTTGGGCTATAATACGTAATTGACGAATAGCCTGTCTTGATGCTAAACTTTTGGTATTACCTTTCTCATGTCAACTTTGTTTAATAATCGAACTGATTCGTTTCTCGCTCATGTCATAATAGCATAATTTTTTATTCTATATCTACGTATAACGAATTAACGATTAAGTACGTATTACTTTTACAATCATATTGATGCTCCTACTGCAGAACGGAAATCCAATTGGAAAAACACTGACACTTATTCTTAGAAAGTAATCGAGCTTCAAATGCTCGAATCGTTCGTTATTCTTATCGCACATGGAATGGAACAACAATGAAGTAACTCAAAAACCAATTTTCTCGAGTTGGACATTTTTAAAGAGCAATTTCTGGAGACAGGTTTCAAATTTCAAATTTGAGCCTTACGTGCATATTCCTGAAAATTTTCAACTCGAGAAAATTATTTTTGGAGTTATGTCACCGAGTATTATGAGTGCTGTTGCCAGAATTTGCGAGGCTTAGTGCATTTTTTTCTGGAGACATGAGTTCAAGACCTTCAGCACGTGTAAAAATTTTTAGCTTTGTTTTTGCTTTCATATAAAAGAGTGAGTCATGGAGACCAGAGACCAACATATTCAAAGTTCAGCCTTCTATGCATATTTAGAGTAGAATTAAAGCAAAAAATGTATTTTTGAAGAAGTTATGAGTCATAAAATTTCATGAATATTCCATATCTTTTCGCGAAATCGACTTAATAAGGTTAAATTTTGCATACAGGGCTAGTTTGGAACCTGAATACCTATACTTGAATTTAGATCGAAATGAATTCAAAATTGCGAAAGATTGAGACCACTGCAATTGGTTAGACTTGCTGTCCGTACCAATATATCCAGTCTGCAGTACGACGCACTTGGGATTGCCAAAAATGCTACATGATTTTAATATAAAGATTTTCTCAACTTCAAAAACTGATGAAAAATGTAAAACGTAAAGACCGAAAGTGAAGTTGGGCCGCCCCTAGTCATATTAAACAGTGAGCCCAGGTGACTAACACATTTAAATTTTATACCTTTAAGCGAATTTGGAGAGAAGTTAAAGCGAAAAATGGATTTTGGGAAAGAAAATCACAGAAGGAAATTTCATGAGTCTTCCATAATCCAAAATGGTGGAACGTGAAATTTTCAAGAAGGCTCAAGGAACCTCAAATTGTTAAAATTTGAAAAATATGAGCTCAAATGATTATTGCGAGCATAAAACATAACAACTAGGGCGACCCAATATATTTTATATTCGATTTTTCTGCAGCCGTCCCATCGTAAAAGTAACAAAATCATTTTCCGTTTCAGAAAATTTCCTTTATAATAAGCCCAACTTCAATTCCAATATTTTCAAATGTTTTGCCTATAAAAAAAATATTTTCACATATACGAATATTCTGGGAGTTGGCGATACTCATAGTTTGAGTTTCAGCACGAGTTCTTTTCTTTTTCTCCATTGTTTTTGCTTATTTTTTATTTCGAGTCTTTCGCTTAATAAATAAATAATAATTTTATTTGATGAATAAAGCACAGTTTTGATGCAATCTTTCGCCTTACTTTTATTATTCATCCAAAACATTATGATTTTCTAGTAGCACTCGCTCAGACGAGTAAAATGGCTTCTATATTGTATTCGAATATATTTTTGAATATTTTGATGATATTCAGATATTATTTTTGGAACATATGCAATTATAACATTGAATATTTTGCCTCTTATATTCGAATATATTGGGTCGACTTAATTACAACAGATTCTAAATTCAGCTTCTTCGGCGTGTGGAGGTTAGCAATGTTATTTGGAAATCTGAACAAGTCCGAATTAAAAACTCACCTCCATTAACGCGGCATGGCTGCTAACTTTCTTTTTTTTTAATTATAATTAATTTTCTATTTTAACAATAGGAATAATTGTTAGTATTTTTTTAGGCTTCAACTTTCCATTCAAGCGTGGATCTGTAATTTTTTTTTTATATATACATTTATTTCGAATAGAAGTTTCAATATACTCGTACGTGTAGGTAAGAGTATGTGTTAGTGTACTATACAAGAATCGAAGAAGCAGGACGAAGTCTGCCAGGTTAGCGAGTAGTACACTGCCGCCCATAGTTAAAACGTCCTATCTGAATTTTCACTTTTTTTTTAATTTTTGCAAAATATTGTTCCTGTACATTTTTCCTATCTCCTCAGCTACGTTAGAATGTCCTATCTGCAACAGAACCGTAGAAATACAGCTAATAATTTTGTTCTGTCTACCTTCCTACATGGTTTTACGAGGAGTTTAAAACGCCCTATTTTGCATTCATCTCAAAACTTTCGAAATGTCAGATAGGACGTTTTAACTGTATGCGGCAGTATATTATATGTATAATTATGCAATTATCAACTTTATATAGACCGTGTCTGACAGACCGTAGTACCCATACAATATGCAATTGAAAAATTTAGTGAGGAATCAGTTTAACGTTTTAATACCTAATAATTTCCAAATCCGAAGTCGGAAAGTTCGACTTAAATTTCAAATAAAAGTACTTCCTAATTTGAAGGGGTACTAAGACCAGCTGAACATAGGTAGTGTTTATGAAGCAGATAGTAGATTGCAACCAAGACTGAGAGAAAATAAGCATGGAAGTACGCCTTCATTTTGAACAGATACCATACTATACGAGTAGAAAGAGGGAACATACTCGTATTAATACACCAGAAAGCAGGAAGTTGAAAACGAAGAAAGAAAATTTTATCAACTCGCGCAAACGATCTCAGAAAAGTGGGTAGGTATCTGTTGCATAATGCTTTGTCATTTGTACCGTGAAAGTTGAAGACACATTTGAAAATCGCTAAATGGCTCTTTCAATTCTGTATAGTGTAAAAGCTTTTAGCGCATTATCCTCGACATGTTGAGTAGCGTTGAAACGACAAAACTTCTCCCTGAGCCTTTTAAGTTGCACGGATTAAACGACACGAGTTCGAAAATGCATGACATGATTACATTATTCGCGTCTTCAACCAACGTACTGGATACGTACTACAGCATTTCGCCTTTATCATTATCTCGCACTCATTTGACGTTTATCTGCAGACTCATCGGTGTTTTCTTTTCTACATACTTACTTACATATTATAAGAGTAAAACAGGAATACGTCGCGTCGCATACATCATACCCACGTAGGTACTTCACATCCACAATGCCTAACCATGAGAGAACGGAGCAGAGGTTTTCCTCCCAGCTCTGGTCCTTCTTTCGAAGGCAGTTAAGACTCTTGGCAAATATGTAAGTAGGTATGTTTGCATCATTACGAAATTTAATAAGCGGAATGAACTTTGTTCATCTCTGTTTTTCCTCTTTTCCACGCTAGTTCGGATTTTTTCTAGGCTGTTCTGACACCAAGCTATCTGATACCCCCTCTTCATCAATAGCTTAGTCACCTATGCATACAGTCATGTACTTCTAATTATAGGATCGTTTTGTGTTCACATTAGTGCGATAGGTAGGTAACAAGTTGAATTCTATCATTCCTTCAAAAAAGATATTTCAGGTATACATGTATCATCTCAGATGTGGAAAAATTAAATGCGAATTTTTGTTTTTTCTCCGACGAAATTTCACGCTCTATAAATTCGATTATATTAATTTTTTTCTAAAACCCCACTATTTTCACGATGTTTCCAAAATAAACGAAATCTCCCATTAAAGGTAATGTACTTTATTATGTTATCATTATCAATTGTCCAACATTTTACCTACATCGACACTAGCGCGCCTTGCCTACTTGCACGCCGAACAAATTTTCCGTTTTAATAATAAACGTTAATACGTAAGTATCTAGATCATTAGAAGATACACGATGTTCTACACTAACTTATATTTAAAGGCGAAAAATAGTATCAAATGTACCCAATCGAATGGTTTACTCAACTACCTACCTAATTAATAGATGAAAATCGATTTCGGTTTTTCAAAGATGAATTACGTACAGTTTTGCAAATATCGCGCTACGGCGAAGATGTTTGCGATGTCTCGCAGTTCGCGATGTGGCAGGTGTTTTCAGCGAAACGTATAATAGGTACTTTATTACGGCTAATCGACTACCGTCTTCGTTACATCTTAAAGATGAGCAGATAGGTATATTATGTGTATAGAAAATGTGCGAATTATGATAACCGCAATCGGCATAAAGAAAGAGAAAATGATAGAATTCATAACTAGCTAGTTTTTATATATACTACGGCATTATACTCGTACACCTGCTTGTGCTTACATACAGAATATTTTTTTTCAACGCTTTATTCATAATAATAAAGTTTGTACGCCGGTGTGAGAAAAGTTTAAATACCATGTAGGTAGCTACTAGCTAGGTACATGACGTGTAAACAGAATTGTTACCAAGTAGATATTCACATATTGAATGAATTATTGTGTGATGGGTATCGTGTTATCAAAGAATCTTTTGATTTCTGGAATGAAATGATGTTGACCGATGTCGAGGAGAGAATAAATGTTAATGTTGATAATATTATCTGAGACCCACAGACTCGTACGGATTGTCATAAAATAGCGTTGCCTTCTCGAAATATTGAAATACGTAATTTCAAGTCAAAACGAATAATTATTTTGAAGACTCACTTCAACGTCCAAACTAGGCAGAGGTCGAGTTTACTCAGTTTTGTAATAAAGCGTATTTCATCGCGAGTGCAACGGTTTTTCACCTACACCTCCACACGACAGCTTTAAACCCGAACATTTTCCCAATTCATAAACACGAATATAAAAACAGTGGGACAAAAATGCATCCGATTATCGCGAATCTAGCCCACTTTTGAAAGTACGCATAATATATGCGTATATGTATACGTAATGGTCGTTTCATTACTTAAAATTAAAGCTGCAATAAAAAAAATTCAAGAATGACTTTACTTTCGTGATTTTATTTCATTTAATACCGACATTTCGTCAACGTACTTCATTCATTAAAAGCATCAAATAGCCTAGCCTACATATTAGGATTCCAACCCGCTTTTCTGTACGTTTACAGTAAAGAATACGTATCTATATATACCGCTATACCTATATAATGTATTCATTATCATATACGCATATAGGCCTACCTACCTATTTATTGAAGTTTGAAGTTACGTAATGATTTGTTATGATGGGTGAAATTTCGACTATCGCGGTTGTTCAACAAGTTTTGCCCAAAATAGCTTCGTTGGAACATGAATGAAGCATTTCATCCTTAATTCAGCCGAATGCATCGTATACGGAGACTAAGTGTCTACTTTTCGTCGAAAACTAAAGCCAAAATTCCACATTTGGGAATTACTTTACGCTACGTTTCTTAGCGCTACATCCACACGAAGGAGGATGGATATAATTATGTATATGTACGTGTACACTATATAGATACTCGTATGCCTATAAATACGCGGCAGCTTTACGCACATCGATTACAGTAAGCCAACTATGAAAATAATGCCAGAAAATATAATACTATCTAATCACCCTATTTAGACGCCGATATTAATCAAATCCCTTATTTATATAAGTATTTTGAAAAGTTTTTCGTATCAAAATCGCATGCTTCAAGATCGTTTGCTCGGATCGATTTTCTAAAGATATGAGGCTACCTTGTGACGCGACGCTTTTCACCGTATTATCTAAATCTGCTATACTTTGCTTCGGAATAAGTAATCAGAAGGTACCAGTTGGTGCCACACCGGTACATACATATTTTAATGATATTAAATACATCACACCTTTTAGTAAAATTGCACGTCATCCTTATCTACCTATGGGAGCTACTAGCTGGGTACGTACGCGTCACTATCTCATTTATTATTTCGGTAACTATGCCCATTTCAAATTTTCTAGGGAGATTTAATTGACTTTAATATTCTTTTTATTGTCACTTCCTTCCCTAATTTTTATAAAAATGTTAATGTTTCAAGTTTTCTTTTTAGGTGCGCGTAATACACTATCGGAATCGAAAATATTTTTTTGAAATCTATAAACACGAAAATCTCAAACAGGAAAAGATACAGAAATTATAGTTGATGCACGAGGAGACAGACAGGCATGACGCGCAAAGAATACAAACCACCACGTTTTATTACGCATCATTGAGAAAAAAGTTTCCTTATCCTATTCAATCATTAAATTGTATATTTACCCGTATAATTTTTAACCTATGATTAGCTTCCCTTAGTAATGTGAGGGTAGGCAATTTAAACAAAGTTTGAAAAGTTTTATAAAAAGGATCTTAATAAATTGGGAATAAGAAATGCTCGAAGTATTTCTCAAAGTAAAAACGTTCTTCAAAAAAAAATAAAAAAATAAAACTATTTTAATATCGAACAAAACAAAAAAATCCGTCAATACGTGCAATGTCGGACCTCTGAATTTTGATTCACTGTCTACTAAGGTGGTTTAATTTTCACTTTTATTAAATTTCAAGTTCTTAATGATCTGTAATACTATTCATTTTCATTTTAAAAAGTTTTTTCATATAAATGAAGTCAAAATAGCGATTTTAGGAATAACTCTCATAATTAAGATGAAGATTAATTTATTAGAGGAAAGAAAATCAATTTTAGAGTAAATTTGCTCATTACTTATACGACCTTATTATAATGTATAAATTACCTCTCTAGTTACATGAAAGGGCTTGAATGATCATTGCTATCGGAAAAGTGTAGAAAGCTACGTGAGGTAAATTTTTCAAATCAAAAAAAAATTATTTCATGTCAGTCCAAGTGTCCCAAAAGCTTTCTCACACCAGCGTATATATGCGACCTGAATTTTTATACCTGGAAAGTGAAAAATAGTGAGGTGATTTTCTAATACATCACTTGTAATATGGAAGTGTGTAGACCTCAGAAGCTAGAGAAAATAAAAACGTATACTACAAACAATGTAACTCCAGGTTATTCGTCATCATCGAGCGATGAAATATTACGCGTAGAATTACGCGTACACAGTTACACACGCTTTGATAACGTACGAGTCTATGCGTAGTTGTTGCTTGCTGACGAATCGTGTAACCAGTAACCAAATCGAATAATGAATATGCTGCGATGCTATTGAAGTCACGAAAACGCGGTCAAACATGATAATTACACAGTAATTTTTTTTACATTCTTACTCGGTATTCTGTATCTACTAACATCTAAAGTCTCAGCAATCTCAGCATTCAATCACATACACATACGAGTAACTTTGATTCAATCATTAAACTGTACGTATCGGGAACCTACACAATGAGATGGTGCTCTGATTACCTACCTACTTTAACAGTGGGGCCGCGTGAGTTACCACTGAGTGGATTCGCTAATCATAGTTATACATTACCTATACCAGGTGACTACTATGCACATGTATTTAATTGATATTAGCTAGAATAAAAAAAAAAAAAATGGTATAAATAAAATTTATTTAATGCTTAAAAGCGTCTATCAATGAAATGCAAAATTATAATTTATACTTTCGTCATCAAAAGTACACATATATATTAAATATATTCACCTTTTAGCCAATTTTTCCGCTTGTAGGTGCTCGAATCAAGTAGTCACCCAGTTCAAATACCTATTACATGTACTTATCGAGGCTGAGCGTTTTAAACTAGAGTGTTTAAAATACATCTTTAAAATGTGTTTTAATAAACATTAAAAAAAAAAAAATTAAACTTAAAACAAAATTTTATTCAAAATGCGTTTAAAATTTTCTTTTTTTCTTTGTTTTGGTTTAAACATGTTTTTTATTCTCCTCGTGTTTTTTATAAATTCACGGTAGTTAACCGAAGAAATACGAATGAACATACCAGAGCTAACGACGAAAATTTTCTCACTGAGAAAGCATCTTCTAGGTTTAAAAAATTGTTTTCAAATTTCTATTTTCAAATGTTTTGATAACTTGAGAAATCAAGGTCATCAAGGGTAATGGCTAAATGTGATTAATAAGTATTTTCGATAATCAATCAATAAAAATGACTTCAGTAGGAAGACCTCTTGGTGGTATATGGAATTATTACAGCAAAGTCAAGGTGGATGGAGTCAGTTGACTCCTTTGAATTTAGTCACGACTTGCGACAGGTGTTTGATGATAATTAGACGAATGGAGAGTGCATGGGCACTATGCTCGCAGTGCGCATGTGAAAATTAAGTAATTATGGTTTTTACGTTAATTTTTTCTTATTCAATTATGAATTTATGATGAGGAGCATAAACATTATGAATTTAAAACAGTTGAATACTTAAAATGAAAAAAAAATAATAATAATGATAATAATAATAATAATATAATAAAATAAACAAATTCAAGACTGTTTGAAACTAGTTTCAAACAATGTTTTGAACATGTTTTTTCTTTTCATGAAAGTTTTTTGTTTAAAAACAGAAATTCTGTTTTTTTATAGCAACTCTGTTACTTACCTAAGTATTTTATCATGAAAATCAATTTTATACGAAAAAGGAATAGGTTGAAGAGGTTGACAAAGGGAAGGGGGAAGGGTGTTAATTTGTTTCTTCGCTTAAAAAATATAATAAATTGACTGTCTCCGTCTTTCCGACCACTTTATGTATGTATGTATGTATAGACCGTTGTGAAGTTACAGTGTTCTTCAGCGGCAACTTTCCATATACTTAATCGCCATTTGTAGCAATTACAATCTGGTAACTTAAATACCGTATGTATGAGATGCGCGTAAAGAAGTTAGTTAAATGTTTTTTTTATTTACTTTGGTTTTTATGAAATAAAAATGTTTCTTCTAAATGAAAAAAATAGAAAAAAATGAATTATTAATGCGAAAAAATTTCATATTTATTCGCGTTTCGGTTTATACCTACCTACTATAATATGTACTCGCTCTTGCTAGCAAAAGCAAACCAGACAACAAGCCAGGCCGATAAAAGCTGAACGAACACGCACGAGTTTTTCAGCATTTTTTCATAAGATTAATTTTTTTCGTGATTTTTTTTAGACGCAATGAAAATTATATCACATGATTTTCTTTGGATTTCTTTATGAAAACTACCAATTTTAAAATAAATTTTTTCTTTTCTTCTTTTTCGTCTACGATCGGCGATTACAAAGATTACAATGAACAACCGCCACTGTAAAACTTATAGACTGATATTTATAAAATAAACTTAGGTCAAACCTATGCCTTCAAAATATACTTACACACGTTTTTGCTGAGGCAGCATTTGATAGTCTAGCTCTATCGTAGTATGTATGCTAAGCAGATATCTAGGTACGAAGTAGATAAAAAAATAAATGTTTCATATAAATAGGTTGTTCTTAAATTGCGCTTACACGTGCGCAAATATGTTTATACTGTTTACATGATACACATGATTATGATTATGTTTTTTATGGATTAAATAAATAGGTATACCTAAGATGATATACCCCTAAGCAAGCTTAGGAATGAAAAAAAAAAGAGATAGACGGAAAATGGGAAAACAGAAAAGAATGAGAAGGCTGCTAAGCGTGTTTATGATTATGAAAAGAACGTTTATCGCCATCATCGCATAGTATCTATCTTCGGGTGCTAACGTTCCTCTTAACTTATTCAATGGTATCCGCAGATAAATATGTCATTAAAAATACATAACCGACGGAAAAAGACGAACATCTAACGTAAGTGGGTACGTAGTTAGGTATACACTACACAATACATCATTTATCAAGATACGCGTCGAATCGACTAAAATTTTGATAGATCGGTAATGACACTCGTCTACTGTAGCCATTCTTGCGAGAAAAACTTGAGAACTAATGGCTCTTTCGATTGGAGATTTCTCTTTAAGCGCCTCACTTATTTTCGCAACTTTCAATCTCGCAATTAGTGTCAACATAATGATATCGCTGATCTTATTCTTTGTCAAAAAAAAAAAATCTGCGTTTCTTTCACAGTTCGATGTGCCATAGACCTACTTATTCAAATGTTTCGTACAACTTTTCCCCGTAATTCGTCGAAAAAGAAAAACCAAATAATTTACCCAGTTTACTACTTACATTTGCGCGTAGTGAGTATGCAGTATATAAGATGTGTAAATTATTATATCTGCGTTTCGAAGAGTCAAAGTAGGTAAGTACTCTAGATAGATATTCCATTGATATGAGTAATATGAGATTTTTCCAATTTTAAATTTCAACCCTACGTGAAATTGAATAGTTGTGAAAATTAAAAATTAGACATAATTTCCTGATGGAAGAAGAAAATCAAGTCGAAGAAATTGATGCTGAATTACCATAAAATAGCAGTAATGAAAATAAGAATAAGAAGCCACGATAATTTTTCGTGTCAACATCGAACACTATATCTAATTTTGATTAAATCTGAATTGCATAAAGTTATTTGAAAAAGAAAATTGAAAATTTTACCAAAAAGTTATGAAAACTGGTTGTGCTGCGTAAAAACTATTCATATAAAAAATTGAATAAACAAAAGTGAGCAGCATTTCGAACGAGAACATTCTCAACATGAGAAAAATACCGGTACAGTCGACCCTGACCTGTAGGAAAGCGAGAATGTTGAAAATTTTTCCATCCAACATCATGACAACCCTTATGTTGAACGATCTTCAAATAAATTGGCAGAGTTATTCGGCTTACTCGCTCTCATTAGTTGTGAGATTCTCATTTTTTCAGCTGTTGCTCCCGCTCTTGCTCTTCCAAAAAGTGTGGCTCTTATGGACTCTCGCTCCTACTCGGGGTGCAGTAATGTAGATATTTAATTATTTATATAGAAGGATGCAACAGAGTATAGAAATTAGGTAGGCATATTTAAATTACATATATTATAAAATACGAAATTTCTGCTACGGTCTTCTTTTGCTCTCAAACATAAAACTTTATCACCTCCATGCCCTTCCGAACCATCCGTTTTAAACAAAGTACCATCGTAATAGTTGAATGAAAACTTCTGCTAATAACTTTTCGATAATCAGCATAGGATCATCTCAAACCAATGGTAGGAACTTGATATGATTTGCCATGCAATATTTTGGAGTAGATTATGGGAAAGTAAAGCTCGCATTACACTTTTACCGACTATATTTACCATTTACAAAGCGTTATTATCATATTTTCTCAATGAGTCACTGTAAAATCAATTAAAATTTCATGATATTCACTGGCAGCTTCGAAAATTCGTAGTAGAACCCCACGCCGCTAGTTGGGTGAGGTTTTCATTTTATACCATCCACATTTCGGATATTATGAAGCTTGTTAACTCTTTTCCTCTTACACGACTATTAGGTCACGCGAATCGAAACACAAGTAACCATTTATGCGCATCAAGGCAGGTCATAGAGAAAAAAAAACTCCTTGCGGTAGGATTAGATTACAGGGTAAAACCTACCCAAGGAGAAACAGCATTTGTATAAGAAGGAGTGGGAAAAAATGATCAAAATCAATATTTTCGCTAAAAAAAAGAATTTAAAGGCTTTTTAATTCAAATTTTTCTTAACAACTACGTAATAAGCAAAATATCAGAATTTTGAAAGAACTTTTCCTAAAAAAAAGATTATAATGGTCAAATGTTCTGAAGTTTTGAACAGTAATTGAGAAAAATTCAACTCTCATTATATAATTGAATCGGTCAAAACTAGATGGTGGACTCAAGTCCATTTTCGGCATTTTTAAATTGGCGGCGGAAATTTAGGCATTGAAGTACTTGAAGAAATATTTCAAAAAGTTTTATTTTTCCACTTTATAACACAGTTTTGACACAAAAATAGGGGACTTCAAAAAATTAAAATAGCGATGTTTTTAATTTTTTTCTACAGCTTGGACGAATTTTGATCAATTGAAATGGGATCAACGCTAAAATGATTTACTTCAGTTTAAGAAGAGATTCTGTATGATTTCAAGCTTTAAGTCTAAAGTTTGGCCAGAAATAAGAACTAATAAGGGTTTAAGTCCACCATCCTTCAGCAAGCATATCTCCAGTACATTCAATTTTTTTTTTTTCGCAATGGTCTTAAAAATCGTCTCTTGTGAATATGTTTCCTACCAGTTTTTATTTTTCGAATAAAACAGTTTTTTACTTCTTCTGAAAAATGCTAGAGATGGACTTGACTTCCGTGTAGTTTTAGCTAATTCAATTACAGTTTTTAGTAAGCATATGGATACTTTTCAGATGATTATTTGTTTCTCCCTAGTTCTCAAATTCGCCACCACGTGCTGATTACTTTCAAAAAAGAATCTAATAATTTAAAACATGGATTTACGCGTATACTTTAAATAAAATACTTGCATCTATAGAGTAATGTTATACTAATGATCATTCAAGAAACACGCACAAACCCGTTTTCCATCAACGTTTTTCAAAACGATGATACTGTCCATCATTATTAAACAACAGCGAAACCAGGAAGTGAGCAAATACATTTTAAACGAAGAACGCACTTCTAACTTCGATACCATACTCGCCGGTAACGCGGCTGGAGGTTCGTTGAAGCAACACTGCGCCGAAGTGTACAGCACTCACATTACCAACGATTTATCACGAAAAAATGAATGAATGAATGAATGAGTGAGTGAACGAATGAATGAATGAATAAATGAAAGAATATCTTCCACATAGCAAAAACGAAGCCATGCTACGAGAAACCGAACATCATTCTAACGACGCAAACGCAAACGCAATGGTAATGTCATGTCCACAAGCACGTATACGAAATCGTGCGCGCTACGTCGTTCATCTGCTGCGGTTGGCTAGTTAATACGGCGAATCGGAGTCATAATGCTCAGAAACTCGATCGCACCTCTGCTGTATCTATCGCTTCGTCTTTCATGTTCGGCGTTCCTGTTCGATTCCGTTATTTATGTTGCATTTTTTATTCATAAAAGAAAGTAATCAGCGTAGATGCGAAGCGATGCGTGGACAAAAAGAAGAAAGATTAAGGATGCGAAGCGATAACGCTGTTTCTTTATTTTCGTTGAAAGAGTTCAAGCACGCTTCATTTAGGCAAGGAAAGAGAGTAACTCCGCAACCTACGTTAGTGTTTAACAGTTCAACATCGTCACGTGAAGTGTTACGATAGGATTTGCGATAGGTAAATCTTAATTTCGCATCAAGATAGCAATACCCATTGCCTACACCTTGCATACACATACGTCCACAGAGCCGAAGAGAGCCAGAATCAATTTTCAGACCCGCTTTACTCGTTTTCAAATTTAATGAAAATTTGAAAAAAAAATGAAATTCAAAAGAAATAAAATGTAATTAATATTGCAAAAAATTTTAAACAATTAAATTTAGATCTCTGAACTCTCTTCGAAAACTATGCTCGGGAGCAATCTGGCCCCTCTGCCCATCATTTTGCACGGCCTTGTATATAGGTAATTATAGGTATACCCAGATGTGGATTAAATTATTCTCCGACGTACGCCTACGCCGAGAAAAGTAATTGAATAATAAAGATAATTAATTTTTCCTCAATCTAAACCATTAGAAATCACTTTAATATCTACTGGCTTTTCTGTTTTCTTTGAACTCGCGCAAAGAATAACTTCCTCGATATTTTTTGAACGCAGCACGTCACGCTCAAACCAGCAAATCAGTTTACCATTACCACCATATTGTGCCCTGGTGTTTGCACTGTAGCATCTACATAATTATAATAAGGCATTAGGTAGGGAACACCTCTGTCTACGTTTCCCACTACATTCATAAGGTCGAAGGACTGCTCCACAAATTTTCTCAGGAATGATACCTAGCAACGTTCAGCCTTGTAATTTTTTTAACATAATGTTTTAAACACGCTTTAACCAACTTTGAAACTCCTTCAAAAATCTAAACACATTTTTAAATAGTAGGAAACATTTTTTTTAAACATTTTTATTTGTTTTTTTTTTTCAAACCTCATTTTTTTGCGCAGTTATTGATGTACTCGTATTTTACCGAAAAAAAATCGAAAGAGAAATGATAAACACCAAAAAGTCTATACTTACTATCCTAAGTTCGGATACTTTATGAAAACTGAATTATGAAGGCGCTTGATCAAACTGAATCGGAATTTTTCTCTACTCATAGTGTTCTTATTTTCAAATAAAATTTTAAAAACATGCTAAATATCGTTTTCTAATACTATTTTATGTTTAAAACAAGGTTTTAAAAAGCACGATTCAAACACTTGAAAAACACAAGAACAGTTTTAAAAAAACACGCTTTTTGTTGTTTTTTTTCTCAACCCTGAACGTTGGGCTGTTTGTTATAAGATTGCCAGAAATGAAATTACGCGTTTTTTACTTTGAACCATTACAAAATAATACGTCGAAGATGCAAGAAATGGGAAAGATATCAAAATAAATGCAGGCCAATGATTTAGAAGAATCACAAAACGAGAGTACTGTTAGTAATGCCGATTTCGGTTGAACGACTATGGTCCGCAATGAAGGCTTCAACATTCCTGAGTAAATCCTCCGTAACTGAACCCCTGATGCAAATTCAGAGCTGTATTATAATCAGTGATGTACTTAAGGGGAGCGGGATCAGAACCCTCCTCCCGTGAGTATCATTATTATTCTTTTATTAGAACAAACACATCAGGCTATTCCAGAGTTTAAGCATATATAAAACGGTAACTCCTCATCGTGGAATCCTGCACACGTCACTGATTATAATAAAACAATTTCCTACATCTGAATTGCTGAAAACAGCATTCTGTGCTCCATGATAATTTATAATTAAGTAAGAGTAACAGAACCCAAGTGTTTGTACTGCACACCTTTTCACTGCGGTGAATCAGCATACTCGTCAGCACGAGGTACTTCATGTAAAAAATTGGAATGAAAAATCTGTAATAATTTTATGAACATTCAACATAACTTTTAATTCATTTGCATTTGACATAAGTTTATGCAGGTACAATCAGTTACTTATAATAGAGTAATTATAATGACTGGTTTATGTTCCAATTGGTCATACGTCACGCCTGTAACAAGCTAACAACCAATCAGCAAGTTGGAATGTGGTAAATTTACCTAAAACACAAATCAGTTGATGATTCAAATCAGAAATCACAAACAAATTTTAGTCGTTCACTGAAAACTGAACGATATTATTTAGGATGGTAGAAATGAAACTACCTACATTTTATCACATTCCAGCGTTATGATTGGTCATTACGCGCGTAACATATAACCTATTAGAAGATAGACCAGTCATTATAAATACTCTATTATGTAGAACTAATACTCATCTCCTATCATTTTAGTCCTAAGCATGGACTATATCTTCTACTAAAGTGTATATAATATTGTCACTGAACTTAAAAGTTTAAGTGGTCATTAATGTAAATCAAAAATACGAATTAGTTCATCACATTACCCTGAGGCACCCCTCCCCCAACTTATTTCACCATTACCTTCTACAAACTAGTAACACATCCTAACATTTGATTCAACATATTCAAGAATAAATCCAGGGCTGTATCCAGAAACAGGAAAATTTGACGGTCCACCGAGAAATCCCATTTTTAACGGCCCACATAATACTTATCAGCCCAATTTTTTCTTTTATTTTTCAAATTATGGATTTATGGAATTCCTTTTGTTTTTTTTATCAAAGTTTAGAAATTAAAGTGGCCTAATTTTTACCTCATCGGCCCAAATATATCGCGGCCCACCGAGATTTTCTCGGTAACTTGCCTGCTGGATCCGACCCTGAATAAATCTTCAAATTTCCAAAATCTCTAGCACACACAACTTATAAAATGTGATGACCAATGACACTTATCAAACTTTTTTTGTAGGTGAATACAATACGGTAGTGATTTAATCAACACCTCCCTTTACTGCATTTGTAATTTGTATGATGTGATCAACGAGCGCCCTAATTCACTAAACTTACCAGAAGAAAAACATAATTATTATCGGTTAGAAAAATTACATATTCCTTCTAAGAATTACATTAGTCGGACTTTTTCGACAAGCAATTCAAAAACTTAAACAACAGTTGACGGAACGGATATCGATTAATCTAAAGCTAGTCTATTCCAAACAAGAAAGAAAGTTGGAAAGCACGCATTTTTGATATTACTGAAAATGGGTGTAAAAGGTGCAACATACTCCCAAAGGTAATGATTGGTTCAATAGATACTACTGTGGAGTGAAAAAAAAAAGGGTTCTTCAATTTCGATCAAATTTCAGGAGGTGGTTTACTTTGAGTTGAAAGTACCTATAACAAATTTCAGAACCCACGAACCATTTGGGGAGAGATAAAGGTCCTCAAAGTAGGGTCATTTTCGAAAAAAAAAAAACGTGGTTTTTCGCCTCTGCAGCTTCCGCATTGATACATAACCATAACCTCCCAGAGCTAGAAACGTGCAATTTGAGTTTTTACATCTCGCTAGCGCATCGGCAGACCGATTGGAGGTCTTCTTGACTGTCCTACCTAGGGGTCGAAAAGTTGGGTCGCGACTAAGTTCACAACAGATGAACTACACCTGTTGCCACATTTCACTTCACGGAGTACTTTTTACCTATACAACTCGAGTTATTATACTTATCCTTTATCAAAGAAACCATATAAACGAATAACCCATAAATAAGTTCTTTTTTTTTTCAATTGAATCACAAATTTCTTTTCCCTCCCCAAATAGAAAATCCATGATTTATGACTGTCTCTACTACACTATCTAAAATAAGTCATCTGAGATAAAGCCTCGAGAGTAATCCCTGTAAATACTCAAGGAGATATACTAATTTCCACTAGTTAGATCTTAATTTTATTTATTTATTTTTTTTTTACGTGCAGTGTACAGCAGCTATGGCTACAATATTCTGCGTTTTCCAGGTAAATAGTTCATCTAGCTCAATTCCCGAGTATGTATCGGTTTGAACCCTCTCATACGGTTTGTAAATGCATCTACTTAACATATGTAATATGCAATTTTAATAACAATGATTTCAATCAAATTAATGAATAGGTATTGATATAATTTCGTTTTCATTGTTGACAGCACTTGTATAGTGTCGAATATCATAGAATGTTGTATACTGTACCATACACAGGCCTATATTTCAATAACAAAGAATAAGACAATATGGCACAAGACGTTTGTGTTCAAATAATAAGTGATTTGCTACATGGTCGAAATGAATTCGCTTTGTCGCTTTCGAACATTCATCGTCGAACGAACCGTATTTTCCACATCGATGGATCAGATTCATTCGTTTAACAAAATCGTATAGACGACGGAGAGTGAAGCGTGATAAACGTATATTAAGGTACTATTACAAAACTGTACATATACATCGATAGTACGAGGTATAGTTTCGCCGGTCAATTTTCTGCGTTATTTGCCTCGAATGGAAATAATTTTGATCTTGAAAATTATATTCCCCGTTAAAACTCATGATCGTCAAGAATAATTTTTACACAAAACCGGAATTTTATTAAGGCAACATACTCTGAAATGAAAATGTTAATTGATACCAATACGTAAAATTGTACTTATGTATTGGGTAAATATATGCTAATGCAGTAATCTACGTCTTGTCTTTGCATTAGACCACTCATGGTTTGCTTAATAATTATCGTCGTGCTTAGCTGCCTGCATCCAAAAAGTATGCATGAACGCAAATGATACCTTGGTGGTTGGTCTTTTGATCAATATTTATGCATTGAAGATACATAATTATACGGAATATGGTATGTAATGTAATAATACATAAACCAAACTAGTAGCTTAGTACTTTAATATTTAAGGTAGTGTTTCGTTAAAGTTAACCAACAGTTGAAATTTTACTGACAGGTGGTGCATTGATGATATGTCGTCAAAGACATGTTGAAGACATTTGTAGCCCCAAATAGTTTCATATCAAATCGCCACTAATCACCTCGCAAGCAAAATTTTTGGTACCTGTTCTCATAATTTAATTTGAATGAAAATATCAAACACGTGAAATGCGAATTTTTAAAACATTTTGATCAGGTACGAAAAGGTGTACCTGCAGTCCTGCGAGTATGCTATTTAGAGATTCAGCGTCTGTGAAAACAGTTGGCCTTCTGATGAGTGATGATTTCATTTTCACATTTCTCGTGCCTCGCTATACAATTATTGTTAGGGGGTGTCGCTGCAACTACTAAACATGTTAGCTGTCCGCTTTAAATTAATTTATCCACATTTCGTTTCAACATTTTTCAATACTCAGCAAAAATGAATGGATACGAAACGTTTATCATTAAATTATTATTATTATTATCATCATCATCATCAGCATCATCATATCATCAGTGTTAGGCTCTAAAATGCATAATGTCTATCAAGTGTAATATTTTTAAAATAAGCTTTCAATAGACAAAGCGAGCCAAAGCTATGGCCATCGTCTACCTTGAAAAAACACAGAAATTAGAAATAAAATATGAATATTTTCCAAAATATGCTAATTTTATTTGTGTTCGTGTTGAGTGGCTAGTGGCTACATAGGGGTGAGTCGATGAGCGATTCATCGTTCTAAAAATTTTTCAAACTGAACTGATATTTGAAAGGATTTGGTGGAGAAGGGAGTGGGGCGGGGAATGTTGGAAAATTTCGCATGTTAAGTACACTCAATTCCGGCACCACCGTCAAAGACAGCTTATTGCTGACAACATGAGACGAATATTTTATACTTCGTTGATATGATTATGTGCTTCCAGATTCGTAGTCTAATGACCTACTGTATGCATAAATTTACGTATCACGCGCTCTATACATACCTACGTAATTACGAATAGCAAAACCTATATTACACCCGTGGTACGTGCATGTATCGAACCTATATACGAGTAGTACCAATATAAATCTACTATCACCTAAGTATTAGTAGTGCAAGTGATGAGTACGTGTATGAGCACGAGCAATTTATGCCATAAAAGCGATAACGAAAATAAAAACATTCTAAATAAAATAGCCAAATAATCGTGTATTCCTCATAATTCCCTCCTAATATAAACTTCCAAGATTTTCAAGTACGAGTATTAAGGAACAAACTGCGTTTGAATACAGCGGAAGTGTAATTCACTAAGAAATTACCTGTCTTTGAGTGGACAACAATGCACAAGGAAATCGAGGTTAATAATAGTAATAATTCTAGCGTAGTTCTGTTAGGGCACATCTCCAGATATGAGAAAGTAAAAAAAAAAAAAATCAGAAATCACCGTCAATTTCGTAGTTAACGCGTATTTCACATTAGTGTCGAGTTCGAAAAAATTACTAGTAAATTCACTACTTTTCGTAATATTTACGGAACGGCGCATGAAATGTATAGCAAGAAACACAACCGAACATTAGTATTCGCACGAATGCGATTGTTTATTAACAGATTTTTGTGGTAACAGCGTAAAGAAGTAACTTAACGCTTCCGTAATTCGAGTCTGCGCAACATATCGTTCCCTTCTTCCTCTTCAAAATTTCATTTACTCGTTCTTCTTTTTTTTCCCCCATTTCCATTCCACGCTCCAGTTGGAGGGTGATGTGGTATTTTAATTTTTACCATAAGATACCTGAAACTAAACTAGAAATCGCGTGGTAGATATCGTTTCGCAAATCATCGAATAGCGTTTTGTCGACACCATTTGAAACTAAACACGCTTTAGTTGAACCATTCGTGGAACTCGTTAACTCTAAAAGTTGTAATTTGTCTGTTTCCTTTTGACTCTTGCGAACGTACCATCACCACGCAGGAATTTTCACACAAATTTATAGAGACCGGTGGTGATGTTTGATTCGAATTTTCCCAATTTATACGTGTAGTAGTTAGTAGGTAAGTAGGTGTTTAGGTGCCGTAGTGGAGGGATTATTTTTTGAACTTGACAAAGATGTAGTCGAGTCGAATCGAGCACATGATATATATACCTAATACATACCTATACACATGTAATTACGAACAGCAAAATTCATCATGGATTACTTCACTGAACATCCTTCATTTCGCTCTTAAACGGTATTTGAAATTTTCGTAAGCTAATACCTCGCCCTTTTTGCATACCTAAATAAGCTACTTAAAAGTTTTAGACACCGAATCCTCAAGCTTAGTTATTACCGTCTCTTATCGTACATATCTACGATAATATCTCTTTATCATCTGTTGAACGATTACACCTACTGTACCTAGGCACCAGCACTTATGTAATTTATTTTATACCTCGCACAAACATGCATTTCAAAACATCAAACGGCTAAGCGGTTACTGACGACCATTCCAGGTGAAGAATTCACTTATGAATCAGCAGAAACGAACAGCTGTGGAACTTAATTTTTCCAATGATTTTCAAGGTGGCTCTAACAGGAACGTACCGAAAGAGAAAATGGGGAAGACGCGGACCTTCCTCTTTGGCTGCTGGAACGTTGGTAAATTTCTAAAACTCACCAATATTAACCAAGTGTGAAAGAAAATTTACCAACTTGTTGCCTTATATGAAAGATGAAAAAATTCTATGTTTTTTGATGCGTTATATTTATTTTTACCTATCATACCAGCAAGAGGGGATGTTCACCCTGAAAATCATTGGAAAAATTAAGTTCCACAGTTGTTCGTAAAAATTGAAAATCGATGCGGATGTAAAGATAAATGTTTTGTAGAGAATGATAAATTTAAATTGAGGGCGTTCCTTGTTTTCAATAATTTTGACGCTGCGTTGTAGGATAAATGAAAAAGGCTTAAAAAAATTATATCAAAAATTCATTACCAAAGAAGCAATAAACTCATCTTTGTCTGTTTTCGCACAACTTCGTTAGATGTTTAAAATAACGTAGTTGATGCAAATACCAGCGCGTTCCTAAAAAAAAAAAGGAAGAAGATAAGTTGTAAGGATTTTACCTACCAGTTACGAAGTATGCAAACTATTCTATACCTAAATGTTCGCGTCATATAAGGAACATAATGTAAGGGATACGACGGCGCGCCGACGACGGTACCGGCGATGGCAACGGTAACAGTGATAAGGCGGATAGTGATAATATTTCCTTATTTTCTTGATCCAACTACACACATCTATTACAAGATCCGTTTTAAAAAAATTGTACAACACAGTATAACGATTTTAAAAGGATCTTAAAATAAACGTACATTGGATTCATTGCGAATATAATCATACCTATATTGCTTTTGAGACAGCGCGCTCTGTGAGAAAACGATTGTACCAAAAATAGGTTTCCAATATTTTTACTCATATATAAATAATACCTAAAACGAGACTCGGCTGAAAATTCGCCCATGTATTGTATTCTACTGGATCTCACAACATAAAACGCTGCGAAGTTGGACATTCGTCAGATGATTACCAATGGTCTGAAACGCAAGATGTAATAGCTATCGTTTTTATCAAAAACTCGGCTAAAAAAATTTCGATAATATGTTGATATGAAATTCTACGTAAATATCGAATACAGGCATTCCCATCGTTATGTCGACTCGACATGAAATTTCAACTGTAAAACAGCGAAAATGATTGATGAAAAATTACAAATTTTGAAAAAAATTCCAAATCGTCGATCTTTTAAATAGCAATAGGGAGATATATTTCTCATTTTTAACTCATGATTTGTGAAAAAAAAAAAAAGGATGTCGACATTGTGTCGATCTAAAATTCTATGAAAATGTGGATTATAGAAATCTTTATCGACACGTCGACTGCACATAAAATAGCGAAATAATGGAAAATTAATGGAATTTTCATGGCAGTCAAAACTATTATTGCCAAAAATAACCTAGCTTTCAACATTTCATGTTTTTAATTTACTCGTAAGCCCCAAAATTGTGTCGATTTGTTTATAGCATATAGAAATACTTGAATTAATAATATCTTGATACAGGAGTAATCATCGCGAAATATCCCAGGTACGAAAAGCTTTTTTTACCGACCTGAGCTGCCTAAATTACCAACCGAAATACGCATTTAATCTTTTCAGTTAAAAAATGTTTTCTACGAACAAAAGAAAATATCTTGCTAGGTACTTAAGTTTTACAAAAGCGTCAGTTCGTTCCTTTTCGAATTTATTTGCAGTAGGTACCTATCTACTATCTACGCGATAGTAAAGCTAAATGATATATATTTAGTAACTTACGATAGAAATGGAAATGTAAAATTACATTTTGAATTCTAATATCTAGTTAAAAGAAAACTTGCATGACTGGAATGGTAAAAGTGCTAAAGAAAAGCCAACACCAGCTTTTTGAGCATCGAAATGTTTAATTAAAAGTTTATACACAAAAGAAGAATATGAAACAAACAACAATGAAAAAATTATTGCAACCACAACACCGAGGTAGATCTCAACATTAAGTAAAAACGTACAAACTTTAATGAAGGTAAACAAGGATAGAAAACAAAGAAAAAACCCGAATAAAGAAGCGGAGAAAAAAATTTCGAGTAAAGAAAAAAGAAACGAAAGGTGGAAAAGAAATTAAAACTATTCGAGAAATCAAAGATGAAATGAACGTTTCAACAAGAAAAAAAAAATAAAAAAAAAAGATTTTATGGAATCATTTTTAAGGGCACAGTTGAAATACGTACTACATATCTACTCGTTTATGAATGCAAGTACCGAATAACTAATTTTAAAAGCGAAAACGAGTGATTACTAACTTATGATTGCGTGAAATTTTAGTGTAGGTACCTTACAAATGTAGGTACGTAATGAAAGTGGGCTCAAGTTGCTACCTTGGAAAATGACTACGGTAGAAAGGTTAAGCCCATATGATAATAGAAATGGCTTAGTGTAGTAGGAAATTAGTGGTATGAGGTGGTTTAAACACTCTATCGGAAATTACGGACAAATTTAATAATCTCTTGGGAAATTGTCGAGTTTGCCGTTTTCCATAGTTCAACCCTTTTACCGTTCAACTTTTGCATAATTCATCCCCCTTGAGTATCCATTTCTACGTCTTGCTTGTATTAAAACAACGCCATTAATGGTTTTAAAGTCTATTTTGGACCTTCCCTTAAATTCATTTTAAATATTGAGAAAGCTGAGTTGGTACAATCGCGTAACGAGATTTTCATCTCTGATTTGAGTACCCATCGCACTCGATGCTTTAAATTTGTAACACTGAAATACTTTTGCGTTTTATTACACGTCCATTTGGTTATTTATTTCGTAGCAATATTTTTCACTTCTCGCAAATTACTAAAAAAGCACGTAGCTACGGTGGTAGTAACTTAATAAGATTCATTCAAGTTGCTCGAAGTTTATCACCGAGGTACTTACTTTGACAAAAATAAGTCATTAGGTAAGCGAGAACGTAATACTTGGCACAAGTACACGTGTACCTATATATGGGTATGCCTTGTAATCAGGATTATGAAGCGTTAGCCAGCGTCGAACACGTTTTAGGTTATCGCGGTATCGGCCCTACAGCTATATCAACAGCTTTTTGAAAATATTTTGAGTCAAAAGTTTAGGGAATCCTTCAATAGAACCAATAAATATAGTAAAATCAATCGGGTACCGATTAAATTAATTTGAAAAGGAAATGAGCTCACGCTGTCTACGACCCTGATTCTATTGAAAATTGTTGAATTAACCTAGTAATACTATTACCTAATAAATGTGTTTTGTTTAAATAACCAACAGCGTTACAAACCTCCGGGCAAATTATTTCTACTGAGATTAAAGTAAACAATTCAACATAAATAATAGGTATTGAGCATATACTCCTCTATACCTAAAACGTTCATAAAGAATATTCTGTTTGGTAAATTGTTAAAACTTTTTTTCATGTTTAATGAACGCGGTATAAAATGTTGGTAAAATGTTAAATACGATATTGATGACAAATATCAAAATTCAGAACTTGAACTGAAGCTTAACTGATGCAAAGATTCGTAAACAAAGTCACCACCATGAGTTGTTTTGTATAGTAAACTTTGTGGCATTTGAGCAACTAGCTTTATAAACTTTTTTTGTTCCAATTAATCAACCATTAAAGAGTGATTCGCCAAGACTTTCGAAGCAGATGAAAATCATGAAATCATTAGTTATTTACTTGTTATATCTAACTAGCCGATGTTGTGATTGATAATTTTTCATTTTGAACACGATGCAGTGTCAGTGTGACATAAGTATACCAAATAAATCTCATCGTAAAGGTAAGTTTTCTTTTTGTACGTTCAAAACGGGAACTCTAATTATTGAATTAGGCACTTAACCAAGCGGATTTGATCTCAAGAATTGATACCTAATTCTTGACAAGCACACGATATGTTGGCAGTGTTGATATAAATTTATTTTGTTCCTTCGATCGAGATATTATATAGATTATTGGCAACTTTCGAAATCATCTGAGTGTAATGAGTTAAACTTTTATGCTAACTCTGAAAAATAAAAGCTCTATGCCATAATTACAGCCTGTTCAAGTGAATTCGTAGTTTTTACCATTCAGATGCGGATATTAAAAAACAATGATGGTTTCAGGTATTTCAACAACGTTCTTTTTTTCATTTCTAATATGGTTATTCACAATTTTGGGCTTTGGACTAACTGCTCCGGATGGAATAATGGTAATAACTACATATTTATAATTTTATTCATTCACCTACTTACTAACGAAACAAATCATACATGTACTTACCTATATACTTGAGTGCGAATTATGAATTTCTACTGGGCAGTGTGCTATTGGACAGTATTATGCATTTAAAGCGTTAAAGCGTCAGCTGCTGACCTGCTGTATGGGGAGTGGTAAAATGTTGAAGTGTTGAAAACGTTCGAAATGAAAAGGAAAAGTAGGTAATTGAGAGCATAAAATGAAAGTAACACAATATTACGACAGTAAGAAGTCCTTTGAATCGAAAAAAAAAAAAAAAAAAACAAAAAAAACATCAATAGAACCTTAAGATGTTCATTTTCTTGAACCATTTCATATCAAACTAATAGTGTAGGTATGCATATATTCGGATACCGGAACCGATGCTGGTCTTTGTAATGGGTCGGTTGTTAGTCGGTACAGGAAGGTCTTGAGTACGTTTTTTCGATAGAGTTTTAAGAAAACTTTTTTTAGGGAGGTCTTTTTGATGGGCTCCCCTAAAAAATGACCGCATTTTTCGAATTTTCGCTTCGAGAGCTGCACGGAAAACTCATCAAACCCGTATTTGGAGACTAGACCTCCCTAGCCGTGCTGAAAGACCATCTTCGTCAAATTCAGAAGTTAGATAAATACTAAAAAAATTGAATTGAATTAAATCAAATAAGTTCGAACACCATTAGTATTGAATGCGAAATGTATGGTGATTTAATTTTTCTTATTAGTTTTATTACTTTGATTTTATTCTTGTCAATCTTATTACCTATTTAGACTTTACTTACTTCGACTTTATTATTTTTCACAACTCTGTGATTATTTTTTCATTTTGCTTTTGAAATAAATATTTTTACCTAAGCGTCCAAATTGTTCTTCGAATTTCCATAATGAAGTTTTTTTTATCTTATAATTCAATAATTTTGGAATGTTTTTAATTATAAAAAACCTAGATATTAATCGTGCCAAATTAACAATTTTCAGAAAGTAAAAGTTCATTTTTATACAGCCTAATTTTTTTTTATTCAAAATAAATTTTTCTACAGTAATAGCTATAAATTCTACCATTAGCAAAATCTCACATTTTAAATTAAATACGTTTTCTTCTCTTATAATCTAATAATTTCGGAATGTTTTCACCTGGAAAAAACATAGGTATTAGCCGTGCCAAATTAAAGCAATGCGAAAAAACGAAACTTACTTGATCTTCATGCAGCGGAATTTCTCTATTCAGAATAAATTTTTCGGCAGAAATAGCTTCAAAATCTTTCGTTTGGCAACGCAGAAAAAAAGATCTCTCTAGCGTACACATATTAGACCTCCCAAACTTATTATGTAGGTATACATAACTTATATGCATTGCAAAACTCTCTAGATATATTGAAAATTAAGATCTTTATCTTTACAGTGGTGTGTGTGAAAAGACCTCCCCTTGCTTAATCAGGTCAAAACTAATTGGTATGAAAAAAATTGACTTTTTCACTATTCATTGAGATAGGTGGTTCAAGTGTTGCATAACTAACATTTTACTCCATAACTAACTCCGTAAATCTTAAAATTAATGATTTTAAACGAGATTTCCAAAGACCTCTCTAGCAATAGGTTCTGTCAAAGACCTCTCTTACCAGTTACCAAGCATGGCACAAAAGGATGTGTGTCTTAGTAAACGTACGTACAAATGAATCATTTATATATGTTACCGTTAAAGTGGAATATTCAGTTAATGTCGACAATAACTAATATCATTGTCAGTTATTGTCGACATTACTGCATTGTTTTAGTAACGTGGAAAATAGAAAGAAAACATCCACTTTAACTAGTTAGTGCCAACATTACCTAGTTATACTCCACATTCACTAACCTGTGGTAGTAAAAGTTGAAAATTTAACCCTAAATTAACAAAAGAAAGATGATCGATGCTGTTGTTGCTGAGTAATATTTTATAGCGTGGATTTAATTTATGTGCTGATGTGCATACCTACGACCTCTATCACCGTTACCTATCCTAATATGCATATCATGCCACAAATCAAACAACTCCTCTAATACTATAATGTAATATCTAAAGGTACTACCTTCCGATACTAAAAAAATAAATTTTTGACCGCGTCAACATTAAGCACGTCATAATGTCGCATGCATCTTTTGATAATCGTTTCCATCCTCTTCGCAAAACCATTTCTTATATTGCTTATTTTTTTAACATAGGTATTCATTATATTTTTTACCGGACAATAACGCGCAATTTGGATTATTTTTAAAACACTAGAACTTAGGACAAAAATTCGATTTTATTTCATGTTTTTTTCTTACATTTTACGGGAATATTGTAACAATTCGAAACACGATGCAGTAAGTATCAAAGCTTATTCCATTCGGTCGACAACAACTAATATTCAAGTCTAACGGTAACATATATAATATATACCGTACGACCAAGTGATCTTGGCACCCCTCAGCGTGAAATTCCCTACTTTTGAGCAAAACATAATTTTTTTTTTATTTCTTTTGGTTTCACATAATAATGAATGATTTTGAAAGTTTTATATTTTTTTTATTAATTGATTTAAATCAATTTTATCAAAAATCAGTGTTAGGTGCTAAATAAACTAGAGTAGGTAATTAATCAAAAGTTGAATAAAGCACATAATTTCGATAAATACATATATTTCTTCATTCAACAAAAAACAAAGATAAAAATTAAATTATTAAATTTTTTTTTTTTTTTGTAAATAGAATTTGCCGCTGAGGAGTGCAAAGATCACTTGGTCGCATGGTATATATATGTATGCCACTATCCTTGTTGTCAGGCCTGGGAGCGTAGATACCAAACAGATGTTCCGAGACTCGGTCTTATTTAAAGAACTAGAGATGCCGGCGTGAGTTTTTTGGAAATCCCTTGAACATAGCATATTAGAATTTTTAGAGGGGTAAGAAAAATTCTAAATTCATTTATACAAATGATATGAAATGGTTCTTATGAGACACGCTTCAGATTTATTACTATCTATGTCAAGCCCAGATGGGTCTCCCCAAGATAGTACCATATCCAGGGTTTCCCAATGCTCGTATAAAACCGAAAGCTATAGAAGTCCAAATATCACAGTCGATTGTTCTATTTCTTTGTGGCACATTATAAGCGTTCATTATTTTGCTCTCAATCCATGCATTGGGAAAATATTGAAGTCCAAATTTAAAGATGTTTATTCAGCTCACGTAGGTAATCCAATCATTATTCAAACACTTTCACACGCATAACATAGGGTCTTATTGGCGACTTATTTAAGAGGGAATAATGACTTTTTATAAGGGAATAATGGCTTGTATAGGGAATAATGAGATTATTATGAGTAACAACAACGTGTGCAGCCTGCGAGAAGATGTTTATTGGTTCACTGCACCTGTTCGTGTGTTCTTTCGTATTTTTAAATTTATTCAGTTTTTTTTTTTTTTATTAGTTTTAGCATAACTGTGTGATGAGTTGAATAAAATAGTATACTATTAAGTTGAAAAATAACGTAGTAGAATGATTGTTTTCAGTACTTTTTGGTGCGCTACCTTAGGTATAACATAGTTTCTTTGGTTATTGATTTGAAAAAACGCACATCTCACTTCTAGTTCGCACTATATAACGTACCAAAAAAAATTTTTCTTTCTCTTATGTTTAAAGTGGTTCAATTCATAGGTAAAAAAAACATATCCATGGACAAATGGACCATGACTGACCTCTCCATGACTCAATTTGTCAGTAAAAATAACCTGTTCATGGTCCACATGTCTGGACATCGAAACCTTATATACCTACTTATGTACGTAGCTACGTACGTATATAATATTACATTAGAATGAATCTGTATCACTTCGAATAACTATTTTCACAGATACCGTATTAAGTTATTTGAAAACATTATTAGACTCTACAAAAAAGTATGTAGGCCGAATAAAAAATTGCTTTTAGTTGGATAATCTGTATTGAAGATAGGGAAGGCACATTCATGAGAACCAAAAAAAGGAAATTACAAAAACGAAATAATTAAAAATAAAAAATAAAAGTTCCGAATAAATAATGAAGCGCGACCGCTAATTAGGATTAAAGAATGATCATAAATTCGAGTTGAATGAAACATGAAACTTGCCCGCCGGTAATAAGCGGATAAATATGAAAATGTTCTTCAAGTGTTACTTACTAAAGAACGTGACTAAGAATATAGCTTCATCTGTTAAAGAAATCTTACTGAGTACGTTTCTCTGCGCAAAACATCATCTTCATAATCTCAATAGAGAATATTAATTATTTACTAGCGATATAAATCTCCGGAGGAAAAAATTTCCATTAATAAAACGAGATAAAAGTTCTAAACTAAATGAGGGCTCATTGGTGTGCGTCCGTCTCTGAGGAGCTTTATATCATTTTCAGTACAGCTTGCCAAAAACAAGGTATAAGTAAAGGAAAGAGACAGAATCACAAAATATTTCATTCATTTATTTTATTTTAAAAAATAAATGAAGTAAAATCACGTAATCGGTGATAGGTAGGCGAGGATAATAAAACGTAGGCGGAAAAAACTCTTATTACTCACGAAAATTCGACTATAAACTAAGAGTCTATAATCAATATACGTGCAATGTGCATAAGCAGCTACGCTTACACATGAATTCCCAATCATTGAGTAATAAGTGTACCTACGTAGCATATGTAGTTGTTTAGCCAATGGGTGAGAGTGAGTAGTTAGGTGTCATTATCATTATATTATTTCTTGTGAGCGTATTTTCACGAACAGTCTTCTATAATATGTATCTATATAGAAATGAAAAGTAGTCGAACGCTTTCAGTCCAGTAAATATAGACATTAGTACTGCAAAAATTCCCATCAAAGATTTTTTAGGGTCTAATGTAAGGAATGCGTGCACAAAAAACATACTAAAAGTCCCCATGGGTAGCGCGCGAACTAAATCCATAGGAGACAAACCTCCCTTCAAAAAATGGTTTTTTTCAAGTTATCTCCCCAAATATCAGTTTTAGGGGGAAAATAATTCAGTATAATTTCGTAACAGACTCAATTTGCTACAACTTTGCTCCTATACATTTTTATACTTTGCACTTCGAAAACGAAGTGCTTATAGCGTACTTTACATCTATAACTGAATAAAAATATGTAATTTAATCAACAAATTCAATCACTATTTTGTCAGGCAGTATAGACGCGTAGGTAGTGTAGCTGCCAAAACATTTTTCTTTTTGCTTTTCAAATATTTTTTGAATATTTGCGACTTTGTGAATAAAATACTTAAACAAAAGTTTGTAATCAGCTCAAACAAATTATGTGGATAGGTACACGAAATATAAGAAAAGAAGAATTACTCATTATGTATTTAAAATAAATGAGCGCAATGGCTTCAGCGTTATAGGCGCAGTATTTTGTAGTTTCTGAGCTCGTGTTTATCTTCATTCATATTTCGGCCTTGGTTAATGGTTTTGATAAAATTAAACACAGATGAATGAAATGAAAATTAATGTCATGTCAACTTAATTTTTTGTAGGATCGGCCGAAGAAATGCAATTACACCAAATTAATGTGTAACGAATCACGCTTACTAGAAGAAGATAAAGTCATTATTCTTAATATAGCGAATGACATACGAAACACTGTGGCAGGAGGAAATTTTAAATATTTAAATTTACGACACGATCCTGTATCTAATATGAATAAACTGGTAGGTAATATAGTTTTTCATTTACTCTTAAAGTAAATGTAGAAAATTTGAAAAATTCTCGCATTAAGGTTATAGTATGTACTAAGAACACTCGATGAAGTCAAAGTCAAAGGCATAGCTGAATACTTTTTTTGTAGTCTTGGAATGAAGAACTAGCGGAAAAAGCGATGTCCATTGTGAGCCACTGCCCGAAAACTAGCCCATCATTCATTGGTACAGAGACTTCTATCGAACGAAAGAATGGAGTTGATGAAATCAAAATTAAGAGCTCTTTAGATCCATCAGTGTACAAGCCAAGTAAGTTTGCACAAAATCAAAACAACTAAAAAATTTACAAAAGATCCAGGAGGCAGAACACCATCAACGTATACGCTTCGTTGCTTCTCCCAAATAAATGTTTTTGAATACCTATACTCGCTTCATGTAAATTCAAAAAAAGAGATTTATGCGCTTGATGTTACCTAATCAATTGAACGTATGGTATAGTGCAAGCATGACAAATAAAAAGGAAAAAAAATTTTATATGCTACCTAACAATATCTTGATGAGAAAAGATAGAGCTTCGAGCAAAAAGTATTAACATGGTATATTAAAAATCGGTCACTCATTTCTGATTTGGCTAATCTTGATCTATCTTTTAATTGCAATTAGTCAACGCTCAATGCTAATTTTTTTTTTATTCAATAATTTAATATCATGGAAATTGGTTTTTAAGTAATTTACGTAATTTAATTTTATTACTATTGAATTCGTTCCAAGAACATTCAATTTGCTATAAATGATTTCCTATTTTGGTATAAGTAGATAAATGTTTTATCCAGTACTAATCAGTTCTGTTCGTGTCATTAGTTCTAGAATATTCGTTTTACCTAGCGTACCTCTTGTAATGTAGGGAGGTGATTCTGCGTTTCAGTAACACGATGCCATACTAGCAAAGCCAGCATGTGCTCATGTATCAACAAATTCTCGCCGATACGCCTTGCCGTATCAGCATAAAATGAAATCATTGTCGATGCGTCATGTTGTATCAGCACACCTTCCTTCCTCCCAGAACAAACCCATTTCCGATTCCATATTTAAAGATTTTGTGCTCCATGCGCATTACAAATGCAGTATTCCCTCCAATTTCTGAATAGATTCAAGTGAACGCTTCAGCATTAACTCTAGAATACTACACATGTTAAAATTAGAAAATTGTTTTTAAATTACAATTTTGGGCGAAAGATGTTAATCAATAGATGAAAAAAAAAAGTATTCGGTAAACAAATCAAACGATTTCATGTTATGCGCTCAGAATCAGAACATTAATATAGAAATTAATCCTTCCAACGGTTGAAAAAAAGGAACTTTTTAAAATAAAATTTTCTGATCTATAAATTTATTCTATTATAAGAAGTTTCCATAAAAATTTATAATTTATTAATAAGTTTCATTTTACAAAAATAGCACTAAAAAAAATTTATTTATTTAAAAAAACAATATTCGAAACTTCTGGTTTACTACAGCCTGCATACCTCACTCGTGTAAAAAATGGAACGCGTACTACATTTTGTTCTTCAGGAAAAGCGCTTCGCCACGCATAATGTTTGGACCTAAGAGTGGTTGTGTATTGCCTACTTTGCATGAAAAGGCTCATAGTCGGTGTTTTTTCACCCAGTATAGCATTCTAGGGTTAACGCCCCCTCTCCCGCTATTAAGAGAAGCACATGGTCATTATTACCACGAAAATATAAACAAAACTATCTGTAAATATTTAGTCTTTTTAAAAATATTCATATTATATGTATAAGCCTTAATGCCCTCTCACTGAAGCCTACAATATCGTTCATATGACTCTAAGTTGGCGATAAATTCTTGAGTAATACTCTGAGAACGCTCAGCATTAATGATGCAATAAAAAAATATCGATGCAATAATTTTTTGGAGCATTATCCTGCACCAAATTCACATTTTTCAAGAACGTGAATTAGTTACCATAGTGCTTGCGAAACAGTCATCGCACATCTTTCTTTGAACGATTAATTGTTTAAAAAAATTAGCTTCTATTACGAAGAAAACCATACCTGTATTCCATTTATATTCACGCATACTGCTGTTGCACATCGAACCCCCTTGCCGACAGTCTTGCCCGTTTAAAATACAGACTACAGGCTGGCCAACACCAGCGATCTAAAATTTTTATCATCTTTTTTGGCCTCTATACCAATACCGGGTGATTACTTGATTCGAGCACCGCAAGCGCAAAAATCTTTCCATGATAGAAATAAATTATATATTTGAATGATGTTAGCAAGAATGAATACCATAAATAATATTTATTTAATGCTTAAAAGCGTTTATCAATAAAACGCAAAATTTTAATTCATACTTTCGTTGTCAAAAATACATATTTGCTTGGAATTTTTTCACCTTTTAGCTAATTTTTTCACTTGGGTGCTCGAATCAAGTAGTCACCCGGTAAAATTTTTTTCACAACGCACGCATGTAAACAGTATCATTATATTCTTCTAATTATTGAATGTGAAAAGCATAACCTTATGAACGACCAACTTTATGCACGAAGAACTTTATGCACTAGTGCAATAAAGCAGGGCTGTAATACCGGTAACGGAACGTAACAGAATAACGGAACGTAATGGCCAATTTTTTCATTTTAGTAACATGACGAAATTTTTTTAGAACTGAGCGTAACAGATCAATTTTGTTAGTGTTCCGTTATTTTACATTGTTTTCATTTTTTGAAATTTGAATGCTGGCAAAATTGTTCCTAGCTTCCCACCTTCTGAGCCTAATGCAATGTACATTTTTTTATGTGAAATTCAAATTTAATCATTTTGAATCAACTTTAATGCCTAGTGGCTAGTACCATAGTAGAATTGTGAATTTGTGAAAAGCAGGGTATGATAACTCAATCGCTAACCCTCAACATTAGTTAACCACAAAGTGACTGAGTATTTATACTTGGGTCTATTGGATTGTACATGCGTGTCAATGTAGTGGTGTAGATAAGTGTAGATAAGGGTACCTATCGTTGCCTCTTGTATTGTACGTCTTGTCATTCGGTTATACAACGTCGTGGTTATACTTACACACTTATTAAACGTTCAGACGGTAACCTGTGTCGTCTCTTTATTCAATAGGGTCCCCAACTATAACCTAAACTTACTGATTGAGTGTCTAAACGGCTTTAAGTAACTTCAACTTGAAATGGCTCAAACGTTTCAAATTTGTAAATTGACTTGAACCAATAACTTAATCAAAAAAAAAAAAAAAAAAAAAAAAATGGTAGAACTGCTCAGTGCATAATCGTTGATTCATATAATGCGAGTCATTTTGTGTTATTTTAAACTTTGAGTCATTGCTTATATTGTTTGATCTTCAATGTTTTTTGAATTTTAAATTTTTTACCATTACTATCATCAATAAAAAAAAAAAATTAAAAAAAAACGAGACTGCAACTCGTACTAAAAACAAGAGGTAAAGAAAGGAACGAAATAGAACAGAGCGGAACGTAACGCAACGGAACGTAACCGAACATCCAAAATTGGAACGTAATGTAAGGGGAATGTAACGGAATAACTCAGGAACGGATACCAGAACGGTAACAGAACGAAACACGATCCGTTATTACACCCTGCCACTCAGGCTCTCGTCATATTGATTACATCTTATAATGACCACTCTTCTCATAATTTGGCAGAATCGTCTCGCTCCCTCCCGTTAGTTTTGAGCGGCTCTCACATCACTGGTTATAACTGCTTTTTTTGTGTTGCAGGAGGTGACTTTTATATGTAACTGTAACTATACACCCCGTGCGGAGTGCGACTGAGTATCTTTGCTTCCCTCAGCGTGAAATTCCCTACTTCTAAACAGGATGTAAATTTTTTTCATTTCGGTTTTTTATGCAATTTTAAATAATTAAAAGGATCGTAAAATATTATTAATAAATTTTTAACATTTAATTTTTACATTATTAGTTGATATAAATGGATTTTATGAAGAATCAGCGTTGCCGAATAAACTGGAGTAATTAATCAAAGAGCATAATTTTGATAAATATGATTCAGAATATTAAAAAAAGGAAATGATTAAGGAAGAGTCTATAATCAATATACGTGCAATGTGCATAAGCAGCTACGCTTACACATGTATTCCCAATCATTGCGTAATAAGTGTACCTACGTAGCATATGAAGTTGTTTAGCCAATGGGTAAGAGTGGGTAGTTAGGTGTCATTATCATTATATTATTTCTTGTGAGCGTATTTTCACGAACAGTCTTCTATAATATGTATCTATATAGAAATGAAAAGTAGTCGAACGCTTTCAGTCCAGTAAATATAGACATTAGTACTGCAAAAATTCCCATCAAAGATTTTTTTGTGGTCTAATGTAAGGAATGCGTGCACAAAAAACATACTAAAAGTGTCCAAGAATTCGCATTCAACATATAGATACCACTTATTTTTTGAGTTGGGTACTAGTTCTTTAGCATTGAAAAATGAATGCACGATGGTTTGATTCCAACGTTCTCTAGATTTTTTTTGAACAACATAATCTTACCTACCTATTTAATTACAAAGGTCGTGCCTCATGTTTCAATGGGATGTTGAGATGAGAAACTTGGTCCACAAGATAGGTAGGTAGTGATTTTAAAAAAGCCGAATATACTTATGAAGTGTAATTCCTCTCACACCAAATGTAATAAATGCGTTCTTTTTAGATTCCAAGTAATTGCATGTAACTTAAACATACTGTCCCACTTTTAGTCTTATGTATACATTCCTTGAGGTTAGTAAATTTTATATTTGTTTTTTACATATATAGAAGCGGAAATTCCTGGATGTGAAGTATCCACTATAACATATTCAGTGAAAATGAATTTATGCACGCCTCAAAAGATTAAAGAACGTTTAATTGCTTACTTAATTGAGGGTGGTTTAAGCGCTGAAGGACGCAAATACGATTTGCGAGATTTTTGGATTACAATTCAGCACGGGTACCTATGATACATATACCTATTAAAATAGTTTTTCTTGATTAGCGAAATCCATTCTGTCGTGCTTTTAATAATTTTAATTCATGATTTTAAGCGAGCCAAAATTATCCTTTCGAAGAGTAGAATCATCACAACTAGGCTGCGGTTATATGGTCAGGATGGGGAAAACATATTACAACTCATACCTTACTTGCATTCATTGCTTCTATAATGTCACTTCGCCGATAATAGGACATTCAGGAGAAGAATGTTCACAAGCATTTCCAAATATTGACGAAAAATATGAACATTTATGTTCAGGTACTTTTTTGAGATTTACATATGTAATTTATAAACATTATTTATGTTTAAAAAAAAAAACATCACGACTTTCAGAATTATTACCAAATCTCAGTACCTACCTACTTTCGTATAAGTTTTTTTGAAAATATTTTGAAAAAATAGTTTTTTTTTTTTTTTTAACGGGTAACTTTGGCAATGCACTGATGCATTTATATGTATGTATATATTTTTTTTAGACACTAAAAATGAATACAAACTCATTGCAAAAGATGTTCCCAACGTAGTTTGTAAAGAAGACCTTGTTACTGACGACAGTACCAATGAAACCATGAGTACTAGCAGCTTAAGAAAAACTACCACCGCTAACATTTCAAAAGAAACTGCAACTATCAACAAAACGATCACAAGCGGCTATTCAGGAGAAAATGTTACTGTATCAGAAGAGAGTAGTATCGCGGACACATCTAGAGATAGTTTTACTGCAAGCAGCTCGCAAGAAATTGGATTTTTCAGTTCATCCCAAACGTTAGCGATTACAACCACAGAAATCCCAACAATAACAGAAGAAGGCTTTATACCATCTACATCCTCATCTATGATGCCAAAAAATCATGTGTCAACATTATTTAGTAATTCAAGCATGCCATACACGGATATTAGTACCTCCTCCTTGAGAATATCTCTGAATGCTACAAAAATTTCTGAACCAATCTTCTTTACATGTAAAACAACTGATGTGCGGAGTAGAGTTAAAACAATAAGTACTGCCATTATTACTTCTACCACTCCCAAAACAACTGCAACAAAACTTGTTGCCTTTTACAACACCACTGTCTCATCTATAAAGGAAACATATCCTACAGTTATCATCGACACTTCACAAACACTAAGAAATGTAAGTTCTGGTAGTCAAATTAAAAGTTTAAAATCAAGGACTTCAACAATTTCAACGCTAGCCAAGATGACAGAAAATACTCCAATTACTTATACACATATTATTGATACTAACGCTTCAGCATCAAGTGCAACTCGGTTTATTTCATCAACAATAGTCGACGAATCAACAAATATTGGATTCACTACCATACCAATATCACAGAGTTCTAGTATGTGGATGGCGATTACAAAATCAGCAACTCCAACAACAACATCTTCTAATTTAAAAGTTACACGTACAAAAATACCTACTAATTATGAAAATGATTATTCAAATAGTGTGACAAAAACAATATCTGAATCATCGATGCAAACTTCAGAACTTGAACAACTGAATGCTTACAAAACTAACCTTCCTCAATTTCCAGAAGGTTCATTTCCTCATAGTAGTGAAATTACTCTCTCGTATGATTCATCTCCCATCGCATTTAATTCATCAGTTTCCTCAGCACACGCATTATCTACTAAATTAGATGACATATCAAAAAAAAGGACCACCAAAAAATTTCACTATCCCTTTTCTAAAATTACGTTCAGAAAATCTACATTTAAAAAAACTACTGTCTTCAAAGTCACAAGCGAAAAAGTAGAAGTTATATCTCCTACTGCTTGTACAGTTACTCTACACATCAACAATGTATTAAATAGCACAGTAGAACATGAAACAACTCCAGACTTTCTTCCTTCAACAAATCAGTTAGTTACTTCGCCTGAAAGTTCCGCAATCTCTTATAAAACATCAAGCTTGAATACCTCTCATCAAATATTAAGCAATACAAGCACACCTCAATCTTTACAAACTATCAAACCAGTTACTTTCACAACTTCTTGTAGAACAATCAGTAAAAAGACAAATTATCCACAAAGTGGTATTGTTATATCTTCAATCAGCCAAATTACCCCACTTGTAACACCTCCAACCTTACATAGACTTACTACAACGAGCACGTATCCATCAAATGCAACAGTTACACATTCACAAATAAGAACTAACTCGACTACAACTATTAGCACCACTTGCAGAAAAACTAGTCGAAAAATTTACGATTCAACAAGAAATGCTATAAACAAATCTCTATATACTCGAACTAATCCGACCACCATTTCTATTAATTATAGTAAAACAATTTTAAAGACTATCCATTCTTCACGAAGTATCGCAGTCACATCTCCACCAACTTCCCCATCTACCCAAACAACCTCCTTTATTCATCAAACAACTTGTAGAATAAGTTCTTTAAGGTCTCATTTCTTCTTAAATACCACAGTAATGCCTTCATCTACTCAAGATATTTCATCTATAAATATCCCTGATAGAACTGTGAAAGCAACAATTCATTTATCAAATAGTGAAGGCACCTCTTTAATTATCAAACCTACACAATCTTCACCACCTTCATTAACGCCTTTGCACGCACAAAAAACTTCACTTGAGCCTTCTAAAAATTATAGAAAAACTTCTATCGCATATCCACTAAATACAACATCAACATTACAACCTTCCCAAATCACCTCTCAAGCTTTTACAGCCACATCTTTTCCTTTCCAAACCAAACCCACATTAAATTCTCTAGCCTCATGTAGAATTAATTCAACCACCGTACATTCACTGAATATCACATTTATATCCCCATTAACTCAAGCGTCTACTCCTCGTACAACATGTAGGACAACTTCCTTTAACATCTATTATCCACCTAATATCACACCAACAGAAACTAGTCTATCTAAAATTATGGAGACTTCTCATAGAATGAAAGTTCCAAAAACCTATAATATATTAAATACCACAGTCAAATATTCGCCTACTAAGTATATAACTGCACCAGTCACATTTTATTCAATACCACTAACAATTTCTCAAACAGTTTGGAGAAAAACGATGCCAAACTTCCATTATTCATTTAACACTAAACACATGTCTCCAAAAACTCAAAAGAACCTAAATTCTACGATAACATTATTACCTATTTACACAAAAGAAAATACCACAATTACGTCATCTATTCTCTCAACTACTCTACCATCAGCTTCTCTAAAACAAACTATAACCACAAGTTCTAGTTGGACCACCCCAATAATTATTATTGCACCAAATGTTACAGCGATATCTATGTCCAGATTGGTTACTCACACAATAATTCCCAAAGTTACACCATTACTTATTCAACCCAATTCCTCAGATATACATTCCACAACTTGTAGAACAACTTCTCCAAAGGCTTATTACGCATCAGATTTAATACCAACTTCTCTATCTTCTCAAATAATCCAAAATGTATCTACACATAATAGTAAAATAAGCACTAAAAGGAAAAATCATCTTGATACTACTACTAAATCACTACCTACAATCCAATTATCTACAATAAGACCTTATAAAAGTACTGAAATGCCCATAGTTACACAACATGTTGCATTCCAATTCACAACTAATAGATCATACCCACTTCTGTTCTATACTACGTGTAGAATAACTTCTCGAAAGACTCATTGTTTATCAAGCCCAACAATTACATCTCTACCTTCTCAAACCCTACTAAATATATCCCCACTTCCACTCTCAACTTCTACAACACTATCTCCTATAAATTCTTTTAGAAGTACTGAAATGATGATGGTTATAAGAAATAACACACGCACATTATTACTTGCTCCAACTCGTGCATCTATATCCTCTACAACTTGTAAAACATTCAAACTCTCGCCTATAATTGAATCTACTTCATCTACTCAACATAAGGATACAACTTCACTCTCTCAAACCCCCTCAGACATTTCTACAACTTGTAGAATAACTTCTCAAAAGACTTATACCTCATTAAATACCTCAGTTGTATCTCTACTTCCCCTAACCAGCCCCACTATATATATTACTACTTGCAGAACTACGCTCAAACCTCATTATTTATCAAACATCAGTATCTCATCTTCAACCCAGATAAAAACTATTGTTTCACAAAATATGTCCACATCTCTACCCAGCTTGAACACTTCATCGGTAACTTCCTTAGTTACACCTTTACCCAGAAGAATTAACTATTCTAAGATTTCTACAACTTCTCTAAAGACCCTTCTATTTAATACCACATTTATACCATTATCTATTTTTACTGTCCCACCTATCAAGTCTTTCTCTAATATAAAACTCTCATCAACTAAATTTTCCTCGTCTATCAAATCAAGGATAATTTCTCCAGTTATCCAAACTACCTCACCTATGACAACTTGTAGAGCAACTTCACGAAAAACTTATTCATTAAATACCACAAATGAAGCTCAGTTTTCATCTCTCCAAACTAAATCAGCTTCACACCCTACTACTTGTAGGTCAACTGACCTAAAGTATTATTACCCAATAAACACAAATACTACAGCAAACTATGAATCTCAAAACATCTTCATGTACTCTACAACATGTAGAGCAGCTACATCAAAAACTCATCATATCTCTGATCCTTTCATTACATCTTCACATAGGAAAAGTAAGTCAAAATCTACTTCAACAATACCATTTTCTGCAAGTTCTTGCAGAACAACTAAAATGACGATGATGGCACAAAATGTTGCATTCTCATCTTTACCTACTTTGAGTAAGGAAGTAATAATTTCTTCATTTACATCTCTACTAAGCAAAACAAATCCAAATATGGTTTGTACGACATGCAGAACAACTTTTCAGAAGGTCTTGCTTAATACTATAAATACATCTCTATCTACTCAAATTGTTCCATCCACAAAAACAACAGTAACAGCACAAAATTTCACATTTACATCTTTACCTACATCGCGTACCCAACATATAATTTCTACACTGGCATCTTTACAAACTACTACAACGTGTAGAACAACTTTCCAGAAGGCCCATTACTCATTAAACACAACAATAATGCCCATATCTCCTTTAATTATTTCAGCACAAAATATTACATTCACATCGGTATCTACTTTGAGAACTGCACCTATAACTTCCACATCAACATATATAACAATCAAAACTAACCCAAGTTTAGTTTCTACAACATGCAGAACAACTTCTCGAAAGCCCTATCACTCACTCAATGCCGAAATTACATCCCTATCTTCTCAAATTACTACATCCACAAAAATGATTGGGATAGAACAAAATTTTACATTTATATCTTCACCTACAATAAGGGATCAACATATAACTTCAACATTCACATCTTCACCAACTAAAACTAACCTAAGTATAGTTTCTACAACATGTAGAACAACTTTCCAGAAGCCCCATCACTCATTAAATACCACAATAACATCCCTACCTTCTCGAATTATTCCATCTACCAAAACTACAATGATGACACAAAATATTACATTACCATCAGTATCTACTTTGAGAACTGCACCTATAACTTCTATATCAACTTACATACCAATCAAAACTAACCCAAGTTTTGTTTCTACAACATGCAAAACAACTTCTCGAAAGCCCTATCATTCACTCAATGCCGAAATTACACCTCTATCTTCTCAAATCACTCCATCCACAAAAACGATTGGGATAGAACAAAATTTTACATTTATATCTTTACCTACAATAAGTGCTCAACATACAACTTCAACATTCACATCTTCATCAACTAAAACTAACCTAAGTATAATTTCTACAACATGTAGAACAACTTTCCGGAAGCCCCATCCCTCATTAAATACCACAATAACATCCCTACCTTCTCCTACCGAAACTACTATAATGACACAAAATATTACATTCCCATCGGTATCTACTTTGAGAACTGCATTTATAACTTCTACATTCACATCTTTACCAACTAAAACTAACCTAATTATAGTTTCTACAACATGTAGAACAACCTTCCAGAAGCCTCATCACTCATTAAATACCACAATAACATCCCTACTTTCTCGAATTATTCCATCTACCAAAACTACTATGACACAAAATATTACATTCCCATCGGTATCTACTTCGAGATCTGTACCTATAACTTCTACGTTCACATCTTTACTAACCAAAACTAACCTAAGCATAACTTCTACACTCACGCCTCTACCAACTAAAACTAACCTGAAAATACTTCCTACAACATGCAGAACAACTTCACAGAATGTCCATTACTTTCGCAATACCACAATAACATCTTTACCTTCTCTCAATTATTCACAGAGCACAACAATAACATTTCTACGTTCTCAAAATTTCACATTCCCAAGTTTACCTACCTCAAGAATCCCACCTATAACTACTGTATTCACACCTCTACCAGCTGAAACAAATCCTAGTACAGTTTTCACGACATGTAAAAAAACTTCTCAAAGGGGTGTAAACACCATAACCACATCTTCACCTCCACAAATCATCCCTTTTCTACACTCCACCACTTGTAGAACAACTGCTCTTATGACACATCACCTATTAAATATCACAATTACATCACCACTTTCTCAAACTATGCAAAATTCGATTTATACAGATTCATCTTCAATTTGTTACAGAAGTACTAGAATGACCACAGCTGTCCAGAATACTACTTCTTCTCATTTATCTGCTGTTACTACCCCACCAATAACTGCTACAGTCATTTCTTCATCTTCTAGAATTAATCCTTATATAAGTTCTATAACTTCTTGTAGGAAACCAGTAACTATCATATCTCTTCTTAATACTACCCTCACATACCCTCAAAATAAAAGTACCATACTTGTTCCCATCATATCTTCAAGTATGACCAATGACTCACTAAATACTAGAGGAAATACTTTAGGCATATCCCTACCTTCACAAAGCATCCCATCTATTGATTATACAACTTGTAGAACAATTACCGCAAAGATCAATTATCTACCACTTACCCAAACTACTTCACCCCCAAGTTTTGGAGTCTCCTCTGTTATATCGACAAGTTCTCATATAACTTCTCCAAATATCATAAACACATCTCTACCTATTTTCAACTCACTTTCAACTTCCACAGTTACATCCATGCCTACTCAAACTGATACATTTGGTGCTTTCACAACTTGCAGAACAACGTCTTCAAAAGCTCATTATTTATTTAATACTACACTTTCATTTCTGTCTACCAAAAATGACCCACTTGACACTCCAATAATTTCTTGTAGAACATTACATCATCTTAATTCCACATCCTCTCTCCCTAAAATATCTCCAATTGCAAATTCTAGAATTATGTTTGCAACTACTCAAACTACCTCTCCTGAGCCTTCTGTGAATCAGAGTGCAACTTCTCTAAAAGGCTATAACTCAATAAATAATACAGTCACATCTCTATCTTGCCAAACTAATTCAGCTGAATACTCTAACCCTTGTAGGACAACTACGCAAAAGCAGCATTACTCACAAAGTACCAATTCAACTTTTACAGCCCAACCTTTAATAGTTTCTTGCAGAACTACGATATTTACGAGCGTAGCTCCAGATACTATAGCCACATCTCTGTCCACATTGTCGCCCATTCAAACTGCTCGATCCATAACTTCTACGACTTTTCGTAGCATTCCAAAAACAAAAATTAATTCATTCAATATCACAGGTTCAACCAAATTAGATGACAGTTCGCATAGAACAGCCAAAACAATTTCAGCTGAAAAATTTTCTATTACTTCTACGTCACATATCCTTACCACACTAATACGGAAAGATGAACGCAAGCTAAATTTTTCTTCATTCTCTCCTACTTCATGCCGAACTACACCAGTTCCTATTCTACATACTTTACACACAACCACTATGACTATAATTCCATCAACCAAGCTTTCCAAAGTTTTTATTCCACCAAATTTAAAAGTTTTGGAATCAAGCTCTTGTAGGACTACTACACTTGACAGATCTTTGAATATTACATCAGGTACAAAACCTTGCATATCTTTCACAACTTCTCATTCAAGTACTTTGAACAACGATTATACCTCAAGTACTGAAACAACTCCTTTGGTAAGTGTTCCTACATCTATCTGGACAATTTTTACTACACCTGCAATTATTTCAGAAACTACAGTATCTCCTATAAAAAATATTTACGAGGAAACCACACGACAGCCGGTCTTATCATTTTCGCTTTCTCCTGCTGTTACTACTACTAATAATACAAATATGTTTGCTACATTCATATCGAGAGGAAAGACAGGAGTAGGTTCTAGTAGTTTTCATCAATCAATCACACCTTATCGAGACCCAACTATGTTCTCTAGAGTGAATTCAACCTCCAAAATGGAAAAATATTTTTCCATGAATACAAAATCTAGTACTTGTAGACCCAGGAAGATTCTCAGTAATACCCCATTAAAACCACATGGAACTGTTACTTCAAATAAAACGATAAAATTTACAACTGATACTACAAAACCTATCGTATTTCAATCATCTTCATTGATTACAAATGTTACATCATTTACCCTGGCATATTCACAATCAGCGAATGAGACAAAGTCAACATATCAATCATTCTTCACTCCAACAGGTCGTGATCATTCTGTTCGGAGACAAAAACCTTGTATTTGTATTAATTGGTATGTTATATTTCTAATTTTTACAGTTGCATTTCTATTTGCATGGTGCTTGCAATGTTGGCAGAGAGTGTTATTATTTTAGTAGAAATAGTTTAAGTCAGGATGAGCAAAACAAAAGGGAAAATACTCGTTTTGAAAAAAAAAAAAAAAAAAACAAAAACAAAAAAGGAGATTCCGAAGAAATTAGCCTAAAAATATAAAATTATGAAAACAAAATGAAAGTGAAAGATGTTTTATTTCAAATCATAATTTTTTACAATTTAAATAAGTGTCAACACGAAAAGGAAAAAAACTGATTATTTTTGAAAATAAACATGAACAATAAACAAAAATAAAAAGAAATTAGTAGAAGAAAATGGAAAAATAAATCCAAAATCTTGAGAAAAAAAAAGTTGGAAAATATTATATTTTATTCGCGAAAAGCTATAGGTACCTATTAAGTATAAATGTTTTTTTTTGTTTTGCTGACCTTGTTTTTCAATTTTATTTTAGTAAGCCGGTGGGTATTGAATTTTCATGAAATATTCGCGATTTAATTAGGTATCTCATTAATGAAATACTCACGGTTTGTGTTTGCATTTATTTAGATGATTTATTTACTCTGGGAAGAGTGATTTTTTTCATTTGATAGAATATATTTGAATTTTTCTGTCTTTTTTTTGTGGTTTCATTTTTTATGTAAGTTTGTTGGTTGGATCACTTGAATCCCTACTTTTTTTAGATACGATGAAATGAATGCATTCAAAAACTAGAAAATACTACAGTGTCGCAAGTCCAAAATGTAATAATCGAAAAAAGGAAAAGTAATTCATTCAATATCACAACAATTCGCATCGAACAGCCAAAACAACTTCACTTAAAAATTTTTCTATAACTCCTGCCTCATACATATATCCTTACCACACAAATATGGAAAGATGAACGCAAAATAAATTTTTTTCCATTCACTCAGCCATTTCATGCCAAACTACATACATCAATTGCTATAGAGTATTTATAATGACTCGTTTATGTTGTAATTGGTCATACGTCGCGCCTGTAACAACCAATCAGCAAGTTGGAATGTGGTAAATTTACCTTGACTAACTCGTAAAATAAAAACACAAATCAGCTGATGATTCAAATCACAAACGAATTTTAGTCGTTCACTGAAAATTGAACGACATTATTTAGGAAGGTAGAAATGAAACCACCGACATTTTATCACATTCTAGCGTCATGATTGGTCCTTACGCGCGTAACATATGACCAATTAGAACATAGACCAGTCATTATAAATACTCTATTCCATAAATACTTTACACCAAACCACTACGACTACAGTTTCATCAACAATGCTCTCCAAACTTTTTATTCGTCAAAATTCGAAATACTTAGAATTTCTTTCCAGTTCAATCGTTTTCTGTCTATGGGATTTCGATGAACTTTTTATAGTTTGAATATTGTAGATTCTGATGAACGTAGTACAAACTCCCAACAATGTTTCTAAATTTGAAGTTCAATAAAAGAAAAACATTAGGCAAATATGTATACATTTATGTAAAATAGGTACACCATTAAGGCGGTACTTTTGAAAATAAGTAGGTACATGCGAAGAAGTTGATTTTATAATAAAGAAATGAAAAAATTGGAAAAATAAATGCTATAAGCGCTCTCAAAAAAGTCTCTAAAATAATATATTGTAATTTCAAAACATTTCATTACGTTATTTATGAGATAAATGCTACCAATGAAAATTACATCCTATTCGGACATTTGCAAATAATTACAAATGGTCTGAAATGCAAAGATTTGAAGACCCCATCCTTTCTTCTAAATCAGGTAGGCTGTAGATATAGCTGATGTTTTTAAGTTAAAAACTTAGCTAAAATGATATGGAATCAGAACAATGGTAAAGCGCAACACATTCCTAAATAGAGAATACGTTACATTAGCAATTAAATTTGCTGATTATGCGAAATCTCCGATTATATCAATTTACCATAACACAAGTCATTTGAACATGAACATAATGTCTTCGGCGCAACACCCACAATAAGCCTACTTCGTGAAACCCTCGAACCCCCTCTACAAAAAGGAAGGCAAATTATCTCCTCTTCAAGCATCTTAAACATTTTAGCAAATCCAACATTCTAAGTACTACCACTAGAGCTTTTAACTTCAATAAAATCCCTGCACGCATAAACATCAATCAGCCGTAGCTTACACTTCAACCGCAAATAGACATAACTCTTGCTAACTTCTCCAAACAAAGTGCAAATTCAAAAATACATATACACCGAATAGCTTCAAAGCATACTACAAATATACCCCAACTACCAACAAATGAAGAGCTTAATTCCACAACGCGCTTAGTCCAAAAAAAAATTATATTTTAACACGATTTAGTGGTCGAAGTCATTCCTCATAACTTCACAAGTGTAAGACGCAAACAGCTGAAAACTTGTTGAGAACACTGTTACCCCGGACGTCTAAAACATCATTTCTTATAATGCCTATCCAAAAGGTGATTATTCCATATCTTTCATCAGATAATTTTTGTACGCATGCTTCCAGTGGTGGATTTAATGGTTAGCAAATGAACAAATGCCGACTGGGCGCAAGCCGAGAATGCGGGCGTCTAGCTGAAAGAGCCCCCTGAATATAATTAAACATATGAAAAATGAAAATTAATCCTTTTAAAAAGGAAAAAAAAATTCAAAATTCTGGCAATTTCAATAACCTAAAGAATAACGAATAGGAAACCTACTAATTACGTAGAATAGTGCATTTGGTAAGGCTAGTGGTGGCGTTAAAAGTAATTCATTTTAATGTAGGTTCTTACTTGGTTGTTTTTTTTTTGTGGCACCATTGTATGTTTTTATTACAACAAGCAAGAAAAAAAGTCATTTATTTGTTGGATTCCTTTACAGCCTATTTTCCGACTGGGCCTTTTCCCTTGAAACCACCACAGCTTACTTAGGTATAAAAATGAGACTGATGCTTACGTATTATGTAATGTTGGGACCGTTGTACTTAATTATTAATATTGGTTTATCATGGCTGGTAAACTTTTTTGCATTTGTATTATTTGTTACTCATATTTTACTAATTTTTCATCCGTATAATAGCATTTGTTAATAAAATAATACAGTTGAGCTTTTCGTTTCATGTTTCATGATACTTATTCCGAAACACACGTAACCCACTATTTTTTAATATTAAAACTTGATAAATCTAGATTTCTGAGATTATTACTATTTCCAAAACGTACTTAGTCCCGTTGTTGTAAAGTTTGCCTAGCCATGAAGCTACTAGGTAGTATTTTAATGAAGTGCATTTTCAGCAGCATAATCAAAAATACAATCAATATTAACTCTACAATACTACACATGTTAAAACTTGAAAATTGTTTTTAAATTATAGTTTTGGGCGAAAGGTGTTGATCATTAGATAAAAAAAATTAGTATTCAGTAAACAAATTTAAACAATTTCATTTTATGTACTGAGAATCAGAGGACTAATAAAAATTTAGTCCTACCAACAGTTGAAAAAAAGTAACTTTTCCAAATGAAATTTTTTTGATCGATAAATTTAGTCTATTATAAGAAGTTTCCATAAAAATGTATTAGTAAGTTTCATTTTACAAAAATAGTACTGTAAAAAAATATAAAATTTCTATTTAAGAAAATAAAAAATGAAATTCGAAATTTTTAGTTAATTACCATCTGCATACCCACCCATGTTTGTAAAACTATCAAAGTGAGGTCCAGGTCACCAGCTTTCGCTTGGGAGGTCCGTGTGTATTTTGATATAATTATGTCTACTACGATAATACTTCGATAAGTTTTTTTTCTATGTAAATGATCGTCATTCAGCGCACTCTAAGCTCAATATATAAAAACAGTGAAAAAAAGATTTTTTTTGTGTCTGTAAACCATTGAAAGGGTGGTCATTTATACACACATGTGTGGAATGTATACCTTAAGTTTTTCAAGTAGGAAAGGGAGGTCACCTTACACACACCAATTCTTACAAAAGCATTGTAGGGAGGTCTTTTTTGCAACATTGCCACTACTTAAAAGAATATTATCATAAGCCGAAATGTTTCACAATTCAAGCTCTTGGGCAAGATTTATTTTTTTGTTTCGTTTATCCTAGCTAAAGCAAGGAATCACTTCTGAAATATTTAATTTAATGTTTTGATCTAATTTTGAAGTTAGTTGTTGATTTTCAATCATTTAGTTGTGAAAATATGAAAAAATTTAAAATTTAGTGTTTGAAGTTACTGAAAAGCCGTTCTTTTTTTTAGTATAACCAAACTTCGCAGGCACTGTATGTTATCTATATGGGAACCAAAAGAAAAGTAAGTAATATTATAAAATGTTTGCTAACTCCTCATCAAGTATTTTTTAGCTTGGTAATTTGATCAATTTTTTCTTCAACCTCTAGTAGCGTATTTGAAAGAAATTTTTGAAAATTTTGTGTACCAATGTAGCCAGTAATAGAGCGCAATATTCTAATATTGTGAAATTTTCACTAGCTTCGAATGTATTATTTTTCGCCTGAAAAATTCACGAGTATTTTTTTTCTTAACCAACAGAAATCAATTCTTGACTATTTTTTGGGTAACGTAGAAGATTTTTTTCTGATTCTTTTAATAGCTAGATTCTTTTTTTGTGAAATTTGTGGTGTTGAATCTATCACCATCGATAAAACCTAATTTTCAGGGTTGGCAGAATACACGTTACAATTCAATATAATATGATAAATTATTTCTTTTATTTTTTTATCGAAATTATGAGAAAATTCGATAAATTTGAAAAAAATTTGGGCTCTGTGCGTTAAAAGTGAGTTCAAGCTATTGCAGAATCAAAAGAAATACAGCTATTAAGAGAATCAGAAAAAGATTTTATGTTACGATTACAAAAATTCGACGTATCGGAATCAAACTTCGAAGCATATCATTATACTAAGATGAATAATTTTGGATTCGAATCCGAAATTTTTAATTCGAGATTCGTATTCGATTCCTTTTTTTTAGTGGATTCGAAGATTCAAGAATTAAGGAATCGAATCCATTAAGGATTCGTGAAATGATTCGATTCACTTCCGAGGATTCGTGTAGCGAATCACAAATCCAAAAAAATAAGCGCTTGCCGATTAACATTGGAAAAAACGTCACTAGTTACTGGATTTTCTTCGAACGCGTATCCTATTCCTATTCCAATTTTTTCATTTTTCAACAAATTTTTTCTAATAAACTAATTTTTTAGTCTGGGAGTTTTCTACGTTTTTTATTCCTTCTCATCGGTGAGGCAACATATAAACAGAAGAAAAAGTTGGATATTCGAAAATTGGATTCGAATTCACGAATCCGATGGGTGGATTCGTGATTCGGATTCGATTCATTTTTTACATCCATTTTAGCAAGGATTCGTGATTCGTAAATTGATTCGAAGATTATTGTACTGGATCCGGATTCGATTAATTTTTTTTGGATTCTGCCCAACCCTGAATAAAAGATTCTAATTCGATTTTTTTTCAAAATATACTTTTTCATGTGGTAATTAACTTCAAAAATATATAACAATGTGCATCTGACTGCACTGATACAATAAAATTTTAATTTCATTTCCAAAATGTACACCTAGTGATCGAAAAAAATAAATGAATTAACAAGCGAAAAATGATTCAAAATTGTTAAAATTTTCACAATACGTATTAGAATACTGCAATTACCATCTGATAGAACTGGAATCGAAAAATTTTCAAAAATTCCTACAGGATTTATTTCTAGTGGTTAAAAAAAAATTATATTCGTGAAGTTTTCAGGCGAAAAAATATTAATACATTCGAAGGTAGTGAAAATTTCACAATATTAGAATATTGTGCTCTATTACTGGCTACACTACACTGGTACACAAAATTTTCAAAAATTTCTTTCAAATACGCTACTAGAGGTTGAAGAGAAAATTGATCAAATTACCAAGCTAAAAAATACTTGATGAGGAGTTGGCAAAAATTTTATCATATTAAAATATCGCGATCTACAACTTTTCGACCCTTTTGTAGCAGTCTGAATTTTTATCCAATAAAGATGGCGATTACTTAGGAAGATTCAGAAACTCAAATTGCACCTTATAAGTGTTAAACAGGGTTTCTCACACCATTTTGATTGGCTAAGAAAAAAAAAACAGCGTTTTTTTCAAAAGGTGATGCACTTTGGCGACCTCCTGCTCCACCTTCCTTTCATGTAGGGGGCTCAAAATTTTTTTGGGAGGTTTCCCACTCAAAATAAACCACCTCACCAAATTTGGTCAAAATCCAAGGTATGTTTTTTTTTTTCGATCCACCCTACTGTATATAGGCCATTCCTTACTCATCCATAGCTACCTTTTGAAGGGACAGCTCTCTCCCATACGTGATTTATGTAAGACACCCATTACAATATGTAGTTCATATTTTGACAACCTGCCCAAAATATCACAGACTAAATTCTGGCAAACGATCCTAGCCAAATCGATAACCTATTGGCCTTATGAAACCAACACATCGATACGCCTCTAGCCATCGTAGCTGTACATGACATGTAAAAAAAATATATATTTACTGAATACATAATTCAAGCATGACGTATATCATCAATTATCAACGAACGAGAAACAATACACGCGATGCATATGTACGGAAACTGTGCGAAGGTCTCAATGAAACTCTCATGATTTAATCCTAATTGATGCAATATTTTTCCGAATGCTTAAAAAAGTTTCAAATCTTTGATTATTTGAGGGGTTTAAAATCAAAACTAACACTTGCCAAAGAAATTTGTTTGTGTTTTATGATGATTCCTGATGGAGTATTTCAAGTTCTACAATCTAACATAGTTGGTGTTCCTTTTTCCCGCCATTAATCCTTACAATTCTTCATTATAAATTTGTTAAATAATAGTTAAAAATCAAAATTCACTTTTCTGAATAAAATACACTGAACATGGAAAACTGAGAATCAAAATTCACACTTGCCAAAAAATTTTATTGTTGTTTATAAACCTATTCTAATATTGAAAACTCGTGAAGGTATCCAAAATAGCACAGAATCACGTTTGAAACTCATTTAGCGCTTTTCTCAAAACTACTTTTTTGGCAAGTGTTAGTGATTCCAAACCCCTCATTTACAAAAGTAAGCATGAAACATCTCAATTGGCGAGTATCGAATAGCCATGCTTACTTCATAATGATAAACACTTCATAGAATTTAATATTTCTATTATTATAAACTCGCGCGATAATAGTTCAAATTATCAATTTATTTACTTGAATGGTACTAAAAAATCGCAATCGAATGACAATAGCAGCGATTCTGTATTACAAATACAAAATTTAATATTAAAATTTGATGCTAAATTTTACGTAACACTACTATACAACTTTTCCCAAAAATTAAAATTCATAATGCTTCGTGGAGTTCAGCCATTCTCATGATTTTCCATTCATCGAGTAGGCATTATTGGCATTCCAGGAGCGAGAGGGCTTCCTCCTCCACTACTAACCGCTGAGTTCGGGCCTAAGAGTACCTGATAAAAAAATTCACACATTGATTCGTTAAAGAAACTGAATTTTACTTTCTATATAAAAAAGAAATAGCCATGTACTTGTCTTTGCTGATTCGACTGCGCTGTTTGAATCTGCACTCTTTCAATTTCGAACATTAATGGCGCGAATAATACTGCGCTTGTAGAAAAGAAAATCCAAGCAGCAGATCTACTGAAGCTATAAAAATCTTGAAAACAAAATTGAAGTTTAAAAAGGAGTTTGAATTAGGTATTTTGATAACTATAGTTCCACTAAAGCATGATAGTTTTTAGTAATGAAATATATATGTGAACTACATACTTATAACTCCTTTTTTGCAGCCAACAACTGCATTATAAGAAAAATTACGGATACACTCTGGAAACATTTCAGTTAACCCTAACAAACGTTCAGCTAATGTTTCATCCTCCTCATTCTAATCATAAATTGAAACATGAAAACATTGACAAAGAAAATTAAATGAATAATTTACGTGTTAATCATATCTTTACCATAGAAACACAATGCTTACTTCATAGTCATCTTCTACTAAGGGTATTTTTTCCGGTGTCAAATCTTTAGTGCTTTCCGGTAACGATTCCATTCCACTATCAATCTCTTCCAATTTTAATCCAACCATAGCCTATTTAATTCTACCGCTGATAAATTCCGATTTACAGTACAAACTTGATTTAAATAACCAGTTTTAGGTCGATTTCATACTATTTCCTTGACCAATTTGTTAATTAAATAATAATTTATAACGATTACAGAAAATAATGAATAATATTGATAGCCTCCGCCACATTATCCTACCGTGGTGATTATGGAAGATGGATTCATCAATACCTCCTATAATAAGGCCTTAGCGCTGATTTAAAATCAGCGTGTGACGTAACAGTTGCTGTGGCTCTAGGCAACACCTCCTATAATAAAAGGCCTGGGCGCAGGCAAGGCGCAGGTGTTGTGACGTCACGCTTAGGAGACTGAAGTTGCGGGTTTTACATTGTTTTTTATGTAACTTTGCGAATTTTTTACGGCGCTCCAGGCGACGCTAGCGATTTGGAAAAAATTTTACCGTAAAAAGGAGATGATGGGGAGTATGTGAAAAAAAATTCAGTTGCTCTCAATTCTCGATGTTTGGTAGTACAAAATCAGTTTATGTCAAATTGAAAAAAAAAAAAATGTCCGGTTGCACAATGTTACCACCTTAAACCTCTACCAAATACATAAATTGCCTACTTTTCAGAATAAATAGCACAGCCATAATTTTGATAGTAATTCTTTATGCCTGGCCGATTTTATATGCCCGCGTCTCCACTACACTGAAAGAGAAAATGAATATTTCTACTTTGAAACAAAAAATGCTTACTTTATGGAATTAATGGTTGTTATTCAAAAGTGAAAAGAGTTGATATGAATCGAGCGAGCGAAGCGAGTGAGAAATAAAAAAACGAAACGATGTGAGCGAGCGAAGCGAGCGACCAACGGGGGTCTGGGCCCTGGGGGCAGAGCAGAGATGGGGCGATTCTGAATCGCGAGTAGGAATCGCAAGGAATCGCGGAATCGGAGTCTGAATCGGAGTCCTGATGAGAAGGAATTGCTTCTTTATGGAATCGGAGTCCCAATCGATGGAATCGTATGCTCGCGATTCACTTTGCGATTCTTGTGATTCCTTTAGTGTTGAAAGCTGTTAAATTAGTCCAAAACAAGTGAAAATTGTCATTTTGAAATATGAATGAAGTAAAGCATTAAATAAAAAGGTGGGCAAATCACAAAAAGAGTATAATGGTCCAGTGTTGGATATTATTTTGCAACCTTAAATGTCCTCAATTATCATAAACATGGTGATCTACCCTAAAATTTTTTCAAAAAGAGAATCGCACTGGAATCGCAAGGAATCGGATTCATGAATCGGAATCCATTAGTGTAAGGAATCGCTTTTTTAGGAATCGGAGTCCGTTTTTCATGGAATCGCAACTTCTGGAATCGGAGTCCTTTGAGACTGGAATCGCCCCATCTCTGGGGCAGAGGCCCCAGCTGGCAGCGCGAAGCGCTGCTAGTAGTATTGAGGCACTATAACATGGGTATGGAAATACGCCATTTTTGGTTATTAGGTTATGGATGGTGAAATTTTCAAATTAGCCTTATAACATAAAATGATCGTATTTTTCGCATAAGCCTTCAATGCAGGGCTGTTAACAATAACTAAAACTCTTAACTTTAACTCAAACTGACTCGTATTTTCACGTATTAAGAATATAACTGAATTTAACCATAACTATAAATCCCAATATGTGTAACTGAATAAAATTTTAACTAATATTTTCAGTCCCTAAAACTAAATCAAACTTAAACTTAAAAAAAAAATCGTTTGGGTTAAAGTCTCAAGCCAATTTACAATTTTCCATTATTTTGAACGAACATTCAGCAAATTGAGGTTCATTTTAGATCCTTTACGATGCAGTCTCAAAGGGTCTATTATTAATGATCTTTTGTTACTGTGAAATAATAAGTAGTTTTGAAAATTAAAATTTTAAATGTGAAAAATTTTTAATTAAATTCATTTTACATTTTTGTTAACGCTTGATTTATTAAATTTGGAAACTCTTATGTCTTATTTCATCTTTTCATCGTACATAAAAAGCGAATATGATATAATCGGTAACTACATTATTTCATCATAACTTCAACTTCTTCAACTATTTTAGAAGAAGAATTAAACTTTAACTAACTTTAACTTTAACTTTTTTAACTATAAAGAAGAATTTAACTTTAACCTTAACTCTAAACTTTTATTTTATTTAAGTTAAAACTAGTTTACATCAACTTTAACTATAACTTAAACTTTAAGTGAAAAGAAAAGAATAAAACTGCAAACTTTAACTCTTATTTTTGTTTTGGAAGACTAAAACTTTAACTGAATTTAACTAATATACGTTTAAGTTAACAGCCCTGCTTCAATGTTTTGAAATATTATCAAAATAATTTCCTTAATTTAAAATATTGATAATAAAGGATACTAATAGTCACACGGAGTATTTTCATTTTTCATTACAATTTACATGACCATTTTTCAATAATATTACATTACAAATTTTGGTTTCAATCAGGGGCTTAATTTACACCAAAATAAAATTTTTACACTTTATTCTTATTAGGTAAGCCGTTTGTCCTTTGTCGTACTTCTCTTCTTATGGTAATATCGATAACCAAAGATGGCGTATTTCCATACCTGGGTTAGAGATGCCTTAGTAGTATATAAGCACTAAGCAGTGATGGGCACGCTCCGGTTGGAGCGGAAGAGCGGTCGGAGTACTCCGAGAGCGGAGCGCGCTCTTTTTTTAATACAACTACAACCAGAGGTGTTCCCGCTCACGCGCTCATTATGCGTGAGCGGGAGCGCGCTCACGAGCGAGAGCGCATTTTGTGAGCGGGAGCGGGAGCGCGCTCATTTTGTGTGAGTGAGAGCGAGAGCGCGCTCATTTTGTATGAGCGAGAGCGAGAGCGCGCTCATTTTGTATGAGCGAGAGCGAGAGCGCGCTCATTTTGTATGAGCGGAAGCGAGAGCGAGCTCATTTCGGCTTATGCCAAATGAGCGCGCTATTAAGGGCCGTATGCAAGAACGATACTTAACTTAAGCATTTGCTTAAGTAGTCGAAATTGGATACTTAAGAATTACTAAACAATAGGCATGGCGGAAAGAAATGAACGTTAAGTACAATGCTTAAGTTAAGTATCGTTCTTGCATACGGCCCTAAGTTACTAATGAGAAGAACTAGTATAGGTTATTGTTATTGACTTCTAATAAGTTATAATTTTAATTTTTAACTCCATTAAATATTGAGTTGTGCTTGAAATAAAGTAAATAAACATGTTTTAAGAACATACAACATAATAGTTTAGTAATTTTATATTTTGAGCGAGAGCGGGAGCGAAACTGCGCTCATGAGCGGGAGCGGGACCGGAACTGCGCTCATGAGCGGGAGCGAGAGCGCGCTCATTCTTTAAGAGCGGGAGCGGGAGCGCGCTCATTCTTTAGAAGCGAGAGCGGGAGCGCGCTCATTTTTTAAGAGCGGGAGCGGTAGCGCGCTCATATTTTTCGTGAGCGGGAACACCTCTGACTACAACAACCGGAGCGCGCTCCGGAGTACTCCAGCCTGGAGCGGAAATTTAAAGAAAAGAGCGCGCTCCTCTGATAACGCTCCTCTATCATTGGAACGTTTCAATAAATGAATATTTGAATTTTTTATTTTATAAAAATTATTATTTATTAGACTGTTTCTTTCTATACCGTGCGCGCAATTGATTTATTACACACCGGCAAAAAAAGTTACAAAAATCAATTCATGTAATTTTGAAATAACATTACAACTTGAAACTGTGGATTGATTTATAGTTCTAATCAGTTTTATAGTATTACTTGATAAGAGATTGGTGTCAAAAATAATTCTATATAGTTTTAATAAGTTTTAATATTGATTTTGAAATCATGTAAAATGCGTTTTTAGCAGATTTTTACGTTGATGTGTAAAGAATTAGTTGTGCGCACGGTATTAAATCCTCATGTTATAGGTACTCATAAATCAAGATTCACCATTTCACCAGTTCACCACTCACTAAAATTGATTAAATCGAAAAATAATTAATAAAAATAGGTTTAAATTCGACCAACATATCTATACCGTGCGCGCAATTAATTACTTACACACCAGCGCAAAAATGTGCAAAAACTCATTCATATAATTTTGAAATAAACTTTATAACAGGAAATTGTGGGTTTATTTATATTTTTAATTAATTTATTAACATAATTAAATTAGAAACGTGGATAAAATACCATTTCAAAACGTGTGATATTATATTCTAAATTTTGAAAAACTAGTTTCAACACATTTTTGCGCTGGTGTGTAAGTGATCATTTGCGCGCACGGTATACCAAAATTCACTTGAAAAGAGCGGCGCTCCGACCGCTCCAGGAGCGAGAGCGCTCTTTTTTTTCTCACTTGGAGCGAGAGCGGAGCGCGCTCTTTTTTTTTCTCACTTGGAGCGAAGAGCGGAGCGCGCTCTTTTTTTTCCGGAGCGTGCCCATCACTGTATATAAGTCAATGTTATCCTTCGACCATATACTATGGACTGCTAATGGTCGTACAGAAACGAACACCAAAGTGAAGCAAACAATAACAACATCATAGATGCGCTCGCGCATGCGTAGTGATATTTCAGGAATGAAAATGAAAACGCATCGAAATTTTCTATGATAAGAATGTTAAATCAACATCAAACTACTGATTTAATTTCATTAATAATACTCAATAATTGAAATTACATTAAAGAAAGCATATTAATAATTACTTCAGTGAAACTACGCATGCGTCAGCGCATCTAGCTACTGTTGTTGTTGGATTCAGTTTCTACCATTTGAATTAGCAGTCCATAGTATATGGTCGAAGATGTTATCGACACGATGCCGCAAGTCCAGCCTTGAAAAAAAAAATTGCTTAAGGGGATACTTCATGTTTACATTTTGATGAGACGTTTTTGAACGAACTTGTGCGATTTTAATGATCGTTCAAGATTTGAATACATCAAAGAGTTGTACTTATAGCGAACGATTTCGACCAATTTCAACAAAAATTTCCAATTTTTGATCAGTTTTTTTCTTGATGGAAATTCAACTTTTTTCCAATTTCTTTTTTTAAATACCTTCTTTAGAATTAGATTAAGACTTGTATTTCGAGAAATTTTCGATATGTCATTTCTAAAACGAATGATTAACGTTTAAAATTTTGCCATATCTCGCGAATTCTCACCCAATTAACTCTTCTTAAATCAAAAGGAAAGGAAATATCCGAAAATATCTCAAAAGTCAGGTCTTTTTAAAAGATTGATAAATAAAATAAAACTGGTTGGAATAAATTATATCGCGTTTTCAGGGAGAAATAACCGATTGAAGTTGACGTTCAAAACGAACCTCTTCTAGTAAAAATGTAAACAAAGAGTATAGCCTTAATCTGTTTATTAAGTGTGAATTTGTAGATTCCGATTTGCGTTAAAATGTTTGTACATTATAGGGTGTTGGATTAATAATGGTTTCACCATGTTTGTATGAATTACACATAGTATTGGTACGCGTTCATTTCTAATTTTCTATAATCATTTCTGTTCGTTTTGTTTTTGAAACCGGCGTTCCAGTGTAGTACATTTCACATACCATGCAATATTCTTGTGAAGTTTGTGCTAAAGTCTACTCAACGAATTTTAATCGTTTGAAGCATATTCGAAAAGTTCACGATGAAACATTATACTTGAAGAAATCCAACATCAATTGCTTGGAATGTAAAAAAACTTTCAAATATCTGAAAGATTACAGATCTCATTTAAATTTAGTTCATGATAAGCCAATACAAGTCTCTGTTTTTCACTTTATAAGCTTTGGAGGTAAACATAGGTATTTATACTACAATCATATACTTGATTGTCCTCTCATCAGCTGCATTGCTGAAATTGTTTAGCTAATGTTTTTGATTTACTTTTTAGAATTCAAAACTTGGAAACGAAAAGAAGAAATTGCAACCAATTATCAGTACGTCGCCATCCGTGGAGCAATAAACTTGGCCAACGGATGTATCAAGAAAGAATTTACTTGTCACAGGTCCGGTTTTGAAAAGCATTACATAAAATCTATAAACTCTTCCAAACGTCATTGCTCTTACAAATTGAATGCGACTTGTCCAGCTTCTATGGAAGTTATAATAAAACCAAATGGTGCAGTCGATGTCACCTTCAATTACAGTCATACAGATCATAGTAAAGATATAAAATACTTGACTATCAGCCGAGAGGAACGTGCAGTTATTGGTACAAAATTAGCTGAAGGATGTAGTTTTAATGAAATCTTAGAATGTGTTGAAAACTTATCGAATAGCAGAGATTTTTCTCCGAGGTACTCAGTTCCATTATCTATTCGTATTTACTCTAATTTTTTGTCTTTCTGTAATATAAGGAGCTCTACGAACAACTTTTTTCAGGTTCCTCAAGCTCACTCGTAAAGATCTGCATAACATTAGAAGTTATTTTCTCTTACGTGAGAACTTTGAATTAGATGAAACTAGTGGGGAATTTAGAAATGTCTGTAAGGAGCAGTACGCAAATGTAGATGATAAATTTATCGAATCCGACATTAAAAAAAGTCATAAGCGTGGTAGTCGAATCAAAAAGACGGATATTATAGAACATCCTGAAAAACATTTAGTGTGGAATATAAAATCACACGAAATAAGAATGTTGAAACCATTGATGTGCGATTGTGATGTGAAATGCTCGACCTGTAAGATTTGCGTTCATATGTTTCAGTGTAATTGTTACGAAGCTAGTTCCAACGATAAAACAATTTGCTCGCACATTCACGCTTTAGTTTCCCATTTCTTCGAGGATAGAGATTATTTTATACGAACGTACATGAGAGGCGATGATAATTCATCGATACGTTCAACGAACAATGATGGAGAATTAAGTTTCAGTGAAATGGAGTTGACTAGTGTGATGAATGACCACAGAGAGATTAGCATATTCGGAGATCATAATGGTAATGAAACATTAGAGGGTTATTTATCAGATATCGATAATAATATCATTGTATATTCGCTCGAGTTCAATGGCGACCAAAAATTTAACATGAAAAATCCTCACTCGGCTTAGTGATATTGAATGCTCTTAAAAGCGAAGAATTCTGAAAGTTGTGGAGATTAATTTATTTCCCTCAACTATTATAATCTATTTGTATGCATGAATATTTTCAATATAGAATGTTTATTTTAAAACGGAAAATTTTCTAGGTGATTAAAAACGCAGCATACTTTATAAGCAAAATTTATTTTACGAAAAAACTGTAAACAATAATTCGCATCAATACCTAATAACTAAAAGGAGAAAAACCATACGACCTTAAGTAAGTATGATATTAGACAATATCATATGGTCTCGAATTGCAATCAAGTACTTCGTTGGGTTGTAAATTGTTTCGAATTGGTAGCAAAAAAAAAAAGCGCCTTTACATTTTATTCAAAAAAAGAAAGAAAAAAAAAAGTACTTGATACGATTACGTACATGCAATATTTATGCGTACGTATAAAAATACATACATCTAACGTACTCAGTGTTGCACCGTTTCAACAGTATATTTCATATACACGGTTCTTTTTGTTTAGCATGACTAAACTTCGCAAGCACTATATTATGTTATCTATATGGGAACCAAAATTGATAACTCTAAAAAAGTGACATTTTTGAGACTGAAATTCTTCGTGAATTATTTATAAAAACTTTTGAATGTGAAAATGAGGAAGGCATGACATTTCTCTTTAATTTGTTCAGAACGAAAAATTCAAATTCCAATTTATAAGAAAGTTATAAGCTATGAAATATGAAATATGGCCTCCTCAAAAGCCAATTTATTTTTGCGTTTTTCTCAACAAATAATCAATTAATCAAAAAACCTGAGAAGTTCCTCAAATTTTTATTATAGGGGTATATTTCAAATTTTAAATGAAACAGATAAGTGGCATTTGAGAATCAAAGTTGTACCAAAATGTGGTCATTTGGCAGGCAAACCAGTATGCAATCCTGTATGTGAAATAGACCCTTGAACATGTTTGAAAAATAAAACAACAAAACATTGTTTTCAACAAGAAATACACACCTTCAAAACGTTTTTCATTGTTTCAAACTTATTATTACAGTGATTTCCAGTTTTTCAAGTTTGAAACATACCTTTCTTCAAAAGAACAACTATGCGTTACGAGCTCAAAACCTCGCAAGAAAATTTGTAAATGAGCGTCATTTAATATCATCTTCACACAATAACTGCAATAACATTATTTACAATGTTAATTTCCTTTTGTAGCTTATGTACTTCGCTAGCTAGGCGTTTGTAATTTTTTTGTTTGAAACATGTTTTGAATGCCTTTAAAACGAGTTTTTAAATAACCGTGTTCAAAACAAAAAAAAAAAAAAAGTAAGTAAGTAATATTCGACTAGAATTGAAAGAAGAAAAAAGGATACTAGGTATATACCTTGACTAACTTTTGAAGAGAGAAAAAAGTTACTTTTTTTTATTTAATGAAAATTACGAGAAAGTGTTTTGTATTTCAAAAACCGACAGAAAAACGCAACACTCATAAATATTTTTTAAATACATTTAGCGAAACGTCGCTCATTATTCGCGAAACATACGTAACTATGTAAAAAATATTCAAAAATTTCGTGTTTTTTCGGTAGTTTTTTAAAAGAAAAACAATTACATAATATAATATACTAAAATCTTTGGCCAAACTTGCTGATACAAAATCACAGATATCCTTTAAATGCATATCATTCGAAATGAATGATATTAGCATTCTCACAAGCCCCTCCATCAAACAACAATAATTTAAAAATAATTATTTACAAGCTTTTACATCAAAGATTCAAGTACATAATAATCCTTTAAAACCTTGCAATCTAACGTCACGCATAACGCATGAGGAGACCTCGCATAAAATAGCGATAAATGGTACTAGGTTAGTTTTCACCTACATTGAGGAACAGTGATGCGAGGTATTTGTTCTAGTGCTTTTCTGCAGTTACATAGCCATTTGATGATTCTCGCGTTGCGTTCAACAATGGAAGGAAGTTGTGTGGCATGATTAGCAGGCGGAATATCGCTACCGCTGGCGCATTCCCCAATAGAAATTACCGAACTGTCACTAAGGAAATACGTTGGGGACGAGGCATTGGAACGCGGTGCGGTTAACGAGCTAAAATTTTCAAATTATCATGTCGAAAATGTTTATTTAAATTTCGTTCAATAAAACGTGGAAGTATACGAACTTGTATTCGTCTGATTCTAATCCCAAGTTATCGAAAAACAAATTTAAATTGGAAGAATCACATGGCGGTATATCAGCGAGGTGAAGACTAGAAATGGTACGAACTCCAACATCCGATTTACTTCTCGAAACGGACAGATTTTTCGATTCGCTGTAAAAAACAAAAACAAAAAAAAAAAACGATGCAATAAAACAAACTAGGCCCATAAGTGGAAATGTTCTCGTATCGGTAGTAATGTGAAAAACTAACGTGTTATCACAATACAACGGCGGAGGTGTTATGAAACTGGTACATGATTTCACTGGAGATGATTCTTGCGTATTATCCGCAAAATGTGGGAAATAATCGTAATCGTTACGACTTTCGCTGATGTCGGTCTGAAAAACGCATAGTCAATTTTTTATGAACAAATATATGCAGGGACTAGGTGCACAGGCACACAGCGCAGCGCTGATGAAAGAATCTATACGCATAAAAAGCTACTATGATTATGACAATTACTAATATCGTAATGATAAGTCGTACATACGGAGGCGTAAAGGCAATCATTTTTACACGATGCTAAACTTATACAATCGGTATGCGTAGATCTTTTACAAACACCGTCAGAGCTATAACGAAATACGTACACACATAAAATTACGAACCAATACGATAAAAAACAGAACAAAGAAAAGAAATACCTCTTCGACTCGCGCTTACCTTACGGAACACAATGTAGGATCGTAACTTGCGTTATCATTTTTCTCGATCGCAAGCGACAAATCACGATCTACAGTTAAATCTGGCAACGATTTGTGACAAAATGAATTCATCTGCTTGGAAACTCGAGCATTGTAAAACTTCGAATCGTCGCATCCGACGGTTTTACGTTTGTTGGCGGACGAGTTACCAACTCCGTCGATTACCTACGAATCGAAAATTAATGAATTACAACGTATTCGTACGCGTAGCTAAACTTTCAAGCTTTCTTCGTGAACCATTTTATCACCAACCGAATTCGTTTCCAGTAGATTTTCTTTAGAATCGCCGTTCAACAGCTTGCGCAATTCATTTTGCAACTGTACCGAATTCGTTGATTTACGAAAAGCGGGCGGAGGTGGAATCAAACGAGGGCTTTTCACCACAGGGAATGACCTCGCCGCACCACCAACTGCAGAAACAAATAGTACCTATGTAGTAGCGTGATGTACGAGCGTACGATACCTTAATTCAAAGGTAATAAAAATCAATTATGTAACCTTCAACAGCGGACGAGTCGCAACAGTGGCCAACAGAATAACCATCGGATAGATAAGAGGTATTGTTGAATTTCGTGCTGATGACCGAATCGATCGAATCGTTGGCAATTTGGTCATCGTGGTAACCGCGTAAACTCCTGCGCAATTCTTGTTTTCTATCCAATACGATTTCCGATTTCACGTAAAGAGGTTTCGTTTCTTGCAATAATTCGACGGCGCTTTTACGTTTGGCTGTGAAAATAAACGCTTGTACTCGACACTCGTAATCGTAACTCGCTTATTACCACACAAAGCACACACGTCGCGTCGCGCTAATGTAAGAAGCAGCCTTTTGCGTGAACGTACAACTTTTTCGTTTCTCGCACATTTGTACCTCATTTATTGTACGAATGCTTCTACACTAAAACGGCATTACTCAAACCATTTTGCAATGAAAAGCATTCGAAAGGTATTATAGTACGCTACTAGTATGCATATACATGTACTTGCGTATCAGTGTTAGCTTTACCCTATAGCCAACACAACATAAGCACTTTACCTAGTGTGGCCAATTTTCATATACGGCTAAAATTCAACACGCACAAAATTACAACTCGTAAAAGCGCACTTTTGAAAACTGAATTCGCCGACCACATCGACTGCAAACCTTTATTACGGTTGCACTTAAAAACTAAAATTAGCAATTTCTTCGCTCACTGGGCTAAAAATGGTTCGAATATTTCGTACAAAAATGAATTATATTCAAAAACGTTTGGAGGAGAAAAAGTTGAATAATTATTCAATATATCACCTCCAAAAGTCGTATATTTTAGGCCGCTCTACTCGTGGGAATAACACGAAAATTCACGGTCACGATACGTAGAATTACTCAACAACTTAAATTTTCCGAAAACAAAACTTAAAATCGAATTCCTAATTGAACAATAATGAAAAATATGGGGGAAAAAAAAGTTTTTCAATTTGCCTTCACCAGTGAACGAATGACTTGTTGAAGTTTTTTACAATATAAGTTATGTGAGCTGCGTGTTCCATTGAGTTAGATGAAGATGAATTGCGACTATTTTATCAAAAACCTCCTATTCCTTTTTGAAAAATAAGATTTTGAAAGATACGAGAATTTTCATCATTATTCGCGCAATTCAATTGGATTCAACTCAATTCAAATCGTCATAACGAAGAAATAGCCCTTACTCGGTACAAAAATTCTTCTCACCCACACCTCTCCGAGGAGGAGTGGGGAGGGAAGAAGAGGAGAGACGAGAGTAAAGACAAACATCTTTCTCTGATATATTTTTCTACCAAGAGTTTGATTTCAAGTTGGGTATGCTTTGAGAAAATTTGAGTTTTTTTTTAGTATGTAGTTCCGTTACATACTTACGTCTTTGATGTTGACGGATTATGCAGCACTTGGCGTAGAATCAGATTAAAATTTGCATTTGAACAGTGATGAAATTAATAATAACAGCTATCCTTTTCCAAAATGAAAACTCAGCTATTAGAAATTTATGGAAATCGAAGCAAGACGCAAATTTTAATGCGTTTTATTATTACTATTTAATCATTATGAATATTACTTAGTAAAGTTGACTTTTTTTTCATATTTTTATATGTTTCTATGAAGAAGCAGGAGGGGAAAAATGGTTGCCTACAGCGGCCAGATAGGTAAAGCTGGCACTGCATAAATACAAGTGCCATGTTCGATGTTGTTCAAATTGGGCCGAGATTAAGTTTAAAACCATCGAAAAATGTAATATTTTTACTGACCGATAATCTGCGATTTGAAACGTGTAAATATTACATCGTCATCTCCGTTTAATATTTTCAATGGGCGGCAGTTGTGGCGTTGATGTTGATGTTGATGGTGGTATGAAGTTGCAGTCATATCCGATGGGACAGCTCACTTCACGAAGGGAATCTAACGTATTTGGCTGATGAACCAACGTTAAAACGCCATTTTCCACCGATGCAAAATGGTCACATCATATCGCCAGTGCTAATTCATACTTCACATTTCACGCGATGTTAACGTAAACCTATGTATCATAAGCATATACAGAAGGTAGTTACTAGTTAGGCATTAGCACGGCATACTTGATACCATGAATAAATTTCTAGAAGTAACGAAAGCACCAAACCACTTGGTGCACAACCACCATCAAGTGCCGACTCTCCACACACATCATGCATACTTATGGTATCTCCAAGTAGATATGTAATTATGTATATCATAATGTATGTTCTGCGCCACCTTATTTTTTCCGAGTGCCGACCTCAATTTTCAAGCTCTTGAGAAAATTGTGAAATTACCGAAATTTTTTAATTCTATTCTTAACAATATTAAAGTAAATGTCAGTCTTTTCCTCTCAATTTTTTAATTCAATATCTTTCAAAAATTTTAGATTTTTATATCCAACTTGTATCCATTTAGGTATATTTTCTTATATTTTTCCATAATTATTCTATAAGGCCAAGATAAGTATCACAATAGAATTCACTTTATGAAATCTTTCTGTACAACCTAATAACTTCTACAATTTTACCTTATTTTTTATTATTCTAAAAAATCATAAAAATACTAATATTTTCAAACTGAATTCTTCCACACTCCGCAGAATTTTAAAAAAATCCCGATATTTCCAAAGTAAATATTATGTCGTTTTTGGAAGAAAAAGTAACTTTTCCTCAGGGTGAAAAGTTGAAGAAACCAAAATTTTCAAATTTTATCTCAAATTTTTGGGGCTTTAAGGTCAACTTTTTCGGAGTTTCATATTTTTTCCTAATAGTGCATGTGATACGCTTTCGATTTAAAAAATATATATGTATAGCTTTATGGGTGCAATAGAAAAAGATCACGAGTTTTTTCCACTTTTTGCTTTGCAGCTTTAACCAGGTGACTACTTGGTTCGAGCACCCCAAGCGTGAAAATCTTTTATTCGTAGAAATAAATTACATATTTCAATGATGTTAGCGAGAATAAATGGCATAAATAAAATATATTTAATACTTAAAAGCGTTTATCAATGAAATGCAAAATTTTAATTCATACTTTCCTTGTCAAAAATACACATAAGTATTTAATTTATTCACCTTTTAGCCAATTTTTTCGCTTGGGTGCTCGAATCAAGTAGTCACTCGGTATATATGATGACTTTGGAGCCTCGAACACATGACATGTGTACAAATGTACACATCAAGTTCTTACGCTGCTGCTTTTCCACCTAATTGCAACGGAGAGGCGTGACTGTTCTCGTATTTGTTCCACGCTGAATGATGAATAAGTGCGTGCAACAATGATTGCCTATCGTTCTCTTTCCAGGGGCAACCAATATTTTTAAAGTAAAAAAACAGTGAATTTAACAACACAAAAAAAAATAATGAATTACTAATATATTTGCACATCTAATACATGCTATTTCTTATTTCGAGATCGTTTCATTTATACATAAGAACTGATACAAACTCACTTCATATTAGATAACACCAAGCCTTCTGATGAATAATACTTTGCTGAATAAAATAAATTTCTACTGATCAACTCCTTCGAAAAAACCTGATAGGCAACCCCGAATAGCTTCACTTAGGGTGATTTTTTCCTATCTATTACGGCAGGGCAGTAGTATAACATTCATCTCAAAAAAAAGTGTCTTTTTGAAAATTTCTATTTTTATACAGTTTAGTTGCCCCTTAGAAGTGGAGAATAAGCAACCATAGTATATTCGTAGCAGAACACTTGAAATAATAATCCAACTAAACAAACTCAACTTAATGTTGAATGATACGAAAAAGAGTAAAAAAAATCTACGCATGTGGTGTGTTGGATATCAAAAAAAATATGTGACGTATTCTACACTAAATTCGCAATTTTAAGAAGGCCACATCTCAAAAAAGTACTTCTTTTTACTTATATTTTTGGGTAAAATTAATGTAAATCCGTAATACTGTGATAGATACACTAAATTAGCTCATTTTACTCCAAAAAATTATTGGAAAAAGGCTACCTTTTTGTTGAATTTTTACATGCTTTTTTTGAGATGTAGCGTTATATTGAACCAAGTGTACGATATATAAATTAGATCTAGTTTGGTATTACACAACCCTTGGATTTGCCTGGGACTGTACGCTAAAAATTACACAAGTTGGAATTATTGACAGAGGTGAATAATATGTTATTAATGTTTGAAAGAGCTAAAAGAGAAAGGATCCTCAATGTTCAAACAGATATGCAAAAGCTAATAATAAATATATAGGGAAAAAGTTTGATAAAATTAAGGATTCAATATTCATTCAGTTATCATTCATTTTTGCATAATCTCTTATGTTTTCCATCCTTGATGCCATTAAAACCAGTTGGAACATTTTCAAACGTAATAATCATATTTATATGGAAAATTGACTTTATAATCAGTCAAAAACATTTTTCTAAAAGTTAATTTAACTAAAAAGGGAGATATTGAAAAATTATTTTATAATTTTGATAATTAATACTATTTAACATACAAAAGCTTTACTTTCTATACATTGGAATTTATTTCCGAAATGAAGATGAAATATGATGTAATTTAACATAAGAATGCATTGATGGATAACTTTTTACAATATTAAACATTTTTTGAAATCATATATAGTGAAGAAGGCAGTTTCAGCTAAAAATATTTGTGTTGAATCTTCATTAATTTTTTAATAAAATCTAGGTTACTAAAAATGGTTGAATAAAATGAAAATATTGACGACTTGGCGTGGAATCGTACAGGAAAATGAATATCAACATCTTTGAAATTGCTTAGTCGTTTTTTCTGGGTAATGAACAGATAGAACTTTCAAATGGTTGTTGAAAGAATAAAAATAAAATAAATATATGATTAGACTGAGATTGAGTTTACCGGTTATTGAGCAGGTAGAAATGAAATTAATTCGATTGGAAATTCGAAGATAAAATGTGAGTCAGGATCGGGATCATACATACTACTACTGGCCTTGTATAGAATAATCTTAGAATGGAAAAATATAAGAAAATGCAGCTATATGGATACACGTTGGATACAAAAATTTATAATTTTTGAAACATGTTGAATGAAAAAATTGAAAGAAAAAGATTAATATTTACTTTAAAATGGTTAAAAGTTGAATTAAAAAATTTAGGGAATTATACGATTTTCTCAAGAGTTTGAAAATTGAGGTCGGCGGCGCAGGGAAAAAAAAGGGTGGCGCAGAAGATACGTTATATATCTACTCGTATTAATGAAATTTTTGGCGACGGCAATTTCGAATAATTGTTAACAGCATCATCGAGTTCTATGAATGTACAATTGATTCAATTGATGGATGCAAAACTGAAAACAGCTTTTTTTTTTTCAAGCGATATCGAGAAAATTTACCGAATTTATTCGATGCAATATCACGAATATTTTAAACAAAACATTACAGAAACATTTTAACTGATAGCAAAGTCATTTATGTTGAATTACGAATTATTCATCAATGCATTTGCACAGAACAAAATAGAATTCATTGAATTTTTGATAGCTATGGGCTTCCCAGAATAAGATAATCGTTCATTTATGATTTGCCAAATTAAAGAAATCAGCTAAGCTTGAAAATCTGTTGTTGATTAGCATGGTATACCTATTTTGCAGCAGTTCTGCTAAAAAAAAACCAATTTTATTCTTAAAATATGATTTTGGAAACAACACAGCACCAAAAATTCATTGCAATGTTTCTTGCTGTCTGCATTCCGAAATATCGTATTCCCAAATCCAAACTTATAGCAGGATAATTATATTTTTCAAGCACTGATATTTCATCATTAATTCATTAAGGAATGCATCATTGGAATCACAGTAAAGCAGCTGAGATTTTAAAATTTTAATCACACTCAAATATAGCTTCATTCCTCCACGTACTCATTATATCATTTTTAAAAGGTAATATCGCCATATCTGTCAAAAAATGACTTTTTGATGTCAATTTGTCATTAGAAAGCAAATTTTAAGCTGCTTCGAGGTGAAACGGAGTCATAAAATTTTAATATCAATTCTAAAAATGAAACAAAAAAAGTAAAAAAAGTTTTCTCCCAAGCGTGAAACTTCATCAGAGGAAAGGGGTGCGCTACTTCCAAAGTGTGATTTATTTGCTGTTCAGTTTCGTTTCCCCCCCCCCCCCCAATAAAGAAATTGGCAGATTACAAGGAAATGTTATTTATTCCCTTTGATGGTTTTGAAAAACAAAAAAAAAAAAAAAATGGAAATGATACATCTTCCAAACGATGTAACGAAATGTTCGTTCATCTATTCTATTCACCGACCAGTCACATCTAAATAAACACTCAATTCAGTGGCATATCCAGACTGATGATCAAGGGGGGGGGGGGATCCAGCAAAATTTTCAAGCATAAAAATCTGTTAGGTGGGTTCAAAATTTTATTCACCATTTTTTTTATGAAAATGAAATTAAATTGTGAATTAAGAAATTAAAAAAATGATAACTAAGCTAGTAAAAAAATCAAAAAAAAAAAAAATTATCACAAGTTGAAAATCAAGGCGTCGTGTTACATGCGTCATACGTTCACCTGATGCGGTAATGTACGAGTTGAAGGGCATAAAATTAGTATTTGTGTACTCGCATTTTTTAATTTTGCGATTTTATTACTATTGATTATTTACATATTACATTTTCGTTGTTCCTTATTTGTATATGGCAAAAATACTGTTTTTGAAATCGCCGAGGGGGTCCAGACCCCCTGGACTCCCTTCCTTGAATACGCCACTGACTTAATGGTTGAACTTGAATTGCTTCAAAAATATTTATTATCGGTGTGTCATTTCACGTTACACTCGCTTAGGCTCTTTCCTCGCATCAAAGCATCAAATGGAAACTTTCAAGAAATTCAACGATCCAAAGCGTAACATATGCTCGCATTATAGGTATATGTATATTTTATAATACGTTATATCAGACCATCGGTTCAACGACAGTAGTTACAAAATCAACCATAAATTTGTGTAAATATCGTGCTAAAATATTAGTACTGTTGATTTTTTTTTTTTTTTTTTTTTGAGTACAGGAAAACGAAGATTACAGATCGTTCGCCTCGATATCAATATGAACAACAAACCACGAGCATTAGTGGCATACCTGCAATATGAGGCTAACGTTTTCAACCTGGCCTCGCACTGGTAACGCTACACTGCTTCTCTTAATAAACTCCACGTTTCCGTTATACTACGAGTATATACCTATTACGAATCAGACGTACAGCATTAGCACAGGCAAGTGTAAACCCAACATAAACGTGAAAAGTATAAATTTCTTCATCGTTGATAAAAGTAAAACTACAGCTTCATATACGAGTTCACGATAACAAAAACTGAATTCACAATGAAAGATATAAATCTCTCATCGTATGTGTAGAATTAGCTCTAACAAACAGATATGATAAACTTTCTACTCACTAAGTACACAGCAAAAGTGAAAATAATAATAACTAATTGCGCCATGAAAGTAATAATTAATTGTACTGTTCCGAAGTGGTAATCAGTCTTAAAACACGATAAACTTAATATGTAAAATACTTTGGGTTGAAGTATAAAAGTCAACAATTTTTTCAAAACAGCAATAAGCAAGAAGGATTGATTTTGTTTATTCTTTTTTTTCAAAATCAAATGCGGTGGAATGAGAAAAATTGTTAAAACAACGCGATAATGTACTCAAAAAAATTCAGCCTCCTAGGCGAATGCATATTATTCCCATACCTAATGGGCTCAAAGCGTGGAAGACTCGAACATTTTCAAAAAAATATATTTTTGAGGAAAAGGATTTTTGGCAAAACACTTGTACCTTATCTCATTGATTTAAAAAAATGTAGTTATATATACATCGTAAGTCGCAAAAATACTATAAACGCAATTGAATTAAAGCCAGAGATACTAAAACACTCTTGAAGTTTAAATTCTAGATACAATACATGAAAGCATTGAATCGTTTAAGCGTTAAATGATGTTCATTAGTAACTAAGCATACATAAGATCACTATAATTATATTTTGAGATATGGGGAACCACTAAAGGGAATTCCCTTCACTCCATAACTTAAATTTTTAATTTAGCTGAACTTATAGCACATATATTGATGAATTAATGCTTCATTACCAATATTACAGAATAATGAGAAAAATGTTAACAAATTTGAAGTCACGTGAGAAGGTGTGCGTGTGTGTATATAGCACAATTCAAAAATACGTTAGGACCTTTGAACATGGGAAACATTATATTATTTAATTTTTTTAGAATCAGCGAGGTAAAATTTGGTATTCTCCAAAAAAATCATTTACATCAAAAATCAATTTTTTTAGGGGATAATAAACATTTTGACTAGGAGGCTGAATTTTTTTGAGCATATCATTGGGGTACATTGCAACTTTTTTCACCCCGCCGCGCCGCTATTGCTTTTCGAAAAAACTTAAAATCGATCCTAATATGCATCTGAATACGTAACATGACTATAATTAGCATCCACTTTAAATTTAAGGCGTCCAAAAGAACGCACATGGTTCATAGAACTTATATTTCGTAAAGCTGTAAGTACCGGATATCCTATTAAACACAGGTATTACCGACTGTAACATCCTTCTCCAAAGTCAAGTCTCAATTTATCTTCATTTAACAATATGGTTTTCAAATCGTTCACTATTAACAAATCAGAATACCAATTTCTTGACGATTTCAATCAAAGAATCTGTAAGTTTTCTTCAATAAATATCTCTTCATTTTGCAAACTCGCATAACATCCATACACGATTCTATTTCAACCTCTACACACATATTAATGGCTGGGATGCAGGTGAAAAATAAACCAAAGCTAAATTTTAATTTTGCCCTGCATACTAAATTTCAAGTTCTTCGTGATGTATAATAATAGATGATATTTGTAATCAGTTTCATCAGTAAAAAAATTAAAACTTCAAAGAACTGGATTTCATTTTCTAAATTGACGTCAAGTCTAACATTATGAAATGTTGCTTCAATTTAGAAAATATTAATACAAAAATATAGGAATACCGAAGGTATATTAAAATTATTGAATCATACTTATTCAGAAGGCATGGAATAAGGATTTATAGAAAAAAAGAAAATATCATTCATGGTACCGACTATTTTTTAAATATTTCAAGTGATGCTTACCAGTATGAAAATAGTCATGACAGAATCGCAAGCATTTTTCCTTTTGGGTGAAAGAGCGTAAATATTCATGAAAAGTGCAAACGGTACCAAGCTACCAGTGAAAGTGACATATATTAATATTATTAATTACGACGTACATACATACTCATAATGGATAGTCATAGGTTAAAATGAAATTAATTTAAACTTGCCTCTTTTTAAGATGTAATTTGAGGTGCTTGGAAGAAGTTGAAGAAGTTCATAATAACAACTGCCAATCAGTAAAACGAAAAAATTTCGTCGATAAGCACAAGTAGCTAGTAGCACAACAGAACTACATAAATATCGCATAACATTATCATACCACCATCAACTCAACATCCCTAACACTACACACCAACGTCCCTTTACTAGAGGTTGGACGGTAACCGCGGAATTGGCCATTCAAAAAGCGCATAATCTGATTGGCATTCCGAAATTTGACGTCATCTGACGCTCGTCGCATCCGTTAGGTATTAGACGGTATAAAAGCAGGGTTGCGTACCGCGGTATTTTTTCCGATTGGTATGGTACTGGTATTTGGTATCGGTATTTTTTCTGGTCGGTACGGTACTGGTATTTGGTATTTATATAATTATCGGTCGGTATGGTACCGGTATTCGGTATTGATATAATTTTCGGTCGGTATGGTACGGGTATATGGTATCGGTATTTTTTCTGGTTGGTGTGGTACCGGTATTTGGTATCAGTTTTTTTTTCCGGTCGGTATGGTACCGGTATCGGTAAATCCCAAAAAACTGCGGTATTGGTCGGTATATACCGCGGTATCGGTACTGGTACGCAACCCTAGCCCGCAATATCGCACCAGTTCAATTATTTTAAAACTCAAAAAACGTGTTAGAATCAAAAGCAGGGCTGCGTGTTGATCGAAATTAAAAATTAATAAATAAATAAATATCATAAATACCGCGGTATTTGCAGAGGGTTGCGTACCGCGGTATTTTTTCCGGTCAGTACGGTACTGGTATTTGGTATCGGTATTTTTTCTGGTCGGTACGGTACTGGTATTTGATATTTATATAATTTTCGGTCGGTATGGTACGGGTATATGGTATCGGTATTTTTTCTGGTTGGTATGGTACCGGTATTTGGTATCAGTATTTTTCCGGTTGGTATGGTACCGGTATCGGTAAATCCCAAAAAACCGCGGTATTGGTCGGTATATACCGCGGTATCGGTACCGGTACGCAACCCTGTAATAAAAGTAATAATAAAAAATTAAAAATGAATAAAATATTGATAATAAAGGATACTAATAGTCACATGGAGTATTTTCATTTTTCATTACAATTTACATGACCATTTTTCAATAATATTACATTACAAATTTTGGTTTCAATACTAACTTCCTCCTGATTATGTTTGGAAAATGGAGTATGTTGATAGGTCACACAAATGTGCATGTTTTTTTGGAACCGAAAGAACCAGAAAGATATCATAGAACCAGAACCGAAACCAGAACCAATATATTTTCGGTTTTGCAGCGGCTACCCAAGTGCCCAAGCCCAACACTGCATAATGAAGCGCCTCATGTTATAATAGATAGATATGCAATCTGCAGCACAGACCGTGAATGTGAACGACAGCGAATAACGAACGGTAAAAACCGAAAAGCAAAAAGTAATCTGTATTATTCCTTTTGCCTACTTGTCTTTTCGATATTTCGATATGGGATAAGTATTATGTATAACATTGTATATTTGTATATTGAGATAATTTTGTAGAAGAGTGAGGAATTCGTTGCGTTTTTGTTTTTCCGAGTTCCATTATTCGTTGAAATAGGTGACCAAATTTATATAATTTCGAAAAACTTGAGTTTTTCTTTTCCATATTTAGGCGTAAGATTTTAGTTTCGTCCATCTTTCTCACGCATTAATTTCGTGGCAAAGGCAGAATGTAATTCGTGCTTCATCAAAGGGTTGATATTTCATTTCCATCAATATAAAATTAAATAGAAGTAAAATTTCTCGAATGAAGTGATATCTGATTTTTACTCAAAAGTTGTATTGAACTAAATCATATTTCTTTGTAGTGACTTGAAGGTTAGTAGCTCTTTTGAAATATGTTTTCTGAAATTTTGAAATGAAAGTGGTTTATTCATTGTTCTTGGTTTCTTCAAATTAGTTTTATATTCCTAACTTTCAGTAGTTATCTCATTCTAGATTCAGCAAAATGGCTGGTGATCAACAGCAGTTTTTCCTAAAATGGAATGATTTTCAAGTAAACATGATGACTTCGTTTAGAAATTTGCGAAATGATAAAAGTTTCACCGATGTTACATTAGCTTGCGAGGGTCAAACTTGTAAGGCACATAAAATGGTGTTATCAGCATGCAGTCCATACTTCAAAGCATTACTCCAGGTATTGATATCATCTCGAATATTATTTGATAGTTATGATGTGTTGTTAGCCTACTCTATAATTGTTGTGTTTTAAATATCAGGAAAATCCATCCAAACATCCAATAATAATTTTAAAGGATGTCCCTTTTACGCACCTCCAAGCAATTTTAGAATTCATGTATGCTGGCGAAGTTAATGTTAGTCAAGAACAACTATCAGCGTTTTTGAAAACCGCGGATAGATTGAAAGTCAAGGGTTTAGCTGAGGCACCACAGTCCATTAAACGTGAAACATAGAATATGAATACATATACTATGAAAAAATTTGTTTTTGTTTTTTGTTTTTTTTCGGAAACACTGATTTTATTTTATAATACAGGTCATGTTTTGCCTATCGAAGTAAGTCAATAATGAGTAATTATCTGTATATACAGTGCAGTTATTTCCACTTCGTAGTAAATTTCTTAAAATGTACATCTCGACGACTTTTTAATTTTTTGCAACGAATTATATTCATCTACTTTGAAACAAAGAACACATTATTTAATTTTTGTATATTATTTTTTACACATTTATCAGTACTATTGCTATTAAACTATGTAAAAATTCATAATAAATATTTATATGGAAGAAATATTTTTCTCAACTTGAAAGTAGATCTGTTTTACAATAAATGAGCATGTGCTTTGTAATTCTTTATTATATCAACCAAACATTTTCAGTAACAACATGAAATAAGGAAAAAGAAATAAGACTGTGAATAAAGGCAAAATCAGAAAATGACAAATCATTTCAGACAATTTCTCTGATAGTTTGCATGTACAGGTGTTGAGAAGTGATTACAGATGACTGCCTAACTCGTACCGATCAACGAAACAACCTGGAATGATGACTGATCGTGAAGATGCACCATCAAAACTTCCGTAAACTTTTGTTTTATGATATATGACAATTTGACGGTTGTTGTTGTTGACTGTTTCTCCTCGTACTACTAAACCCATCCATCGATAACTGCATTGCTCTCGCCAGTGCTTCATCTTCACTCTGAACACATTAAACAAAAACGCATTTAGCTGAATAAAAAATTGTCTGATTTAGTGGGCAAAGTAAAGTGTAGGTAAATAATCTCGAAGGTATTACACATAGAAAAAAAAAACGCGCAAATGATATGAACATTTGTGTAAAACATACATGTGTTCTAATCAAAAACTTAAATTTGCATCATCATCTATCAAAACGTTGATTAGATATGAACTGTAATAAAATTTTATTTGTAAGCAACTAAACGTAACATTTGTACGCTTCGAAGAACCTACAAGTCCTTGCTAACGCGAAAAATCCACCATAATTGCAATTTAAAAAATGATGAAAGTGGAGTAGGATAAAGAAAAATTTTCATGTTGATGAAGCTTCATTATTATTATTACTATTTTATTAACTTCTCTACGGTTCTTCAGTCACAATCGCTTTTAATACTCATTAAACAAAAGAGGAAACAACTCACCATATTACCCTGAACCACGTCCACAAAAGACTCATATTTATTCTGTTTTTGCCGCTGCGTAGCCGCCTCTCTTACAACAGAAAATTTAAGAATTATTTATCAAATAAAGCTGTATGAATTAAATGAAAATTTTCGAGCAATAATTAATTAAATGGAGAATGGAATTTTAACCTAACATGTAATACGTATACTTACAAAGTTCTATGCTTCATACCAGAACAGTTATGATCAGCTACATGACGATGCTTGAAACAATAATTCTGACGACATTCTGCGCAAATGACCGGAACAACTTCTTTTTTTTTACATCCTCGCATTGAGCACTTATTGGTAAATATCTGATGATCAAGAAACACTAAGAAAACAAGTTGATTGAAGAAATATATATTAATTAATACCATTAGCAACCTTTTTAGTTCCTTTGGCTCGATCAGAACGGCATGCATTATCGATATGGTTTCCTACAGCGATATCTGGTAAAGTTCCTCTTTCTACAGGTACAGGTGAATCACATAAGGGACAAATAGGTACTTGAATATTTTTCTTATAAGCTAGAGGACAATTATGTTTTGCATACGTCATATGATTGGAACTGAAAAAAATTAAGCTTTAAATAATGGTTAAATATTTAAAATTTTCATTGAAGGACAAAACTCAGCTTACCAAAATACTTGATCGCAAGCATCACATTTAATGGGTAAGAAATCTGCGAATAAACATAACTATTACATTTTATTCTACAAATATGTGAATCCTGAACCCATCAACTTACCTAGCCGTTTACAGATTTCTACAGAGCAGTGTTTTCCTAAATCTGGATACTCCATTCAAGATAATATACGGAATGCTTAAAATTGGAAAAAATTGTCATTAATAATTAAATAATTACTTTTACTTCTAACATATCATCCAAACTCGAAAACTAATGTTAGTAGTGCCAGTACAGGAAACAAACTTTCACGCGCTTTTACGCTACATGCGATGACTCGGAGAAACTGCGATGACTTGAAGTTCTCTGCGATAAGACCATTAAATCTAAACACGACACTAGCGCGCCACTGCTTTGAAGGGTCCCAATGATGCAACACGCGGTTTTAGCTCCTCGCGATGACGTCATGATTTTGAACGCCAATCAAAAGTTTCCGTTTCAAAACAGCCGATTTCGGGCTTTCCGGCTGACCTCTAGTAAAGGGACGTTGACTAATCCCTACACGAACCTTGCGAACGTCGACCGATTTTGCGAACGCGGCCAACAGGCCAACAAGGTTTACGAGTTACTGTATAACTTTGGTTAGAATATTATTATAAGCTGAAGAATCCATTTATGTGTATGATCGAAGAGATGGACTTTAACGTTTTAATAAAATAATGTACAAATAACAAAGTCGCAAGTTTTTTGGTGCAAGATCAAGTATTGTTTAATGTTAAATTACGTCTTGAATTCCATATTTTCAAGACACTAGGAACCTAAATAGTTTTTTCGAGTAGTTGCTCAACATTTAGTAAAGAATTTATAACATGAAACTTCTGAATCAGCATTGATTTCCTCCAACGCAGTTATAGCATAGTTTTGCTGTCGATTGCTCATCATCTTCTGCTTGCCATTGATTGAGTAAGTGAGTTATTAAATGTAAGGTTAGAGAAAGAGAATGCTCTCTATTCAAACTTCAAAAGTGATTTTTTTCAAAAAATACCAGTTTCGAAAATGATGAAAGCGAGAAAGGAAAAACATCCCAGATGTACACGTTGTTATTTCGTGAGGCGTTTAACGATTTGCATTCTGTAGTGCACTGATTGAAGATTATATTACGCCCTTGGTTTTTGGTTGCAGATTTATGATAAATGGTACGTAAATTCTTCTGATGGCATTGGAAAGCAGTAGCGGAGGAATGTATATTAAAAGGGAAAGCAGTATGGTCGAAATGACTCAAACACAACCACAAAACGTATGTTTTGTATGTGGTAACGTTGGTCATAAAGAACAGTACTGGCTTCGTAGCAAACCAAACGCATGTAATACTGCAGAACCTTATTTTCCATTTTTAGAATCGCACGAACCGCCTGTGGGATATAAACAAAGTGTAAAGCAAGAATCAGTGGTAAATCTCTAACGACATTGACAATTTTAATATCATTCGTGAGCGAGCTACTCGGTATTCATTTATTTTGTCTTTTTTTTTTCTTTTTTTAGGTTTGTGTATGTTACCTTTGTCACTGTTTTCTACTGCAACAATGGGATCGTTACCAAAGGGAAAATACACCTCATACGAAACGCATGTATTGGTTGAAGCGTTGTGATAATGGCCCATTCATGGGAGCTGAAATGTCATCACAGGGAGAATACGCTTGTCAAATATTGGGATTAAATTTCGAATACGCGCACAAGTGCGTATCATACGTTAGTTGCGATTTGAATTAACGACAAGTAGAGAACAGTATTTTGATACCGTGATGTGTTTTCCAATTAGTAGTAAAGATCTGCCAGGAAATGTTGGAACGTCGCAGTCGAATACAGTTTTGTCGCCCAACGCAGTAGTGGTTCCGTCTAAAAACGTTACAACTTCTGTCATCACTTCGACTACGAATCATCACATTGTACTAACAAGCAACGCGTCCACAGAAAATGTAAAGAGTAACTTCGGCTCCATTACGATTCCCTCTCACGCTAGTAGTACGGTCGCATGCTCGAATAATAAATCCGAGCAAACGCCCTTACGGCAGAGCGAAGGACAGTCCAGCTATACTTCTGCTGCTTTGGATTTACGCCATTCACCTTCCATTGTCTCCCACAATGGAAATACACATTCTAATCCAGGTGAAAAAAACTTTTCTCCTTTTTTTTTGTTTACTCATTTTTGTTGTTTGTTTTTCAGCAAAATATAATCTAAGCTCGAAAACTCCCAAGATGATTTTAAATCTTAAACTTTGAAATACACCACAACGAGTATTGTTTAATTCTCGCAAGCACTAGCGTTGTTCTGATACCCAGAATATCCATAGGTATATTCCCGATTCGATAATAAAATTGACTAATCAACGAATACTCCAACTTAGCGTCGATCTAACATAGTCATTTGAACGCAGTCCTTACGAACTTGAGGAGTGATGCACCATCCTTGAATCTGCTGCTTAATTTGCGTATTCGCGATTTTGAAGGGACAGTAAACACTATTTTGGGCGTTTGCTAAATCATTTTTCCTCTCCACGTATTCGACATGGTGAATTTTTTCTGCCATTTTAATACTAGTTATGGATTTAAAAAAAAATTGTTCAATAGCCTTCAATACAGCACAACCTCGATTATTTGACGTTAAAAATTTTCTCTTGTGTTCGACACCTCAATTTTTTAACGATTTTCCGTGTAACTTGACGCATGAATGTTGGCGAAACTTTCATGGTGAGGCGATGGCGTAATTTGGCGCTGAAAAAGAAAATCATAATGACTAAACTAATAGAATAACTATTTTTTTTTTTTTTTTTTTTGTTGATAATTTCGTTTGATGAATTACCTATCATAAAATTTGTATGTTTTTTGCTACGCATTCGTTCATTTTTGAACATTTTATCATGTTTTTTAAAATTTGTTTTCTCGTTTTACAGTTTATATTATGTACTTCTTATACATTTGTATGTTTCAAACATTATTTATGTTTAAAAATAAAATAGAATAAAATGATAATTTTCCGCATCATTTGACGTTCCAGTTGTTTGATGCACCCCATTTCCCAATCGCGTCAAATGATGAAGGTTCGCTGCATAAGTTCTATTTCACTAGGAATTTCAAATTAAAATTTTCTCGATACATGGTGTGCTACGGGGTGAATATGAATTTGTCAAATTTTCATCAATTTTGCAGTTATTTTATTTAAAATTCTATGTAATTGTTTGACCGTTTGGAAAGTATCACGTAAATATGTAAGTACAGAAGCAAGGTTCAAGTTATGGCAAGTTTTTACATTTCGTCGTGATGATAAAAGACTGCGTATGAAAGCATTTAGAGATTGGCTTGTCAACTGAGAGAAATGGATGAACGCATAACGGCTTGGTTTTCGAGAAAATACTTGATAAATGCAATATTGATACGAAATGCAGTGAGCCAAGAATAATTTCTGAATCATGATGCCAAAAATAATCGAATATAAATGTATACTATATTAGGGTAGCTTGAAAAAAGAAACATGTCTTAGATTTTAACCAAATTTGGTTAGGTGGGTTACTTTCAGTGAGAAACCTTCCAAGAAAATTTAAGTTCCCTAGGTGAAAGGGGAAGGTAGCAGGAGATGCCCAAAGTGTATCTCCTTTTGAAAAAAACGATGTTGCTTGTGTTTTTAGCCAACTAAAATGCTGTGAGAAACCTTCTTTAGCATTTGAAAGATGCAATAAGGAATTGGGGATGTCTCATAATTTTTTTTTTTTGTATCATCAATTTTACATTTATTATAAAGTAAAAAATTGAAAACTTATTTAAAAACCCCGCACTTCATTTCAGCTCATAGAAGCTGAGAAAAAAGTTCCGAAGTTCGCGTTTTACGCCACGCACCGAAACGTATAGTTCTCGTAGACGTGCCCAGTGTGACTGTAAAGACTATGAATGTGCGCGTTGGTCTTATTACATTTAGCACGTAACGCGTCCTTTTTGCGTTGCTTGTGCAAAAACGGCGCGACTTACGATGTGTGTGATGGGTGTTTATGATTAAGGGTAATTTAAGCTTTACAACGGTATATTATTTTTTTTTTAATTTTCGCAATTGTCAACGAAATATAACGTAAAATAACGAAATTTCTACGTTTTTAAGGAAGCCGCGATTTTAAGGGGATAACTTGAGACTGAGATCATGTGATACTTTTTTGATGCATGACGAAAAAGAGCTCTAGAAGTACTACATTTTATCCCGTAATAGTGCTGTTTCAGCTTTTTTAGTTCTTGATATATTTGAATTCAAAGACAGAAGTGCAAAACTGTTGATATTTGGAATTTAGAATTAACATTGGTAGTTTGTATTTTTTTTTTAAGCATGAAAAGTTAGTGTAAATATCATAGAAAATGTTATTGATTACTGGCTATCTGATTTTTAAAAAAAGGGGTAAGCAGCCAATGCCGCATTACTAGAGCTTAGTTTCTATTTGCGCAGCTTCTTCAAATTGCTCCTCAATTTTTCCGCTAACCTTGACGACCTGCCATTTTGGATCCATTCTACACAAATTCAAACGTTCACATTCTGGTCACCAGCAGATCCGTTTTGTAATACTTCGTTCTTTTTATTTCTTTAATAGTTAATAATATTTTGTACATTTATAATATTCGTAATTAATTTAGGTATTATCATCGGAATACTTTGCGTTGTGAAAATCATCAGTGTACAAATTGGGAAAAAGAAGTATTTTAAATCGAAATTCTGGAAGCCAACAGTTTTGCACTTCTAATTATAAATTCAAATGTATAGAGAATTTAAAAAGCTAGAATAGAGCTTTCGCTGGATATAACTTGGTACTTTTAAAACTCTTTTTCGTCATGCATTAAAAAAAAGTTCCTATGTGTCACGTTAATATGAAATCATTTGTTCAAAACCATGATTCCCTTAAAACTTGAAAATTTCACTTTCGTTGAAAATAATGAAAAATAAAAAATTAATACACAATTGTAAAGTTTAAAATGTCCTTAATAAGAAACACCCTTCATCCACATCGTAAGTTGTACCGTTTTTGCACAATCAACGCGAAAACAACGCGTTACGTGCTATGCAACGCGCCATAAGACTAACGCGCGATTCATAATCATTGACTTCACTGCTACAGGGTGCGTATTAGAGTACCGTTTCGTCGCATACAAAATGTAATCACCCATTTCTCGGTACCTATTGGTGGGATTTTCAAAATTTCAACGGCTACGCCGTTTTTACATTCTCCCTTTTTATTTCTGTTAGGTTTTGAACAATTTCGTGATTCAGGCTACATCCCAATTTGAGTTTCTGCATATCATCACTAAACCAAGATCCAGCTGAAAATTTGCCTACGCCATGTACTGGACCTTGCAAACACGTGCGCTATGTAAAACGTTGCTAGATCCAGCAGACCGATGTCATGATCTCGCAATGACTGTATAGGAATAAAATTGTATGTATGTGTGTGTGCGTGCGTGCGTACGTGAGAGGGTGTGTGTGTTTTTCTCTGTTCTTACTCGATTTTTTTCTTCCTGTTCTTGTATGTATGTAAAGTAAATGTATTGTATTGCAGGCAGCTACAGTAGTTCGGGAACGGATATTCTAGATTTATCCATGCCGGATAAAAATTCTACCACCGAGGTATGTTACGTTTGCGGAGACGAATTTAAACGCGGTTCTTTGTCGCATATATCGGCGAAACCGATTGTTACAACTACATCGAGTAATCAAATTACGGAATATCCATTTTTTCCGAGTTTAACTTTGCATCCTAGGCCAAGTCGTTCGAGACCGATGGATAGTACCGGACGAGTGTTGGCTTGTAATGCTTGTCAGGCTCATCTGTTGCAACAGTGGCAGGTGCGTTGCGTTGCGTTGCGTTGCGTTGCGTTTCGCGTACCGTTTGTCGATATAAATTCTTTTATTGCTATCGGATCGATTGTAAATTGATAAAAAAAAAAAAAACCTTACAGATGTATTCTGCTAAAGGCGTGCAGCACGCTGATCGTAACTACGTGCTGAGAAAACGAATTACTCCGAATATCGATGTGTCCTCTTTCGTATGTTTTATTTGCGCTTCGGAATATCCTTCGTCTTGTGTAAGGTATGTTATCGTCTACACTACGTGGGAATATCGTTGTTAAATTATAAATACGTTCGCGTACATTATGCCCTTGTGCAGATATTTGTATTGTTGCCATAATGCCGAGAACGAAGTGTATTACCCTTCTTTATTAAATTTGAAAACTCCTGTCGGAGCGAATCCTGTTAACGCTCAAGGAATGGTACAGGTAATGTGCGAATTACGGTAGTTTTTGTCTTCCAAGTAATTTTGTGTATTGTACATTGAGTGAGTGAATTGGCTGTGTCTTAGGTGTGCTCCATATGCTGTAAAACTGTTCCGCAAAAACATCAAGCATTCGGAGGTGAATACTCGTCATTACCAACGAGCGCAGCCTCGTATACCGCCGTATCCTCTCTCAAGACGGCGGACATACGATTTCGTCCGTACGAAATAGAAAAATCGAAATCCGCTACCCCTTCCTCCGAATCGAAACTTCCGACGCCGCAATCGCAAAACTTCGAATCTACCAGCTTAACCTCCGAAGGTCACATTACACCGGTACTCGGCGCCCAAAATTACCGTTGTTATATTTGTAGCGCTCTTTATTCTCGAACGCAAATGGAATGGTTGAGCACCAGCGCCGAAGGAATGAACTCGCACGCCATGCACTTCCCTTGCTTACGAACTTTAGCTCGGTGCGTTTACTTTTACGTTTGCTGAACTATTACGGCCAAAAATTTCGTCTCATTTCGTTAGCTGTTTGTTTTAAATTTACCGTTTGATACAGGTCGTCGGAAAATTCGTGCGTCGATTCTCAAGGTCGCGTACTTGCTTGTATTAACTGCGTTAATCACCTCTCCAAACAGTGGGAAACTTTGGAGTCGGAAAGAGTTCCTTTAGAAAGAAGACGGTATTTAACCTTGATATGTAGTAATTACGCATAATGGCGTCCGATTATTTTATTCCTACGTTTTTCGCTCGCTTCATATTACATACGTGTAATTTCCATCCTTTAGGTATGATGTTCCTACGTTGCAAGCGAACGGTAGCACTCCGCCGCCACCGCCCATCGCAGCTCCCAATTCGTCGTCTATTTATTGTTTTCTGTGCGGTCTTCATTCGGATCTAACGTTGGCCAGAGTTCTATATAGTAGACCGCAGGTAAGCATTATTGGTAAAATGCGAGATTCAGTAGTACTTAATTATTTTGGTTTCTCAATTTTTTTTTTTCCCCAACTTGTCCATCCATTTTTTTTGTTGTTGTGAAAATTGATAAATTGATTTTGATGTCGTTTCTTCGTTTCTCGCTAAACGGTCAATTTTTCCCCAGTCAAAGGATGAGGAGAAATTCTATAAAACATGAATTGTGGTGAATTAATCAAAATTCACTAGATAACGTACGAGTCGTAATTGAAAATCATAATCAGACAAATTTTCAAGTGCGAAACCATTCTCTCGTAACATGCCCAAACAAATGATCATTTGAATGAGAAGTAAATAATTGAGGCACAAAATGAATGTATGTATTAAGTAATGATGAAATTTCTCTAGAAAACTGATCAAATTTATAATATTGATAACATAAAATAACGTTAAGATGAGGATTGTAGATAAGTAAGCATTATATTACCAACCATCAACAACATAGTTATATCTTACACTATGTGCGTAATTCGAAGTGTAAATTTTTATCCCTTTCCCTTCCTTTCCCTTCCAACTCATCGAATATTAATAAATCGTTATTCTGTAAGCTTGTTTATCAACGAAAAAACGAGAAAAGAAAAGGATAAAAAAAAAAAAACAGAAAAGAAAAATGGGTGGGTTTATTATTTCTCTGATGAATTAAATTTATTTTGTATTTTTCAGATACAGTTCGGAGGATTAAAGGTGATTAAATAAGTTAAAACAAAATATTAGAGCAACAATAAAAAAATAAAATTTTGAAAAATTATAATATTTGTATCTGTATAGTCTGAATTAGTATCAAAGTATGAATGCTTTGTTAATATATGATTATATATACTTTTTGTTTTTTTCGTTAACGTAAATTCACCAAGTGTAACGATGATCTTAAATATTATAAACTGCTTCTTCATTCGTACGTACATTAAACTCATGCATTCTGTATTCTTATTTCATGTGCGAAATTTTCGTAACGATTAAAACAATTTTCATCGGCGTAACGTTAACATTCGCTGCTATAAATGGTTTTTATTTAAATGTTTGTTGTATAAAGGGATAAAGCATACTTACTTGAATTTTTGCGTTACCGACAAATTTATGAACATGGTAGCAGCGCTCGTGAAAATGGCCTAAATGAGTGGAATGTCCTAATGTGTAAAACATGTACCTCGTGGCGCGTATACACTGTACAAAATACTCGTAGCAAAGATAACGCTTTTCGGATGATGTTCCTAAATCAGTTAAGTTGTCTGGACGAGCTCCAAAAAAGTTGAATTTTTGATATTTTTTTTTTTTTACAAGACCAGAAGAGATGTTTTTTTTTGAAAAATTCGAATATGAGAAGCCGACGCGACGTTAAGAACCAGTTCGGTATGGTACATAGCTACAATCTACATATATTACATAATTCAGTCCGCCAATGACATATGTAAAACACATTCATGAATTAACTTTCCTTTTTTCGTTTTTTCTCTTTTTTCTTTTTCTTTTTTATTTTGTTCGTTTTTCACTGCTTTATTTATTTTTTTATCATTTTATTTTGTAACAGCTACAGTATTATTTTTGAGGACACGCGTTAAAAGAAAAATTGATAACTATGTATGGAAGGATTTTTATGGAAATTAATCGACGATTGTGAATGTATTTTTCTTGCAGGGTAGAAATGCGCCTTATTTTCCTTCAATGTTGCAACATAAATGTCATCCAAATGCTGAACAGTTGCGCGAAGATGGTTCGGCTCTGGTGTGCACGTTTTGTTATCATACGTGTATCGCGCAGTGGCGTAACTACGAAAGTACCTCTACGCCGACTAACGACAGACAATACAACTTTCGCGATTACTGTTGTTTCGTTTGCAACATCATTACGTATAGAAAACGAGTGCGAGCTCTTCCCGTTAACGTAAGTATTGAATAAGAAAATGGAAATTCGCCTCACGTTTGGTGGTTGCATTAAGATAGAGGCCATTTCAACGTACGAATACTTTTCCTCAGGATTTCCCTTTTTTACGTTTGCATCCGCAAACCGAGAAATCTTTGCTTCTCGAAAATGGCGATTACGCTGTTGTGTGTTTGGATTGCTACGAAACGCTTAGGACTCAGTCGCAAGAATACGAACGTTGGGGCCTACCAATTGAAAAAAGAGAATATAATTGGCTCACGCAACCGCCGCCGCCTGAAGATAGTCCCGAAGTATCGGTGGCCAGGTTGCCTTCTGGTCAAAAATCGCATACCGATAAAGTTGGTGTTAATCTAATCATTCGAAATGGAAATGGAAATGGAAATACGAGTAATGTGAGCATATGCTCGTTTAATTGTGTTCTTCAGGTTCCTTCGCAAATGGTCTCTGCTAATCGAAACGTTGGTAAAAATAATAAGCAAATTGACAAGAATTCAGTATCCGCTCAGATCAGTACTAAAATGTCAGAGCAGAGTAAGTGCTAGCGTTAATTTTTTCAACTGGACAATTGTATGAATATATGTACTCGACTATGTATACCCCTAGGTCTACGTAGTAAGATACCGCCGGCTACGTATGTGTATTTCTACATCATTTATCCAGTGCGAGAATAGCATCGACTAGAATTAGCGAATATTTTTGTTGTTTCTATTGCACAAATGAGGGAGTTGAGCTATTCATCATTTCCAGTTTGTTGCCCGACAACATAATATAGTACATAGATAGTTTACGCGCTTGTATAGAGCGCAGCAGATCATGTCGCCGCCGCTGCCCGTGCCGTTGCGACTGCGACGACGACGACGACGACGACGACGACGACAACAACAACAACAGCAGCAATTGCTAACAGGCAAGATGGATGAATGGATAATACATTTGGTACACACGACTGAGTTCCCATCTTCATGGAAAATCAATGCTTAAAGAATACACTATTCGTGGCCGCCCCGAACATGCGTTTTCGACAATGAGAAATAAGTGACAGGCGGAGAGGAAAGGAAAAGTAAAATTGTCATCTTTAAAAGCGCGTAACGCGGAGAAGCGGAAGGATTGGCGGATATGGCAAAACATCACCTCCCTCCGTTATCTGCTTCTTGACGAACGCTCGTCGTCGTCGCGCAGTTTCAGCAACAAACCCTTATAGCGAAGTTGTTAGGCGTTACGTCTCACACCTTATGCCTTACACTACCTTTAACTATCTGCAAATTTATTAGCTACATTCTTCGTTCAAATGTTTGTACGTGAAAACGAGCATTTTGCTTTTTTCCTGTCGTCGTCGTCGTCGTTGTCACCGCCGCCGCCGCTACCGCTCCTGCTGCTACTTTTTCCCATCCCTTTCAAATACCCTCCTCCTCCTCCTCCTCCTCCTCCTCCTCCTCCTCCTCCTCCTTCTTCTTCTTCTTCTTCTTCTTCTTCTTCTTATTATTATTATTATTATTATTTTTTAACAGCTTACTATCGAAAAGAATCTATGTATTTCCTTCCTTTTTCGATCGAATATGGATATCTAAACGATCGGTAAAACAGGCTACGGTCTGCATTACATTCTGCTTTCTAACAAGTCGTAAATTCAGAATAGCATTACTTGTGCATGATCTTCAATTTTTCATCCGATGATCGAGTTACCATCGTGTATGGAAGTACTGTTGTGCTGTTCACTGTTTTATCGTTAGATGTACATGTATACTATCGTCCATTATAGTACGTCCTTGCGTCATAGGTGTACCATGTACAATTTACTAGTTGATACGTAGCATTGGTGTGAATTTCCCAGCTGCTCTCGTGCTCAAGCACTATACAGGAGATGAGACATTTGCATATTAATTAGACGAATTTTATTACAGTCTACCTGATTTGCGAAGGATGGGTCGAGGGAGAGTGGGATCTTCAAATCTTTGTTTTTTGAACCATTTGTTGTCATATGGCAAATGCCTAACATAGGCTACTTATTTTTTCCCTCTAGCGCAAAGTGCTAGCGAGTATGAATGAAAATCGCTCGAAATTTGGTGAGAAAGTCTTCGTCTGAGTGTGCGGAAGTACTATTTTGGATTTTACATACGCCTCAAAATGGCGAATCGTTCAAATTTTTTGAGAAACTGGAGAGCAGTGCTCAAATTTTTATCTCATATGAAAGAGTATGTCTCGGAAACCATCATATCCGAATTTCAGCTTCCTAAGTGCATTTGCGTAAACTTTGTGTGTACAATTAACGTGGGACCATAATGATTATGATACATTGAATTTGAATCGAAATGGATCCAAAATGACGGATTATCGAAATTTGAGTAGAGCTTGATGAGCCTCAAATTACTAAAAATGTAAAATGTAATTAATATGAATTTATATGATTATTAGACATAAGAACCATAATAATTATATCCCAAATTTACTTTCACACTCTGGAGGAGAAGGAGTTTTCGACCACGAAATGTGGTGCGGGTATACGAGGGTTCGAAAATTATTCTTCGTGGTTTCATTTAATAAAATGAGCGCAAGTGACTAACCTATTCTGATTTAAGCTTCCCAAGTTAATTTTTAGGGGAGTTGAAGCAAAAAAAAAAAACTTTTGCATGGGAAGTTATACATACTGTATGAAATTTCATAAACCTCTCCAAATCGATTTGAATAGGTTAAAGTTCGTATGTAGGGTAAGTTGATGACCAGAATATAACCTTTTGCATTTGTGTCAAAATGGTTGCAAAAATAGAATTTAAGGAATAACTTGAGGAGTCGCATTTACTAAAATTTGAAAAATATAGGTTTACGTTTTTACAATGATTATTGTATTCAAGACATTTGTACTACATAATTATTCTAAATTTAACTTCTTAAGTGGTCTTTGAATGGATCCAGGGCGTAGTAGTCAGTGTGGCCTGTATGCATGAAGGAGTTGGCAAGATTATTTGCAAACCAGAACAAGCTCCAGTTAAAAACTCAGCTCCATTGATGCGGCATGGTGGCTGCTAATGTTTTTTCTTTTCTTTATCGTATACGTATAGAGAAATATCAACTTTATGATTAAGATTAATTTAATTTAAAAAAATTAAACAAAAACAAATTTAGAAGAAACATTTTTCAACGACATAGGTAGATAGGTAGGTAGGTACGTGAAAATAGTATGATATTTCGTGGAAAATTACGAGAAAATGCGAAATTGTAACACTTGTGTGTTTGTTATTTTCGTAATGTAGTAAAAATTCCATTTAAACTATGTGGGTATCTATCGGTATTTTGTATTTGTAATTCTATACTGTACGACCAGTCGACCGAGCGCTAACGCATCAAATTCCTTAGTAATCTGGTAAGAAGAATATGTTGTGAACTTATGATTAGATGTTGGTAACACTGTTTTACAGCGAAAGTAATAAGCAAAACATAAATTGATAATTAATTTTGCTTTATTTGTTCTTTGCTCTTTACCATAGAACAGTGTTACCAACATTTAATCTCAAACTTTTTTTATTCAAGCAAAGAATGTGACGATTTTGTGCTCTGGGTTGTATATGGATCGCACGGTATGTAGAAAAATTGTAGTTCTCTTTGAACAAGTTTGAAAAATTGTATTTTTCTCAGCAAGAGTAGAAGCGATGGATGAAGTGAATTTTATGCTACAAAAAGACATTTTTAGCTTACGAAAGAGGTACGAAATTTTAATAAACTTGGTATGCTTAAAATCTGAAATTGAAGGGGGGGGGTATCATTCTTGAAACTAATTAATGTTGGGACATGGTTGGCGCGGGAATCTGGAAAGCTCGTGCAATACCTTCGCAAATGAAATATTCCGTCATCTATGGCATGACACCTAGTTTCTTAATATGAACGTTGTACGCGTTTCCTAGGCATCGATTATGCAGTTTCAATGAAAGAAAGAAGAAAAAGCGAGCTAACAACAACGAACAACCCTCTTTGAACTCATCAATTTACATCAAAACGAAGGCGATTAATTTGCCATGTGAATTCGCTAGGTGTCAACACTGTCAACGTGATGTGTACTGCTTGCTGGCAAAAGTTTCATTTTGTAGCGTACCCGCTCTCGCATTTTGCCACGAAATTGAAATTGTAACGAAAAAGGGTTTTATTTGTATTCGTATTATTTATGGTGGTTCTTTGGCTTCGTTCCATCGCGCGCTATTTTCCCATCCTCACTTCGCGTCTCGCCGTTTTTCTCCTTTTAAAACGCTTTTTCGCCTTGCGCGTTCTTTTTCCATCTCTCCCTCTAGTTACCCCGCATCACGTTTGAGCTTTACAGTAATTTCGTCGCACTCCGCTCCGGTGTATTGATGGGAGGGAGGGGGGGAAGGGAGGGAGAGGAAAAGAAGGGAAGAAATATTCGCCAAAATGTTTTCATTTGTTTATTTACCGATTTACGGAGGATTACGGAATCAGTGATGGTCGAACTGCGAGACTGTTATGGTTAGTACGAGATATGAGACATCTGCTGGTGAAAAGGTTTCATTCGTCTTTCGCATAGGTTTTAGGTTTTACTTATCATCGACTTGGACGAGAAACCAATCCATTATTGAAGCACTAACATACTTACGTACTTACGTATGTAGTATGCGGTATGTAATACGCAGCAGGCAGGCACTCTGCACTCGTAGTCTCGCACGTAATACGTGTATACGTGTATGGCGAATTGCCTATCACTCATCAGCCGGATGAGTTGAATCAGCGTGTGAAATCTTGGTCGCGGTACAATACGACTTCGCATAGTCTTCTCCTCTTGGGTGTTGTGGGCTGACGGCGGCGCGATGCGGTGTCTACGTGAAAGCAACCCTTCGACTCGTCGCGTATTACTCTTTACGTTTTTTCGGATGGTCGAAGGCGCAGGGAAACGCCGAACGAGGCACGACGAGCCGACGATGCGCTACCACAGCTAAGACGACGCTTATTGTTGCTGCGTTTCCATCAAGTTTACGACGAGATTTGCTTTTATCGTTATCGTTGATTCGTTAGTTCGTTGGTTGTTAAATGAAAGTTGCAAAATGATGAAAACATTTTTAACGCGGTCTGAATTTTTTTGTTTCCAAAATATTATCTTTGTGGCATTAGTGTTCATTCTGGTCGAATTACAAACATAAACGAATCCAATTTTCTCTCTCTCTCTCTCTCTCTATCAGTCTATCTTTTTGGAAACCAAATTTTACGGTTGAGAAAAAAAAATAGTAATATTGATGGCTTATTAATTGGTCGATGCGGTCGGTATAGTGTTTCGCGAACGGTTACGTGCTACCGGGCATCACGTGCGCTATTTCCGTTTTTAAAATTGATCGTTATGCCGGTCGATGGAGATTCATTCGATAATTTTCACGCAAGAAATATGGACGGTAACAACAACAGTAGAATTACGAGTAGCGGTCCCGGCGGCGGTTCAAATCATTTCAATTTTGCGACCGGTCTCGCCGCCTACAGTGGTGCTTCATTCACGCACGATGTGAATTTTGCTCAAATACTCTACTATCAAAGTAAGTCCTTCCCATTTCGTCTTTCTTCGTCTAGAGCCTCCGCTACTTTTTCTGCGAGTGATTCCTTCAACACGTTCATCGAGTATAAAGGAAACTCAATAATTTGTTCGCGTTAGAATCAAATGTTGGATTTTGAAAAATATTAATATTAATACAACACCAATTATGTGTCACGTAGGGTAAAAGGAAATACGTGGTACTCGTTCGCGAGCGTAGCCACAAATCGAATTGATTACGCCTATGTTGCTGGGGGGTATCGAAAAAGCAGATCGCTAAAAGTACAAAATTTTCTGATAACAATAATGATGAGAAAAGCAAGAGCAAAAAGCGATTGCTCAGAAATGGTTACATTTGCAGGTAGTGTTGGTTTATTCGCGATGAGAGGTACAGTGAGTGTGTGAATTCAGTTTGACATTATTTTATGCAACATGGAAGAAAGAGAAACACCCCTATTTTTGTATTGTATGTACGTACGTATGTGCGTATTTCAAATAGTCGAGTATTAAGGACATGGACATATACGTGTAAAATGAATACGAATGCGAGTGGGCCAGAAGGGAAGACGTACGTAAGATGAAAAATATGATGTATCGTGGAGCGGCAGCGACAGCGACAACGGTAGCGGCGAGGACGACGGCACGAAACTTGGGGTAAGTTGAAATATTATGCGGAGGTTGTTGAAAAGTTTATTGTGAGTACGTTGGCGAAGTGTGGCAAGGTGTGAGAATGTTGCGGTTCAGTGACAGATGGCGCGAGTTGATATTACACGATAATGGGATAAAGAAGAGCAAGTGGAGAGTTTTCTTGGGCCGCACGCTGCGCGGCACCGCGTCGTACCGCCTTCTTTCATCGCCTTTTTCGTCACCCTTATTTTCCCCTCAGTCGCAGCATCGTTTTGCGCCTTTTGATAATACTACTAACAATACCAGTACCAATACCAATACCAATACCAATATTCCGTATCCTCCGTATAGCGGCAATATCTTTTTGAAATGTCGACGTCGAGTTCGCTTATTCGCTTAATTCTTTTCCGTCTCCTCTTTCATCGTGATTCCGGTCATTATTAATTAAGTACTCGCGCTACTCACGTACACACGTATTACGTTTGCGATAGCGGCAAATACGTACGTAGGTTTTTCTCTTTTCATTGTGTGTTTAAGGAAAGTGCGCTGTTGTCGCTACCTCTGTCTGCGTCACGTCACGCTTCCTCACTTTTATCCCCATCTTTACTCTTGAGTTATCGAATCGGCTTACATACGTATTATCTCGTTCGTATTGTTGTGTTGAATTTTCTCCGTGTTCAGCGGTGTTCATTTTAAACTCGTACAGTGGTTTCGCCGTTTAGCGCTACCCTCGACAGCCCTTCATTTTCTCTATTTCACGTGGATCTCGATCTCGTTTCCAGTTTTCTTGCACAGCGTGTCGTAACTGGCTTCCTGTGCCTGCGCCTGCGCCTGTGTCCGTCCTTATATTACTACTCGTTTTTCATCTTTATGTAGCATACGTAAGCGTATTAGGGCGAGTTTGTCTCATTGATTTTTCATTTCCTCCGACTCGTAGAAATTACATACAGTGAGACGCTCAAATTTAGGCTGAATAAGTTGCTGATAAAGGACGAGTTGAAGCAGTTGCAAAATGATGATATGTATTCTCTGATGTTGCATAAAAAAAAAAAAAAAAAAAAAAAAAAAAAAAAAAAACGCCATCTATTGGTGCGGTAACCTTAGAAGACGTTTAATTTTTATTTAAAAAGAAGAAGGAAAAAAGTTATTTTCAAAATTCTTCCTTCTCCCACCTTACCTCTGCACCTGCTCGAATGAAGATGCGTATGCGTGTCAACGCAACAGTAAGTAGGAGTTTGTTTATGGCAAAAACGCAGCACCGCGAACATTTATCCTTCTCTACCTACCGTACTCGCGTGTGCCTTGATGCATGTTTGCTTAGTTGGAAAGAAAGGAAGCGGGGCTTTTCTCAAAATAATGCCGCTTCAGAAAAATTTATGTGAGTATGCTTTCTGAAACAAGGCGATATTCAAGTATCAAATATAGCTCGAAAACGAATGACTTTTTTCTCTTCCTCCCAGCCTCAGCGCAAACGTGTTCAATTTTTCTTGAATTGTAATTCCCAGCGATGTGTGTTTTTTTTTTTTTTTTTTTCATCTTGTGATAATAATTGTGTTGATTATTTCATAATATTGATTTATATGTCCTGTTGCCCAGGTCTCTTGAAGTAGGTATTAGATAAAACTTTGAATGATGGAATAGGTCTGGTGCGCTTGGTTTTTTGAAACTTGCCATTATTTTTCATCTTAATAATTTCATTGTATCATTATATTTCCACACGTAATGCGAGAATTTTTGATTCTCATTTCTGATGTTTATAAATTTGGACGAGTTGAATAATTTTGTTGTAAGAGAAGGAGGTGACCATTGGTCAACCCTTGAAAGATTTTTAGTGCATACAATCGCATGAGAATGGTGTTTCAGATGCAAGTACAGTATATATTAATAATGTAGCGATACACTGACAGCATGTAGCAATATTATAATGCATCGAAAATGTGCATTATGTAGATGTAGAGTGTAGACTGGCATTTTCATGAGATGGCGGGAGGAACATTTTCGTGCTGTTGGAAAAGGGATGAAGGGAGGATAGGGAATTCACACATGCTACATGTATTCATCATCGAGCGTGAATATAATGCGTACTAATTGTTTATAAGGTGCCTTCTTGAGAAGCCCATAGCGCCCCTTCTGTGGTTTTGTGAGCAAAAATACATAGGAACAAAACTGTACGAGATACAGCGTAGAATAACTTACTTCATGATATTTTTTCTTATGGAATTGAATGCTGAAGAAATCTCTCTCTATACATTAAAATCGAAATGAAATCGGTTTTGAGATGCGTGCACATCCTTGTTTTGAATAGCAGGTATAAAAGGTATATGAAGGATGTAAATTTCAATAAAAGCCGTGTATATGCACAAGGGTAAGTCATAAAATTGTTTTGAGTAGCAGGTATACAAAGGGAAAAAAAAGGTGATAAATTTCAATAAAAGTTTTGTACATAGGCAAGAGTGAGGGTAAAGTTGTAAAATTGTTTAAAATGGCAGGTATATAAAGTTATAAAGGGGCGAGCCCATTCTGAAAGGAAGAACTCCTGGTGGGGGGTAACAAATGAGAATACATTGGGTTGTGCAGTTTGGAATGTAGCAGTACTTGTTTGATAAAGTAACTTTTTATTCTTCATTTAATTTTTATTGCGAGCCCCGAAGGGGCAAGGAGGCACTAGTATATGCGAAAAACATACATTGACGGAGATGAGACGTTATTCGAAAAAAAAACATATTAGGCGAGTCATTAAACCTTCCCCCATAGAAGAAATTACAACAAAACAAAACAAAAAAAAAAAAAAAAAAAAAAAAAAAAAAAAAACGCATTAATTAGCGCTATCCAATGAAGATACAAGGCCAGGTCATTCCGCGCGCAGTTTGCTTTATTCCGTTTTGGTTTTTGTTAATGTTAGTCTGTTAATGTGTAAATTGTACGCGTGATTATGACGTATAGTATGTTTTGTTTTATGCGCAGATTTACTGAAACAGCAGAGTAGCGCCGCCAATAAAATAGCGCCGCGAGCTGGCGTTCCACAGTATACCGTTATAAATAGTCCGAGTATATTACCTCAAGTTCCAGGAAGTCCGACAAATCGTTCGTTTGCGGCGGCTCTTCGAAATTTAGCAAAACAAATAGGACCGGGTCCTAGTACTAGTCCAAGTAACGGTGGTAAGTTGCCGAAATTTTTGAACTGTTGGCATCAGAACTGGTCTGCTGGTCTGGTGTACTTGTCGTCGAATTCTTTCCGCACGTCGTTTCGTGGTGCGTCTGCGTATTAACGTGCTTGAAATTATTTCAGTATCAGATCGTGAAAACATTAGTGTCGGTACCGGTGCCGGTGCCGGTGCCGGTGCAAGTGCCGTTGCAGGAGCCGGCGTGATCGCAATCCCAGATGGAGACAGTAATAGATCGTCGCCAAAAAATCGAACGGCTGCGTCTTTGCTGCGCGACAGTTCGCCCACGCCGCATGTGTCTAAATCTAACGATAAGGTGAGACTAGCGTTTGATGCGAATAAGAGGCGCGACGGGCCGGTCTGTAATAATAGAATTCGCTTTTTCTTGTCGCAGGATAAAAATACCATGGAGCCTAGAAGTGGCTTCCAACCATACAGGCCGGATGAAAGTCGCAATAGTTTATCCTCGGTGCAAGCCTCGTCCGCTCCGTCCTCCTATGGTTTGGATCCGACGGCCGCCACCTCCTATCCGTCGTACCATCACGCTGCGGCGGCGGCTGCGGCTGCCGCTGCTGCTGCCGCCGCCGCTGCCGGTTTTTATCCGCCACACATGCAACACGCGTATAGGTAGGCGGTGTGCTTCGAGCTTTTCTAACAGAAGTTGAGAAAGCAAACTATAACGATTTAAAATCCTCCGTGCTTGTCCGTTAGATTGGAAGAGCAATTATATTTGGAGAGATGCGGTGTTCCTATGTTTCCACCCGCTGCTTATCCTTCGCCGCTGTACGGTATGATGCCAAGCGCTTTGGGTCTTGTGTCGCCGGCTCTGCACGAGAGGTATGCGCCGCCTAACTTGGCCTAACACACTAACAGCCGGTAGCATGAATCAAAACTGCTCGTCACCGATCCGTACGAGTGCCTGTAAGCGTGTCTGCTCACTTTTGACGGGCCATCGTTGTCATACACGTGCTCGTACAGTATTTGAAAATTAACATTTCAATATTGGTTTCGAATGGGTCGCATCCGGTTCCTCCATGTTGGGAGAAAATGAGTGTACGAGAAAAAAAATTGTATTTATTTATTTTTATTTTTTTATTTATTTTTTTCTTTCTTATTTACTTTCTTCAAAAATCTCACTGCATAAACTTTCTGAGTATATTACGACAAAGAAATAGGACGTCATAAAATAATTGTTCTGTACCAGCAATATTGAAAGAATTACCAGTTACACGTAGCAGACTGTCAGTTATTCGAATTTTATCGGGACTGGAAGTTTTTCAAATGAGCCATAATTTCACGAATAATCAACAAACGGTGATTAAAAAAAAAAAAAAAAAAAAAAAAAAAAAAAAAAACTGTAGTATACTTTTATTTCTTTGCAGTGAGCTTTTCTGTTAGCCATTCCGGTAGATTGGCGTGACGATAATCGTCATTCTGTTGTAGTTGAGTAAGCAACATTTTTATAAGAAAACTCGTGTAGTTTTTTTGCCACTCGCTTGAGAACTTCATGATAGATAACCAATTCACCACTAGCCACTCGTACAAATTGGTGACTCGCAGCTCGGAGCGACCTAACGTGTAATCGATTTATCGTTTCATTTTTTCGTTGTATTTTTCAAGAATGAAACACGAAGAAGACCAACGACAGCAAAGGGAACTGCAAGAAAGAGAACGAGAACGTAACGAAAGAGATAAAAGGGAGAAGAATAAGAAAAGCCCTCGAGCGTCTCCTTCGCACGGCCACCATGCGCCGGATCATTCAGGTAAATCACGAAATGGTAATTGCGAAATACGGTGGTTAGTGAAACGACAAACGACCGGTTTGCATGCACCTGCACCTGCACCTGCACCTGCACCTAGACCTACTACGTAGACCGAGAGTAATACAGTAGTTCGAAAATTTTACGAAATTGATACGAGTCCGTGGTTTGTTTCAGCTAGGAAGGCGCCAGTAATGAGTTGTTCTGCCTTTGCCGACCACCATCGCGGTACCAATAACCAGTCGCCCGTTTCAACATTTACCGCCGGCGCCGCCGCCGCCGCCGCCGTAAAAGTACCCCAGTCTCCGGTCGCCACTGTAAATCAGTTAGCTCACCCTTTTATGAGGCCGTTCGAGGATAGTTATGCGTCGACGAAAAACATTTTTCTGTCCTCGCTCTCCGATAACCTCTCCAATCAGTCTGCTACCGTTCCAAATTCCCTTACCGTTGCCGCCAAGTTACCGAATTTTTTCGAATCTTTCCCGCCGACCGAAACGTCGGACAGCGCATTCAGCGATCCTCTGTGTTCCGCTCAAGCAATCGCCGAAATGAATACTTACCCATTGGCTGTATCGGCGAATCCGTCATCGTCGTCGTCTTCCAACAATGCTGCGTTTAAACCTTTTCTATCCTATCCTTACGATCTGATACAGTTTCCGCCTTTTAAAAATCACCTCGTTAATCACGATTCGCTTTCGCCAACGCCAACTCCAACGCCACCCAAAAAAGCTAAAAGCGTTTCTGTAAATCGCGAAAATACCCTCAACGACGATGCCGCCTGTCATCGTTCGGCTAAAACGAATCGTTCGGTCGCCGCAACGCGTCCTAAACATTTGAAACCAGTCGCCAAAAGAAAAAAGAATGTCCTGGTCGCGTCCGCCACCGAGTCGAATAGCCTTCCTCTTAATCTATCCGTCAACGAATCTCTACTCGTTAATGCTGATGCCAATGCCAATGCCAATGCCAATGCCGGTGACGTAGTCGCCGACAAACAAGACGCTTCTTCCAGTTGCGTGGATGTCGACCATTCCGCTCTGTCCAAGCGAACAGATAATGGTGCACTGTCTTTACCTGCTGTGAACGCCACCACCGCTACCGCCACTGCCACTGTCACTGTCACCGCCGCCCAAATGAATTGATCGAAACTTACGCATGCTCATGCCAGTGACTCAGGATGCCCATATTTGGCGTAATGAATTCATTCTTTAGAAAATTTAAAGGTAAGCCGCGTTTATCTTGTTACTTTATTATTAATATTATTATTGTTGTTGTTATTACTTTTTTTTTTTGCCCACCTATCACCTGCGAATCAATAAAATTGCGTGATTGGCGACTCAATTTCATACACCGCGCAGTGAGACCAATCGCAAATCTAGCCGCACAAAAATCGAATTTCGTTTTATACGTATTTTCCAAGTTATATTTATTCGTTTTTTGAATCAGTCTCGTGCGGGAGGGTTTTTCGTAAATATATGCAAATTGTGCCAAATGATGAAGTACAAAGTGTAGTGAACACGTGTTTATGTTGGTTTTCTCGGCCAATCTTGGTAATTTTTCTTGAGTAGTTGATACCTTGAGAAGAAAAAAAAAATTGCTATTTAAAAATAATTGTAATTCACGACTGACGTGATATGATTAAAAAAATCACGCTATTTAGCCCCAACAAACCGTTTATTGTTGATTTTATATGTGGCAAATGGAGTACATTCGGCGAATTGGCGATTAGGAAGAAAGTTACGATGCGAAATGTAATTAGGAGTCTCTTTATTATACTACATATGGGAGTCACTTCCATTTCTCAAAACGGGAATGTGGATACCGCGTATAGCGTCCATGTACTAAAAATAGATGCTATTTTTGAAACAATAATTTTTCTTCACAATTGCCCGATAAAAAGAGATCATCTTTACCAGTTTCATTGTTGGTTGCTCGCTCAAAGATGCTGAGAAATAAGATTTTCGAAATTTTCAAATGTAATATCTACTGGTAAAAATTCGTACGCGATTTCACAGTTCACTGGTATACTGGTCAACTTCTGTTTTGTTTTTCGTAATTCTTTTGAGTGATATTGTATTGTATTGTAAATAAACAGGTATGTATTTACCATTTACATACAGTACGTATAAGTACATTGACAAATTTTCAGATGCATGATGTTTTACAACATTAACGAATCATGAATAAGAGTGACTGTTACCGCAAAATAAGGCGCTGCGCCGGCCGCAACGCTAATCAATTCCGACAAAAGCTGAAATTTCTCGTCGTATATATATTTTTTTTGGGGGGAGGGAGAGAGAGGGGTGCTGATCGCGAAATTGCTCTATACACAAGAATCTTGAAATCAATACATTCGTCCCAACGTTCGATTCCTTTGATTTCCGTTTCCGAGAGGCTACCTTTGTTGGATTATGCTTTTTGAAAAAAAGAGAAAACAGAAAGAAAAAAAAAACATCAACTTGTCAGCTTCAAGTGTTCGAAGTACTTCTTCCGAGTATGCAACATATTATTCTTTGTTTTGGCTAAATACGTACAAAAGTGCCTAGCTGTATATTGTTTTTTAAATGTATACCGAGTGTAAATGAAATAGAGACGACTACTTTAAATTTCAGCAGTAAAGATTTTTAATGATGTACCGACCCTACCCTGTAGCGTTTATGGTGAGCATTTTTTTTTTTTTACGGCTTTGGTTAGATGGTGCTCGAGAATTCCATGTTTGTTTTTTGGTCAAATTATAAGATTTAAAAAAATAATATTGATGATATGATTTTGCGTAATAAACAACAAGTCCCACTCTAACCATTTCGGGGAGCTAGAAATTTTCAAAATTCGGACGTTTAGTATTTTTCACTGGTTTTTGAAGAAGACATCGAAAAAACTCTAATCAATATGCCTTGTATTAGAACGACTATTATGGCGCTGAATAGGGCGCATAAAATTGTGCATCAAAAACGAAAGTTCTCTGGTAATTCGGTCAAATTAGAGTTTTTTTTGGTATTTCCTTGAAAAAAACAAACGAACAAATAAAAATAAAAATGTCCAAATTTTGAAAATGTCTAGCACTCTCCCCACCTCATTATTGAAATGGTTTGGGTTTATACTCCAAAATATAATAACAATATTTTGATTCGACATTTTCGATTATTTTCGTGAGTGAAGATGGAAAAAATGGAGCTTACACTCTCATTGGTAGGTGCTTTTTGAAATTCTCTTTCCAGTTTTTCAATACCTATTTCTACCATAATTTTTTGGAAAATTCCGAATCGACGAAAATTTGCCCCTTGCCCTTCTTCCTTCTATTCGAGAAACGAGACTTCGGCTAGTTTGGGCATGAAGTGCTTGTTTTCTAGTATTTCTCTCTCACATCATTTAGGAAACTTATGAGAAACAAGACGTGACCAGAAATTTGTCGAGTGATGTTATTTGTAAACTTGTCACATTTAGCTATTATGTAATATGCATATCACATTACAATCAGATTTTTAAAAATCAGTTAAAATTCCAGAAATGAACTTGGCATTTGTAAATTTGGACGTAGAAGTTATGCGATGTGCTCTTTACATTTAAGTTGACTTGGTTTCAAACTGGGAGTAATAAAATTCGAAAAACGCCAGAAACGAGTTTTTTTTTTAAAGTTTATGTATTTATCGTAGTTTTTCGTCTACAACGACCCAGAAGGGGAAAAGCGGTTGAACATGTCTCATTGTTGCTTGCTGTTGTTTGCTGTTAGGATCATAATACAGATGTCGTGACAATCATCGTGTTCGTGTGATAAAATTAAGTGTTAACATTGTTTTTAGATTGTGAAATGATGTAACTAGATAGTGGACGATATGAATGAATTTGAACAGTACTGATACCGTCCTAAGATCTCATCAGTTTTTGGTTTTAGAAATTCGAGATGATTTTAATATACGAGTAAAACGTAAGTACGAAAACGCTGCTGAATATCTACGCTTTTGCTTCTTCATCTCCTTTTGTTTTTGAAAACTTCTTTAAAGAAATGAAAAAAGAAGAAAGCAACAAGAAGGAAATTAACGAATGATGTTTGCTGATAATTTTTTGTGGCTATTTTCAGGATGTTGCGTTAAAATTTCAGCTTTAAAATTGCGTTAATTGAATTGGTGTGGCATTGGCTAACTCATGTGTTGGAATTGTGATGTAGACCTCATAAAACGGTTGCTTTTTTTTTGGAATCGCAAGAAAACGAGGTGAAAAGAGAAACCAGTCATTTCTATTCGATGCGTGCTGATGTATAATAACTAGTTAATAAAGTTGAATATAGCTCGTTCAGAAAATTAAAAATTTTTCCACCATTTTTTCGGTCAAGCGTACTATTGGGCTTTTGAAACTTTGTTTTAATGTTGATTCTTTGAACTTTCAGACGAGATCGCATGGAATTAAAATAGTTACCCTGAGACTTCTGATTGAAATATCAAAATTCAATTCAGTGATTACTAATTACTTTATTTTTATTTTCAAACATTATGTTTCAAAATATGACGGTAGAGGGAATTTCTTCGGTGGTTTTTTTTACTTTACTTTACTTTACTTCATTTACCTACAAATGAAAATAAATTGATTATGCTCGTGAGCTCGTGATTGATGCGTACGTATACGTATTATATACGTACATATAACCATTAATTTATGGCAGATCACAGCTGTAGGTATACACTATGTACTCATATTTATGTGAATACGCTATCAATGTCAATTAAATTCACGTTTCAAATGATTCTCTATGGCGATGTGAAGATGTTATTTTGTTTAAGATTCCGCGTTCGATGTAATTTTTTATTATTTATTATTTATTTTATTTATTTATTTATTTATTTTTTCGGTTTTTAATACAAAATGTGTAATGTGTTTAAATATATGTTAATTCTAGTCCATTACGATTCCTCTTCTCGTTTCGCTCAATATTCTTTATTTAGCTAAGATTTTGTACTCGTATGTACGCATAATTATGTACTTTTCGATGTATTCGTACTAGAACTAGAATATTTGATTACGTAATTATTCAGCATTACTGTATTTGTACACCGTTCTACATTCGAGTATTTAAATTTGGAAGTAACCAAGTTTAATGAAAACTTCGACCTACCTACCAGTACTTCAAATGTAAAAAATTAAAATTCTTGTCACGCACTAATATAAAAAAAGTTTTTATGGAAAAATTTACTTTTATCGAATACACGTATTCATTCAGCAGTCATGGGGTATTGGACATATTTCTAAAATATTGCAGCATCTAACAGAAAAGAGGTCATGTATGTTTTGGCGAGTAATGATTTACTCAATTTTCAATATTCTAGACAATTCAAAAAACTCATCTAATTTTTCATTGTTGATATTTAGCCATTTCCATTATAAAACCAAGTCATGTTGTCTCAGTTTTTAATCAAGTTACCAAATTTTGAATTATCATATATCCGAATTCCTTTTTATTTTTGTCTTTTTTTCATATGTTTCAATTCCTTCTCGAGTACTCAATATTTTTTCAATAATGCAGCCTACTTTTTCACTATGTTTTATTATCACAATCAATGAGGATTCGACGCTCATTTTCAGATCAAAGCACTTTCCACTCAGTAGTTACATATGAGCAAATTCTACTTTCGTTACATCATACCTTCCCATTTTATCTGTCTTGTTTTCGTACGTATGATAATTGTTCAACACCAACGTATACGAGTACATTGGTAATATTGAAAAAATTTCTCAGTTTCACATTATAAGTGTGTTTACATTGTAAACAACCAATTCGAAATTGAAATATTGATCTAAATATTTTTCTATTGATATCAAATAATAGGTGAATAATTTATTCTACATTGAACGTGGGAACCGCGACATTCTTTCCTTGATTGTTCGCAGTTTAAGATGATTTAAGTACCTGAATCATTGCATCGTCTAACTCTTGGAAAAAGCCACAGATTTTGTAGAAAAATGTTACTTTTTATACTTGCGGTAGGAAAAAGCTACTTTACCTCCCGCTCGCTAATCTCTCGGATCTCAAACAAGCGCTTTTCTCCCGCATTTAGGAAAAATTTCGTTCACTACTCGGGAGTGATTCTAGACTCGTCAAGAATTATTTTTACCTGCCTAGTTGTGAAATAAACTGCATCTATATCATTAAATGATTTTCATAATGAATGAACACATTCCCCGCTGAATTACTGCACTCATAGGTTAGGAAAAAACCATCCATGTTCCAAGGCAGTAGAAATTGAGAAATTCACTACTGCGCCAAAATGATTTAAGAATATGAGAAAAAAGTGAAAAATGTTGCAAAAGTTGACTGCGCTAACTAGCTAGAAAGAATTAAAAAGACGGAACATAAAAGGGTTTGGATACAATGCTTCCAAAATTTGGTAACTCGTCTTGATTAAAAATTGAGACAAAATGATATGTTTTCATTTTGAAAACGACTACACCTACATATATATTCACTTTGAAAAATTACAAATTCACAAATTTTTCAGTTTTTTAGAATTTTGAAAATTTAAGTAAAAAGTTGAATGAATTATGACTACGCCAGGACATGCAGTCTCTCTTCCACTAATTGAAATTCTAGTTTTGTGGCCAGTTGGACGACTTATTTTGGTTTTTGAAATGTCTTTCTACACGAGCGCTTTACCTACTTGCCATAAATTATCGTACACCTACCCGACTATCAACTTAATACTCTACTCTATAATGGATACAAACATCGTATTCCTTACTCATTAATGGAAGGCTTTTCTGAACAGAACAGTTGGTTCGCTGTTTCCCTTTCAAATTTTTCAAGGCTTTCATTGTGAACAAGAATTAAGAAAGTGCAGTCCAAATGTCGGTAAATTATGCTGTATTTACTACATTTTGTAAAACCTCGAATTCAAAATATTCAAAGAAGAATTAATTTGAACCTTTTTTTTTTTTTTTTTTGAAGAAAAATGACCAAACTTATGATTTCAATTCGGATGAAACGAATGAAGGGTTTCACGTCTTTCATAGGTTCTCAAGTATTTATTGTTTTTTCCTCAAACGCGTAACCTACTCATTTTATTATTATTATTATTATTATTTATTTTTTATGTTTTTTGGACAAGTATAAAAATAATATGAACAGAACCAAACTAAATGTTCCTTAAATTTACCACAAAAGTATTCGTTTCATGTGGACATATTTGAGTCGGGCACCTGTACTTTCTGAAGTTTGTGCCTGTAAAGTATTGTAGGTTGTTTATATTCGATTGATACATAATATGTTTTTCTTTTCTTTAATTGAAAACAACATTTAATTATTCATTACATCACTATTACTACGTACTACTACTATTACTATTACTACCTATCATTATCATAATTATCAATGTTATATTTAGGTGAAAAAAATGATTTGTGTATTTTGGCCTTCCTTTTTTTTAAAATTGAAATTAATATTATATTATATACTACATATTATTGTGATCCCTTTTTGTTTTTAAAATAACACGATTGTATTTATTTCGGTAGCTTGTTGTTGTTTTATTCTATAATAAATTATTTTTCAAATATATGTGGCGTATATTTCCAATTGTATATGTTCACGAGTAATATGTATAACGTAGGTATATACGATTTGTTACTGTTGACCAGCATTTTGATGGAATGAAATTTAAAGGAAAAATAACGAAAATTTCAATTAATTATGGCAGATAATTTTTTTTTGCTTTCTTTCTATTGTTTTTATAAAATAAATATTTTCAACAAAAACGAGAATAATACGTTCTATTCGTTAAAATATATTATATACATATGACTAAAATAACTACCATAGTTACTAAGAATTTCACTAATTTTAAGTAGTACTGCGCAGAAATTGATACGTTCAACCATCTCTAATCAACTCCGGCGACAAAAAAGTAACAAATCACGAAGTACCATAAATGAAAAATCTTTTCATTAAGTAGTTGACTACGCAAGTTACAATAGGTAAATTATCAATAAAAAGCGAACAAAAAAAAATTACCAACTAATGATACACAGATTTGGGAAAATTCAAGTATAACACAAATCGTTGCATTAAACATTAGGTGTACGCCAAATCGAGACTCGTTCTCAATGCTTAAATACATAATTATGTAGTATATGTAAATTCTAATGGTACAAGTGTAGATATACACGTCTTATTCCTGTAAATATCACAAAATAATCAGCCCCAAATTATTGCTAATCAGTCATCGTTAACATACGAATACTATGTATCCGATTGGGTCATGTTCAGAAGGAAGCGACAGCCGAAAGAAGTTGCACCATGAAGATGAGTCGAAATAACAATGTGATTGTATATTCTTCCAGTTGCGAGAGTAAAATGGGTATAATTAGGCAAATATTCAGAATCATTTAGCAACGAGTATTCTTTTCCGAAAATCTTACAATGTGTAACTATCAAAAATGTTTTTTTTTTTTTTCCATATTTCCATTTTTTATTTATTATTTTTTTGATTTGACAAATATTACAAACTCCATAAACTAAGTAAACCAACAACTACTGACGCCGCCGCCGCATCATCTTTATTTCTTATAGGAAAAAAATATTCTCAAATTTTTTACGCCAAATTTGAAATTTTATAAATTTTTCTTTTTTAGCTGAGTTTCTTGTTTTCTTTTGCTACCTACTCGGTGAAGATGGAGCTAGACGTAAACCGCACATAACCAATCGATTAAAAATGGAAATTATTATAATGATAATCAATGATGATTGTACCTACCTACTAATCGAAATTGAAATAAAACATCGATGGAAACGAATCGAAACGGCGATGATTCGTTACTTTTACGAATATTAACGACTGCGATAACATTTCGGATGATATAATACGTAAATTTATACTGTATAATGTTTGGTGTTTGTAGTTGTACCCAAAGATGGCTGATTGGCTGTTTTAGCTAATCGTTCGAAATGCAGTAGTCGTCGTCGTAAATGCTAATGAATACTTTTCGGGTTAATTATAATAAATTTATATAATACATACACCGTGCGTCGAAGTGATTCGGGTACAATCAGCGCAAGAATCTCAGTTTGTTGTTAACATAATAAGAGTTTAACTACTACTTCTAAATAAAAAATCATAAGGCTGATGAATTAATTTCAACAGCATTAAAATTTCTTCGAATTTGAAAAAATCAATTTTAAATAATTGGTAAAGAGATTTTTTCGTTGATTGTACCCGAATCACTTGGACGCACGGTATAATAAACATATACGCAATTTCCTATATTCTGGCAGAATAGTAGGAAGTTACAACGACATAGGAAACGAAAATGCGACAAATCTACACATCATATTTCGATTTGGATTTCCTACTTAGGAGATACTGCACGTATCAAGAGCATATTGACAGTTTCCGGTAAGCAGCATTAGGTAGCTTCACAAAAAGGTAGGTAAAGTATACACAAACACAACTCGATGTCGAGTCGAATGCGAGAATTTTACAAATTCGCTTAACAATTACGTCATGCATTAGACAGTCTATTATAATGGGCGTAAATAATTTGAGGTGTTGTTGCTTCTTTAATGAAACAGTTCACTCGACAGAAATGCAATGGTATGCCGATGGGGCAAAAATTTTGTAAGATGAATAAATTATTTGCGGAAATTACCAAGAATTATGAACAGACTGTCGATTCATATGAGATGGGAAAATTATGAAGATTCGGCATAATCAGGTATTGAACAGTATTCGGCAATATACCTCCGATGACGAAAGCAGAAAACAAAGAAGATATACAGTACAACAAAATTAGGTACTTCTAGTAAGTGCCTATCACGAGTGAAAAACATCTTGATACCAAAATAATAGGTACTCATATTGATGCCTATAATGCAAAAACTGACGACACCAGGAAACGGATACGAGAATATAGGTACATTTATTGCTAAGGGGAGTTCTACAAAATACGTAGGTAACTGATTGCCATAAGTATGTACTGAATTCAGATGATACTTTAATCTTTCACGAAATGAAAAGGTAACAACCATATTTACCGAATCAAGTACGTAAAAACAAAGACATCGATTTGGCGTTCAAAATTTAAAGTTGAACGAAATTTTCAAAGAAAAAAAAAACATACATTTACACGTTAATATGAATTCGAAAAAATACTGAATATTCGGAGATTATCGCATTACCGCACTACTGCAGTACAATTAAAAGATAGGCTATAGGTACACGGGTACTTATTTGGACACACGTAGCCAGTAGCCACCTAGCGAAAAGGAGAACATTTAAAGAAGCAAAGAAAATGAAAACGAACAACAAAATACATATACTGAATGAAATAAGAAGAGAAAATTTCTTAAATAATAATTAATAAATAAATATTTGGTTTCTGAAAATTACTAAATACTAAGAATACGTGGAGTACGATGAACGTACGACATTAATACGCACGAAACAAGCGAAAAATTACGAAGTATTTTGTTATACGTTAATGGTAAAGTCGATTAAAAAGAAAAACATTCTTTCCTAATTGAGATCTTTAACTAATTTAAAACGCAGGTTAACATCACATGATATGTTTAACGTAAAATTATATAAACAATAAGAATGCTTTTTTAACATGATTTCAGTGTTTTTATTTTTGTTTTTGTTTAGTAGATACTTTTTTTTCCTTTTCTTTAATAAAAAGTAATAATCTTGCCGACGCCGATGGGAGTCATCAAGTACGTCACGGAAATGAAAATAAATTCACTATTTATACCTTTTCTCAGCTTCTTGATAAATAGAAATAATACATAAGCGATAATATTATAATTTTCAATTTTCTAAATTTCGCAATTTAGTTGAGTTCATCAAAAAAAAAGTATCAACTACGCTACTCGAGACTTGCAGCTCGTCAGTTATTTTTAACTCATTAAAAAGTTCACCACAGACTTTACTCTTTCGTCGAAAATATATAGGTACTTACTATATGTACGTATGTATCTATAATAAGTGCTCGATCGCTCAATTACATTATCACCCGTACTTTACAGGTACTTAGCATAATTATACGTAATTATGTATATTACTGAAAAAATATTAAAAAAAAAACAAACGATTTTCTAAAAATGATAACATTTGAAAAAAAAAACTAATAATAGTTAATGATGATAATAATAATAAAAATAATAATAAACATAACAACAACAATAACAATAATACGTAATAAATACCAGGTATACGTAGATAAGCTTTATGAACAGAAACTTTAGGGTAATACCAGTGATCACTTATTTTCATTCTGATTTTTGACACGTGATATCTAAAAATTAATAATAATCTAAAACTACTACTATTATCACTAAAATATTGAATACCCGTAGGACATGGTATTTTGCGCTTAAAATATAAGTAAATCAAAATTAATAGCTAGGCAGGTATTTCAAGGTAAAATAATGATTGCACACGTGTTTCTCATTCGATTTGTTTTCAAAGTTTGAGTTGAATATAAAACTAATACAACGACCTCAAGGTTTAGTTGTTAATATGACAAAGGACTCGAACTAAGACTCAATTACAAAACGATAAGAACTAATACTTATTTCAAAAACATGAAAAAAAAAAAAAACTACGTAAAATCAACGAACGAAGAAAAAATTAACGAAATCAAGACGTTCACAAATACTTATTGTTAAATAATCACACAAATGTGCAACGAATAAAGAAAAACATTTATGAGAAATTAGAAAGAGAAAAAAAAAACGTGAATACAAATTACAATGATCATTATAATACACACGTTTTCGAACCAATCGGAAGGCGTTGCTCATTGTTGCACAAATAATACACGCTATGCATTGATTTTGCAGGAAAAATCAATGATGCGAATCAATGAAAAAAGTGGCAAGACAAATGGCGATTCCATGAAATTTTCAAGCAGCTGCAGAATGCATTCCGATAGTATCTAGATAAAGAGAATGAGAGAGAGGAAATGAAAAAATTATTCAAAAAAAAAAAAAAAAAAAAAAAAAAAAAAAAAACCGAGTATGTACTAGCGATTAGCGAGTATTACCAACGTAATGCAACTTACTCAAAGTAAGAGAGCTAAGCTGATGACTGGGAGCTAGATAATCGACACTCCACTGAAAAGAGACCACCGAAATATTAGTTTGACAACAATGAACGAACAGTAGGTAAACTGACATTAAGAACCCGAATCAGTGGGGTTCAAAAACAAATACACGAAAAAACTTGTCGTTTTTTTGCCCCCATAACCTCTGAAAATGTCGCTTTCACGCTGATAAAACATCATACAAATTTTCGCCCAGAAAAAAGTATGCTTAACCTAATAACGCAATTTTTTGTACATTTTCAAAAGTATATTGTCAATATTTTGTTTTTTATTTTGCAAATCGACAAAATTTACCAAATCTTGAATTATTTTTGTTTTTTTGTATTATTTTCATTTTTATTTTTTTCAACAATCGAGTAGATTTTCCATTTCGAATATTTCAAAATACAATTAATAATAATGAAAATGAATAATTCGAAATAGAGGAAAGTTAAACCACCTCTACCCGTATAAGTGACTTACGAACTTTAGTTGGAAACAAAAACAACTTTTTTTTCAAGACTCAAATAACTCAACTTACCTCCGACATCGAATGAATAAAATTCGTAACTTCGTGATGACCAGGATAAGGCGGAGGAGGCGGTGTACCTTGCATTATAACCAGAGCAGGTTGATGAGGAGGTGACACCGGGGGAGAGGGACAGGTCCAATAAAGCACTGGTGTAAATGGTGGGGCAAAGGCAGGCGCGGGCGCTCTTGTTCCACCAATAGGTCCAAGAAGAGCAGGTGGCGGTACAAAAGGAGCGAATCCAGTCTGAGTGAAATGTGGCGCAGCAGTAATGAGCGTACTTCCTGAAATGACGAAATGAAATATTTTATTAATTATTCGCTAACGGCGATAAACTACATTCGTAAATTTTAAAAATAGAATAATAAAAGTAGCTAAAGAAAAGGCAAGTTTCACAATTACTTTATGTAAATTAAAACCGTATACGAATAATTTTTTATTTTCCAAACGAAAACGATAAACGATAGCGAACAATAATGATTGCTAAAACCGACAATCATGATCAGCTGATTTTTTTATTTTTATTTTTTATTTTTTTTCTCTCCAGATTGCGTAGATAAGCGACTACGCTCGTACGTATGTAATGATTATGTTTTGGCAATTTGCATGGAATCGGTAGCGAAGTCGCTTTTATTTTTTTTTTGCAATACGGATTTACATATCTAGCTGGCGAGCTCGTTTTCCTGGACTTGTTCGCATTCTAGACTCAAAATGATAATCAACAATACTGAGTCAAACGGAACATAGAACTCATTAGCAGTGCTGGATTTAGGCACATGCAACCGCATACAGGTGCGTCGAGCGTAGAATTTTGGAGGCGCAAAATTTAAGCGCAAAGTCGCAAAAAAAGTGAAATAATACACTTTCACAGGTACTACGCTGTACTAAGGATTCGCTAAGTAAGCAACTAATCGGCAGAAAAGGCGGTCTGCTGACTGGCATGACTCAAACGTACAAAAATTACACTCGTTCCATTTCTGCTTTTTTCCAACATGTAGGGGCTACCTTTATCGTGTACCTCTACAATACTTGACAACCGCTCCCCCCCCCTCCAATCCCATCCCATCTCATCCCATCCAACATCGTGTATGGAAGTGAACTGGAAATATACTATAGTATACTTCTTATCACTAATAATCATCGAGTCCACATTGATGGGACGACTCCTCAAGCTCTCCTCAAATTTTGGCAATTCATCATTTTGCACCTTTTTTTACCCAAATTCAACATGCCATATTCTGTTCCTAAACAAATCGCACACACCAAGTAAAACCTTTCTACGCTAACTTAGACTTACTTGGTGAAGATAAATGGATGATTGAAGAAATTTCACGACTCATAACTTCCTCAAAAAGCCCTTCTCGGCTTTAACTTCACCCCATTACGTACTATGGTGTCCTCGATTTACTCTTTCACAGTAGATGAAAAAGAAAATTTAAAATCTTTTGCCCTCTCTGCAGCTCGCCTTCGAAATTTCAGTGATCGCTCATTTTGAGGGGTATCAAAAAAATAAAAGAATACCGCGTCTTGCATTCCCAAGAAGAGTCTCTCCACAAATTTTGAGCGATTAAATATATACGTAGGCTATATCAAAAATTTGACGGTTGCCATATAATTACAAATATTTTGAAATGCGATGATTTGAAGATGCCGAACTCAGCTAAAAATTCAAACATAAATTTCATTTATATCTCGCTCCACAGTTACATCTGTACAGAGGTTGGGGGCGCGAGCGTATAGAGCTGAAAGGTGCATGGAGTGCAAAATTTTTAAATCCGGCACTGCTCATTAGCAATGATACGTATGAACAAGCTCAATACACCAACCAACAACGTATCACTTATATAATACGTATAATACGTACATACAATGTAATACGTATGTAGTACCGTATGTGTAGTATGTATAGCTATATACACGAACAGGCATCCAAGTTCGCGGTTCGACCGCACTGTGTCCTATATTCTGTAGCCTTTTCGCCATCAAAATTGGCAATTGGCTATATCAACTAACAACGTTTTACCGCATTAGAGTTTAGTTTACATGCATTTACATACGTACTCGTATATATTTACACATTGACGGATAGACCTATGCGTATACGCTATACATAATAAATGAGAGTTGATAATTTGAGGGGGAAAAGAACGACGACGACGACTACGACTACGACTACAACATCAACAAAACAAAACAAAACAAAACAAAACAAAGCAAAATTGATCTCTGCACGTAAAATTTATTGTTTGCCAGACCTCACTACCGACACGCGTGTAAACAAATTTTTTTTCCCATCTCCTTAGTCCAACGTTAAAAGGTAAGAAAATAAAAAATACCCCTGGTTTTAAGTACGCGTATAAACGATTCACCAACAAAAACGGTAAATAGGCGTCGCGACCGTCGCGACGCACCTATTCAATACATCGATCAAAATTTATTGTAGGCTAGGTAAATCATGCAAAACTCGATGCAAATATTAGAATATATATATATATACTTAATCTCGTACAATATTTGTAAATTGTAATGAACGATAATCCATGTGAATAAGCAAGGCTACTTGAATTTTTGTAAATACGTAATAAGTAGCACATAGGTACGCAATTATATACGTAGATGATAATATAGCTTATTTTTACTTAGGTATAATGTAGATAATTAGGTATATGTAATAATGAAAACTCACCAAGAAAAGACCAAACACCACCGTTAAACCCATGTGTCCATTTATAGTATACCAACCCGTGCATTACACGATTTCTCCCGACTGTAGATCGGCTACACTGCAATTCTTCGTATAAACCGCCGTTAAAACACAAAAAAAGCCACCAAAAGCTTCCTTCACACCGGATTATTAAATACATAACAATAAAGAGCCAATATACAATAAATATAGGCTACATACTTATATAGGTACCTGTTAATACTCGTATGTATGATGTTTTTTTATTTTACGTACTTGATCGTAAATGCCACTACCAAAACGAATAGGTACACACTACATGCTACCCAGTACCCATCAGGTAGTACCTAATGACAGTACCAACTACCTATAGTATCTACACGCACACGCACACGCACACGCACACATAAACGCTACGAGAGCAAGGGAGCACTTTGTTGACGGGCCCAAATTTTCACATTTCAAATCACAGTCTATAAGTTAGCCGCCAGATGTACGTACGGTTAGATTGATACTAGATATTAAATATTCATTAACGTGAACGATGAAATTAGCGTGGCGAGCGAAAGAAGATGCTGATTATAGGAGACTTGAGGGTTAAATTTTGCGATACTGTGTTCTTATCTTAATTATAGAAAATGATGAACTGATGACACGCTTTTTCCTTCGATGGAAATAACTTACATTCAGAAAGCAATGGAGAAATAAATGAAAAGAAAAGAAAAGAAAAAAAAACGTAAACAGCCATACCGTATTGTTACAGCTGAATTTCTCGTAAACTTCCCTCTTCTTGAAATAATCATTATAGTATCCTTTATAAAAATACAAAAGACGAACAAACAAAAAAAAAACAAAAAAAAAAAGGAGAAGGTAAAATTTTCAAAGGATTTCAAGTTCTCATCAGAATTGTTGAAGAAAGCAAACCACGATCGAATCGGCTGCATTGAAGAGGCTGCGACTTTGGTGGTTAAAAATTTATGATTTTTCAATAAACAAGAATTATTTCTTTAGTCTGAATTTATAAATTTCTAGCCACTGTCCCGGCATCTCAATCATAAACACGTCTCTGCTGCCGTATTAAAAATCATTTTTAGTTTCTTGGTCTTCACCCATACCCTTATTTTTGGGTCACTGTAGCCAGCTCTAATCTGCACTCTGAAAATGGAAAAAAAAACACCCGAGCGCGTATTTGCATTGAATACCTTTTTCGCAACGTACGTTAGGTTTGCTGCCGTGAAAATACTAGCATGCACTACAGACTGACCGTTATGTACGTCTAGGTATAAATGTAATAAAAAAAAAGGAAGAACGAAGTAGAAAAAAATGAAAAATCGAACGGATAAAAATGTGTAGGTTGATAGATAGGTGGTAAAGGTATTGGAAATACAGAAATATACCGTGCCACCTATCGAACCCTGAGTACGAAAGCGTCGAATTTCCTTCTTTGATAAACAAACGTTACGATAATACGTATTACGTTGGGTGGAGGTAACACTGTTTAACAGCGAAGAGCAACGGGCAAAAACGAAGCTCGTTGCTTTGCGCTGCACGCAAGACCGGACGGTATTACAAAAGATTTGCCGATCACAAGCATTGTCGAACTAGAGGAGGGTATAAACGGTAAATACTTAATTCGTGTTTTTAAGGTTGCAAAAGTTGCTACATTTATGTAGACAGGAGGTAGGCACTGGAACAGGTAGGTGAATAGGCAACCAACTACCTACTGCCCTACCGTACATGAAATGGGAATCGGTAATCGAATACCATGCGTACAATCAATTTGACTGCAGCCAATGCAAACATATTTATTAAAGCGATGATTTTCGTTTAAACTGCTTCAAAACAAATTTAACGAATTTTAAATTTATTAAGCCAAAACTAAAATGTAATGTAAAACATTACACATACATGTAGTCCGTGTTTCACTAAATTAATAGAAAATTATTACCTCTACGTATATATTGCACATCAAATGGATTGAACGCACGGTATACGCGTGTCGCGTCATTGTACGTTGGCAATCAGGCACGGACACTCGCTGCTGCAATGAATTCTCAACCAGTAAACGTACGTAGTACGTACGAGCGAATGGACCATAGTCTATACGTAATACGTAAAAGGTTACACCGGCAATGACAAGGGTGGTGAAACACCCCATGATACTATAAAGTATACGAGTATAGCATAGATACAAGTAGTACTCACGAATGGAGAGAAATTCGCGATATTCCACTTATTTACACTAATTTATACCACACCGAAGCGTTTTCATATAGTAATTACCTACTGCAAAAATAAAATTTCTATAAAATTCATCAAGAAATTTTCGACACACAACCACAACCACGCCACGCCACGCACACACGTACACGTACACGCGCCCCACGCACGATTCAGGCACAAGTTTGCTCAACTAACACCACTACCACACTATGTATTTTGAAAAATGAAAATAAAAATCAATTCCAAAAGCTAATGCCTGTTTCGGTTATGTAGTTGGAAAGTCGAGTCGAAAATTTCTTTGATTATCCATTATTATGTATTAAAATACACCAATTTCGCTATTCCCGTATCCCGCAATCACCAATTCCGAAATAATTATGCATACGAGTACAATAGTACGAGTACGTACATACACATAGTACCTATAGGCCTACTGTAAAGAGAAAAAGGATAGGTATACGATAGAATGAAAGTAGAAAAGAGCTAAAAAAGAACACACAATTGTATACCAGTCCACGTAATTTTATTGTCATCATTCAAAATTTTCGGTGTATACTAATAATTAAAACTTAATTAATTATGATATTATTCGTAATCGTAATAATAACAGACTATTAACAACAACCATGATGATAGAGCAGTTTTCAAATAAAAAATAATGATACCTAGTAAGTAATAATATTATTGTTATTATCGTTGAAATAATGATAGTATGCGCCTGCTGCAGTAGCAGCCAGAGTACTACTACTATTCGTTCGTTACTGCTGTTACCAAGATTACTTAGGTACCGATAGGCAGAATGATGAGTATACGGTAAGTTAATGTCGATGAAATTATACGATCTAGGCGCTCCGCATCCAAAATAATACCGATTAGGTGCAACAAGCCAAACGAACCAAAAAACGTGTACCTCAAATGTTTCGCGAAAATTATTATAGGCACACGAAATTTCAATTAGAATTATTACTCACCAACCTAACTGCTAGGTAGAAGGTATATCTATATCAGAGCAAAACCAACTGTATACATAAATGTTGAAGACTTCCGAGTAAACAAGAGAGGACGACTTCGATTGGATTAGATATTATGTATTTTACGTTTACGTTTACGTTTATCAGTTAGGTACAATAGTTATTGGTTACTGGTTACTCACTTGCGAAAAGTTTTACAAAAATTTAATTTCCAAATGAAAAATTTGACCGACGTGACGGATGAACGATACAAAGTTTTTTCATTTAATTTATAGGTCCACTCCATACCTAGCTACGCTTATTACTAATGACTTTAGAATTTTTTATACACCTCGTAAGTCGCGTAACGATTTAATGTTAGTAAGTCAACGCATCAAGACATAATCGCGTGTACCGCACCGTATACGTATCCGCAATTAGCAAATAGGTATTTGTTAATCATGCCAGTTGTCAACTTCATGAAATAAATTAGAAACGAATAATTTTCATCTTCATTTTCATTTTCAATAAATTTTCACAATAAGAAGTGTGCATCTGATACACGTTTACGAATACGCAATACAGAAAAATATTTTCATTCAAATTAGGCTAAGATAACGAGCTATAGTATTCGCATGTGTACTCTCCATCATTATGTTAGCTATTAAAATCTCCAGACGACACATTTTATAAGAAATGCATATCAAAGTTTACTATACAAGTCAGCATAAAATGATGGCTGTTAAAAATGAGATGAAAACCAGCATTTCTTCAAAAATGGGGTACGACCAAAAGTTGTTTTTTTTCCCCTTTCTTCAAATTTGAAAATTCTTTTAAAATATAAAAGCTGAATGCAAGATAATACCTATTCGAATTAAAAAGAACAACAAAAAAGTCCTTTACTCCGGCAATGAAATGTTTTAGAATTGAAACAACTTAGTGCAAGGGAGGATTCCGGTCTTTTTGTCACTCTCAGTCTCAGCTAGGTTACGACCCTTATTGCTGATATTTCTGTACGGGATATTATCTTTAATAATTTTGGTAAACTTACTATCTCAATCTTTCGCAATATTTCTGGCGCATTACGATTCACAATTTCGTAAAACAACCAGTTAACTAATTGAATACTTCTGCTTAGAGACAATCGTATAAGACCAAGATGTTTGTGAAAATAACACAATATTTCGTTAATAAGTAAAAGGAAAAGAAAGATAGGATGCCATGAAATAAAAGGAAACGCGTTAAAAACAATAAATAAATAAATAAATAAATAAATAAACGAACAAACAAACAAACAAACAAACAAACAAACAAACAAATGAACGAAATAAGAAAACAATAAACAACCTCAACCCTCCGAATGTTAAAATAAAAGAAACAAATTTGAATATATGTAAATACACGGAGATGCGCAACCAATTTAATCGAAAGTAGGTATATGGTGAAACCGGACAACACTCGTGGAAAACGAGGAAACCTAAGATAATAATTACGTTAACTGGGAGTTTTAAAACTAAAACATGCGAATTGGGCTTTGTAAAAATTCGAATATTACGCCGTTGTTGCTTGATTTTGTTGAAATATGTAGTAATAACAGTTGGCTATGGATGAAGCCGATTATCTACGCTAATGCTAATAAATGATTATGCTGTTCGTAGGTATTTACATATTTGGTGAACATCCATTAAACAAAAAAAAAAACAAAAAAAAGTAAATTACTCTTACGGCCGTTATAATAGTGAAAATTATCATTTAAATGAAAACATAAACAAAAAAAAAATAATGATAATGATGATAATAATAGTTTATAATACGCACATACTATTAATATTGTAATAATAATGATAATAAAATAATAATAATAATAATAATAATTAAAATTATAACGATGATAATAAAAATTTTAGTAACGACAACATACATAAACATCAAGGATGGTTGCAAGAATTATTGCAATACCACACAACCCCAATCCCAATGAAGGAATGTTAGGTATATTCACGTAAATACGCGTAGCTATAGGTGTATAACGTACTCTGTACGTTTTATCCTAGTACCCAGTATCTATAGTACCTACATTAGAAGGTTATGCGTATACCTGCGAACCAATCATAAGGCTTAACCTTTTTCATTTAAATTTGGCGACAGATATTAGATAACGATATGCAACCGCATTACTCTTGTTAATAAAAATATCAGCCTCATTCGTACCCGTTAGTCCCAAAGTCCCAAGCATGAAACCTTCCAAACTTGCCTCGAGCCTCCCTAGTATGACTACATGATTACAAGTACCTATACAATACATTAACGAACGTATGTACATTAGTCATTTGCGAACAATTCAGAGAATATTGACTATCTAACAGCATAATGCAATATCCATTCAACGACGTGTACACTTAACTCCGCGTCAATAACGCCTGTACGAAACCACAAATCGACTAAAGAAAGAAACAGAGAGAGAGAGAAAGAAAAAAAGAAAGAAAGAAAGAAAGAAAGAAACTAAAAAGAAAAAAAAAAGGTCTACGCTTAAACGCAACAAAATAAGAGAAACGAAACGCGCTCGGTAATCGCGAAGATTATAATCGAAACGAACACGAAAACTGATATGCACCTTAATAAAAACCCTGCATCACCTAATAAATATGCAACATGGAAAATATATATCTACATATAAAAGTAGAATAACGTGTTAAAGAAAAGAAAGAAAGAAAAAAAAAAGAAAAAAAAAATCACATTTTGACACAACCGCGGTAAACTTACGTAAGTAAAGATCTAATACAAACCGGAAGACATATCGTATAGTACTATAATAATTGTATGTAGTTTGAACTAGCTGGGTTATTTCAATTCAGTAGCCACGTATGTACTATGTAGTAACTATATCGCAGATTACGAGCACAGAAATGCCAGCGAAAAATTGACTTACAACTAAAACAATATAATATGTACAAATACATAAAATACATAATTATGTACGCAACAACGGAATGCAAATTAAACGGCGAAACGCGTGACACGAACGATTCAAAGCTATCACATCCGTATCCGTACACCGAACACGGGGTATCACAGACAAAAAATGACAGGGATACGTAGATTATAGGTACGTCATATTGTTGATTTTTTGATTTTTTTTTTTTTTTTTTTAATGGGTTAATTTTTTATAGTACGTACGTACGTACGTACGTACGTTACGTACTCGGTACAAGATTCGTCGCGATACGTTCGTAATGGTATTATTGTAACGACGTTACGAGTATTAAGTACAAAATGAAGAACATTTTCATCGTCTTTCGCAGTAGTTAGGTAAAGGCTAATGATTCAGTTGGTATGCAGAGTGGAGAGGTGTTGGAGGGCGAAAGCCGCTTTTATAAGTTAGGAGGCGTTTGGCCTTCGCACGGTATACACGTACACGTAGTTAGGTAGGTAAGAATAGGCGAAGGCGAAGGCGAAGGCGAACATGTTAGGTAGGAGCGTAGAATTGGGCAGGTTGAAAAGCGACCGCTTGGGAGGATATGGGAGGCGGCATAGCGGCGGCGGCGGGCGTTATTTGAGGCGGAGGTTGTTGGAGCGGAGGCATAGTGAAAACGGTGGTGGCCGAATGAGACGGCGTAGTCATCGCCATAGAGTAGGGTTGCTTAACGTTGACGGGTGACGTGTTGCGGGAGGAGCTGCCGTCGGAGAAAGCGTGATCGCGCGATCGCTTCAGTATGGAAGAGGCGGCGTACTGGATGGAGGGCGCGATCAAGGCATTATGTTGAGCGTTAAAGGCGGCGGCGGCTTGAGCGGCGGCGGCGGCTTGGGCGGCTGCGGCAGCGCCGCCGGTAACCTTGCCCGGATAGGAGGATACGGGCGAAGTGAAACGAGGGAAATTGATGAGAAAGAAGGGTTGATTAGGCTGCGCCGAGGTGGCGACGTTCGGTTGCGGAATCTGCAAGGCGTTCGAGGCCGGGAACAAAGTTTTCGGTTTGTTGACGCCGCCGATGGCGGCGCTACTCACGACCGGCGTCGTGATCGAGGTGATAGTGGAGGAGGGCGGCATGTTGGGAAGCAGGGCGGCGTTGGCGGCGTTCAGGTCGGCCCACGGGGACTTTTGAACGTTGGCCAAGGCCGCGAACTGCATTTGCTGCTGCATTTGCTGCTGCAGTTGTTGCTGAGCCGCCAACTGGTTCACCAGCCAGGCGGTCTCTTGTTGCGAGCGTATGGCTTGGGCCTGAGCCAGCGCGTATTGCTGAATTTGCAAAGCCGCAACCTGCGCCTGTATCGGTTCCCAAGTAACGGCGTTCGTTTGTTGCGGTATTAAGGCGGAGGCGGAGGCGGCGGCGGCGGCGGCGGCGGCTGAACCATTGGGCGGAATGGTGGCGGTGGCGGCGGCCGCGGCCGCGGCCAACGAAGCGGCGTTCGCTGTAGACGGTATTAACGCTGGCGTATTTAACATACCCGGTGATAGTAGGGTTTTGCCGACCGGTGAAACTGGAGCCGTCGGCGTAGGTATTCCGCCAGTCAGCACCAGACTCATATCTTCGCCGGAGCACTGAAACACCTCGATGTAGCGTTGCTTCTTGCCGAAGTACATGTACCGGTGGTGTCTCATTTGCGCGGCCGTGAATGCGCTCTGCTCCGAGTCCATCTGTATGAACGCTTCGCCGGATGGTTGGCCCTACGTCCACAATTAAACGCGGTCAGCCGCCTTATCCATATTGCACATAGAAAATATAATATCTCTCTCTCTCTCTCTTTCTCTCTCACGCGCGTACTCACGACTAAGAATGCAGGTATTAGAAAAATAAACTCGACGCGCACATACCTGAGCGTTGTACACCATATGCACGCCTTGGAAGACGATGTTTTTCGCGTATTCGCCCAAAAATTCTAGTATATGTTCGACGGAGGCTTCGTACGGCAGACCTCTCAAACGAACGCAGTCTCTTCGCGTGCCACTAGTAATTACATGCTGCGGCAAATAAGATAAATGATGCGGCATCGGAGGCAGAGGCGGAGGTGCCGGTGGTTGAGGCGTCTCCATTGTTCTATTCAACACCTGAAAACGATTTCAACAAACCACATTCAAAATTTTAACAATCGTTCCAGAAATCCCAAGCCCGAGATACACGTACATTATGTACAGCACATAATCGTAAAAATTATGTTTTTTGTACCTAAATACCATCTCGCTTCTAGCTTTAAATTTAGGCACGGGCAAAGAGGGTGGAAATTTTTGTTCTTTTTCCCGCTACTTTTTAAACCGGAAATGTATTATGATGATCGATTAAAAAAACATTATGGTAATCAGTGGGATGAACTTAAAAAAAAATATTCAGAAATCGATAAAAAGAATAAACGAAAAGATCGTAAAAATGAAAACAGTGTAGCGCTTAGTTAAATGATAAGTTGAGGAGGTGACGTTACTGATGTTTGAATGTAGATAGCTACTAGCCATTTATAAGTAGATACATGACGTATGTAGCTGACTAGCTGTCAACTGACGTGAATGATTTTCACTCTTCGAATTGGTAATTTTACGATTCGTGGACCGCCGTTTTTAAAAGAAGTCTAAATCAATTTGATCAACTTCAAGGAGAAGCTAAACAACAGTCCTCTTTTCATTTCGAAATCCAGTACCTATATGAGAAAGATCTTACTCGCAAACAAAGTAAAACTGCAGACTGACGAGATTAGAACGAATAAATCTGAACTGAACGGGTAGAGATTATTTTAAAATTTTCATATTTCCTGTCTGTATCGATGCCGTTCAAATTACGGAGACTATTCAGAAAAAAATTTATTTTTAACAGTTGCTTTGCGGAAAAATTCGAAACCTAAGAATGAAATGCAAAGAAAGAGAAAGAGAGAGAGAGAGAGAGAGAGAGAGAGAGAGAGAAAACAGTTTTTCTAAAACAATGATACCCAAAGATTTGGATGAAAACATGGATCAAGAACTTTTCCATTTTATGACACACATGTATCAGAGAAAAAGGAAGAATTTCTAGGTATTTCAATTTTAAAACTATACCGATGATTTTCTGATATGAATCTCGAAAGTGTATATATCCTTATGTGAACGTGATTTCTAGACTAGCATTATACGTATGTACACCCGTAACAAACTGCTCTACGGAAAGGAGTTTCTTTGCGCTGAAAAGAATTAAAAATTACCTTCGTTCTTCCATTTTGCAGCATAAGCTACAACATATCGCTATCTTGCACATCGAGTCCACAATATTAATTAAAATATCGCATTGCACGATCTAATCAAGAAATTTTGCAAAATCAAAGCAAGGAAACGATTATTCGCAATTTAAATTTATAATCAAATTTAGAACGTTAGATATTTTTTTTTCATTTTTAATTAGATTTTGATTTTTTTTTTCAATTTTTAATCAAACTTAAAGTTTGAGTTTTGCACCAAAACAAAAATATGCTGCATAAAAATGTTTATAATTTTAAAATCCGAAATCCACCTCTGCTCACTTCTGAAGGTCATACGAGTTATACATGAAAAACAGTTGAGTATAATATCATAAGACGTCAAATTTCCAATGAAAGAAATATAACTTTTCATTTTTTTCGCTGCGACGATTCCGCGTTCACCTGAGCGCTGCAGTGGAATTTCAAATCGAGGTGATCGAATGTACATGATGTATGGAGGGAAATTGAGTTTTTTCAATTTTTAACAAAAATAAAGAGGATTTTGGTGAAATTTTGAAAGAACACGAATATTAAAAATATCAAAATTTCTCGTCTATTGGTATAAATTTCGTTCAAATTCACGCAATAATGACGCTTCCGTAAACACTTTTTTTTTAATCTGTGTTAGCATGATATAAACTTCACACTCTTTTAAATGAATATGATGACACCGATTATTAATTTCATTTCTTAACCGAGAATTTCATCCTCTTTGGAACAGTATAAGGTATTGACAGAATCTGTAGTCGTAATGTTCACGCTGCAATTTTCACTTACAAGTTGGGAACTCGCTTCTTAAATTTGAAACAGCTGGTTATTGTTTATATAGACTCAAGCATAACATTTACGATACTACTACTTTTGCAAAATCCACACTTGAAGTTGGAATCGCGTTAATTACATGATAAGTAGTCTTAAGATGTGAAATCAAAAGACTCCTTAACGCATCTTTCACAAAACCGCTTTGATCAGTTTATCGAAAATTGTTGATAACACTAAGCTGCTGTTAACAATAACCAGCTGTTTCAAATTTGAGAAGCGATGGGCGTACATGCATTTGTTAGACCTGACAGCAGGAAAGTGTTATTTACCTGTTGAACTTCGGCCGTTGTGCTTCTGAACAATTCGATATATCTAGTTCCTATTAGTTCACGATGTTTGCTCAACGCTTTAGGCGCATCTTCTTCGTTGGCAAATAAAACGAACGCATCGCCGGTGGCTCGGCCATCTGGTTTCTTTACGAAGAGAACGCCATCCTCCGCGTCCATAACCTTACAGGACGATTCCTCACCGCCGGCTTCGAAGAATTCGATCTGTAAAAAGGGAAAACAGAATTCGTATTGGAAAGGAGGTTGTGCTCGGCGCGACGCGGCGCGGCGCTCATTTCACCAGTATTTGAAAATGTTCGCTTTACCACTTGCTTAGCTGTACAATCGTACGGTAGTCCACGCATTCGTACGATAACCTGAGCTCCTTTAGTGAGAAATGCTTGCGCTTCATTGTTGTTTCCTGTAATAAGACATCGATTTTGGAGATACGAATAGCAGGCTACGAACAATGCAACAACGCACCAGCACCAATGCATGTACGAGTACGCTGCACATACTCTGCTCACTCACCTCCCGCGACATTCACGAAATCTTCGCCCGAAGCCTTGTACACTTCGATATAACGATTACCTATATGGTGCTTATGTCTTTTCAAAGCCATATCGCGGTGCTCTTGATTTATAAATCGAACTAATGCTTCGCCGTTCCGTCTACCTTGTGGACTTAAGCAAAGCGCCACGCCTCCTCTGCAATAAAATTACAAATATCGAGTAAACCATACGCAAACGCAACGCGCATTAATTGACTTTTACGCTTCTAGTGTTGTACGCTTACTTGGCCACATTCAAACCCCGAAAAAATTTCGCTATATCTAAATCAGAAGATTGCCAAGGTAGTCCTCTAGCCCTAACCACGCAGTTGTTGTCAACTTCTTCGTCTTTCCAACTAAAAAAAAAAAAAAAAAAAAAAAACACGCGCAAACGAAATGAGTGAGTGAATGAATGAATGAACGAATGAACAAATAAATAAATAAATAAATAAATGGATCTGTGCCCGATATTGACCATACTCCCTCCAATCGCGTTAATAATATGTAGTTAGTGCCGCATAGTATGTACTTGGTCAATAAGGAATAAGTGTTCTTTCATTCGCATATTTTGCACATAAATGCATAAGCATACACAAATAGTATAAGACTAATAAATGCAAGTAGTAGTAACTGGGTCGATGGCAGTTTGCAAATACAGGATGACGATGACGCATCAACGAGTTGAGTTGGAAGTCTGTATTCGTATAACTGCATATAGTAAATGCATTATACCGTATGCCTATTGCCTATATGTATACGTACGACACGACGTACGTCAACATATATATGTATGTGTATACAAATATACGTACGTAATAGTGTAAGTGCATACTACACATACACACATGTGATTATAACAGAACAGAAACTTAAGTGCTCTCAAGTTTGAAAACTTGAACATAAATGTAGATGCTAGATACATTTTACATGCCTACACCTACGTGTTGTACATTGCGCATTGCCAGATAAACTTTCGCTCCTAGGTACACATCAAAAGGAATAAAATATGAAAATTACACCATACCGGGTGACTGCTTGATTCGAGCACCACAAGCGCAAACATCTTTCCCTGATAGAAATAAATTATATATTTGAATAATGTTAGCAACAATAAATGGCATAAATAATATTTATTTATTGCTTAAAAACGTTTATCGACGAAATGCAAAATTTTAATTTATACTTTCGTCGTCAAAAATGCATATATGTTTTGAATTTATTCACTTGGGTGCTCGAATCAAGTAGTCAGTTAGTCACCCGCTATTATAGTTACGAACTGAATTGGATTATATATAGTTTAGCGCGTACCCCCCCCCACGGGGGTTTTTCACGTTTGACAAACCACCTACATAAGAAATAAACACTTGGCGTAAAATAAATAAAAGAATTGCCATCAGGCCTAAGGCCTACACCCATACCACCCATAATTCGTACGTTCATATACCTTCACCAATTCATCTTCCATATTAGCAGACTGTATTAACAGGTATAGCTGAAATCAGCTACTTTCATAACCGTGTATCAATCATAATGGCGATGATGGTAATAAAGCAACATGTGAAACCGAAAGTAATACTGCAATTAGGAAAAAAAAAAAAAAAAAAAAAAAAAAAAAACTCACCATATTCCAGGTTCTAATTTCAATTGAACGATTTCCGGCGTACTAAAACAATGACCTGAAAAGAGAAAAAAAGGTTACAAGATGACAAATACATAAGACAACATAAAGCAACAATGGCGTCATCAAGGAAAGTTCAGGCACACATCCTTGCTCCCAAAAGCTCGAGAACATTTTCATTTTTATTTATTTTTTCATTTCATGTCATATGTTCGAAAGTGGTCTTCAAAGTGAAAACACAAAAGGCTAAAAATTATCTCATAAACCGTACTCGAGTAGTAAAAAAAAAAAAAGAAGAAAAAATGCGCAATTTAAAAATTTTTTCAATAATATAAGTGACTGCGAGTGCTCTGTAGTTCTGAGCAGGTGTGTAACAACTAACTAACGTGAAGATTTACATTCGGAAAAAATTCCCTACTACCCCACCGATGTAAACAAATAAAAGTAATCCCAAATTATATAGCTGGGATAGAGTATAAACGTATATTAAAAAATGATGTAAAAATATATGGGGAATTCATTCGAGAATATTAGGTACTGCTATAAATTCTGGTACAGTTGGTAAAAGTTGTAAATTACGAATAATGAATCGGTACCCAATATTCGTAAGAGGAGTACCTACTCATCATTGTTCGTCGATATTCATAAAATGTGACGATTGAGAATGAAGAAATTATTTTATTCTCATTACTTATTATACACCAGTTGGTACCTTTCGGTAGGTGCAAAGAGCCCTCTTTCTGTTAGGCGGTACACTAATCCGCTTACGTTACGTCACGTTACGTTACGTTAATTATTAACACTAATAACACCAACACCAACATCGCTGGGGTACTTAGGAGAAAAATACTTTTCTCTCACTTACCATCGGCAATTAATCTTTGAATAATATTTATCATATCTTTTAATTCGGCTACAGGAAATTGCGGATCTTCCGCGTGAGTCATTCGTAAATCTGAATATAACTTTTGTTAAGGAATTTGTGCGTTAAAAAATTCACCAATAACTTAATATTAGGTACCATATAACTTTCTACGTCAGGCGTTAGGCGTCCGACATCCATTTACATACATACACATAGCTTAATAATTACCTACGTACATATACGCGTATGAGGAAAATGAAATAGATAGTGCAGTGCAATTGTAAGCAATACATAAAAAGGTAATCGCTAATTTCATAGCGAGATTCGTAATGGTTTTGAATTCGGATATACAGGTGAACGCCAAACGGTGTTCCATATGTCACAACGTAAAGCCGCAAAGGTAATTCCAATAATAGGTCTATGTATACATAATATGACCATCAGACACCGTATGCGCTAATGGTAAGTACTAAGTACGTACACGTACGTATATGAACCAAACTGTGAACTAGAATGTTTTTACTATCAGACATCAGAGATAGGTAAGTTTAACTAGTTGAAAGCGACACGATACGACGCGACGCGACGCGACGCCTGTGCTCTTACAGGTAAGCGAAAAAACTGTCGCCCTTACGCTAACCGATAGCTGTGTCCGATATCTAGTATTAAGTTGCGTCGCTTCTTATCGCTTAACAGTTATAACGTACGAGCTACGAGTTTGACTTTTTTTTTCTCTCAGTACTAAGTAGTGAATGCCACGTTCGCTTACAGGAAAAAAAAAAAAAAAATTAAGCAATACCATCGCAAATACACGCGCAACGAGAAGAATAAATGAACGTATCTATCGATAAAAAAATATACCACCTATTTTATGACTTTTTAGACGCATTCAAACGACGATAAAGATACTCATCCGATGCGTACAAGAGAGAAATTCCAAATACATAATATACAGCAAAGAGGCGACGGTTTGCCGAAAGCCGCAACTACAACGAGAATTTCTATCATCACATTTACTATCGCCGAGCTGCATCTTGTAAAATGTACATACAGCATACGTAGTTATATGATATTTTTTTCCTTTAATATACTCAAAATATAAAGGGTTTATCTATTCGTACAATCCGCATTCAAAATGAGTACACATAAAACACATAATGCACAGTACAGTACATCAGCTAGGTAAATACGAGCTATTCGATATACTCGTATGGCGCATATAGGTAGGTATATGTACTGATTAATACCTACCATGTAGACCAACCGCAACGAATAATCATAAATGCATAATACTCATTAATACCGAAGTATACATATTATTCCAAACGTAATTCAAATGATATACCAAGTTTACGACATGTTTCGTTAAATATCTGCATTATTAGACAATTAGGCATAAATCAGGTCTTAGGAATTGCTTTTTCACAAAATTCGAAATAATTTCCCTACGCACGCACAAAAGGTCCATCTCCGAGAGATTCACACCAGTGTGCTATTTGAATTTGATTTTTCAACTCGGTGAAGGTTAGGTAATTTGATCTCGATGGAAGAGCCCCGGTGTCGCACACGAATGCCAGCTGCACACAACAGCAGGTATGGAATTCAGAGCCCCGAAAGCTAAAAATGTTTCGTCGTGATTTTTTTTACGATAAAGGGTATTGGAGGCGCGCGAAAATATTGAAATTTCAACCCTATATGCGAATGTGGTAGACAGTTAGTGGCGAAACAGATTTTTACGGCTAAATTTTAAGTTATGAAATTTTTTGAATACACGTATCTTTACCGCTACCTAGGTAGGTGGTAGGTGGTAGGTGGTAGGCAGTAGGTAGCTACTAGCTAGGTACCTACGGTGAGTTGGGAAGTACGATATCAGTCCTTGAATGTGGCTCGAAATGTATTCAAAACGGTAAAGTGTTAAAATATGAAGAAAGCTTGAAGAATATTTGATAGCTTTATAAATTTTACGAATGGTTAGGAGTCCGTTCAGGCTTCAGAAATATCGCGGCGTACGTTTGACTCTTTTCCACCGAAAATTAGAGAATTAGAGATTAACTGGCACGAAGCGCTTTCAGCAAAAGAAAGGCGCTATTGAAAATACGTATACATCGTAAAGGGACGAAAATTCTTTTTTAAGCTCTTCTGGTAAATGAGGAGCAACGAAGGCAAACAAACGTAAGTTACCTGAAGCTTTACTCCCCTGAGTAAACGAGTCGACGTGCAATGACATTAGCAACAATACTCGCATATAGGTAGCGCACGAGTAGGTGTATTTTAGTCTAGCGGGGCTAATTTATTTTGCGAGAAATTCGTGTGTCATTTAAAACGAGTTCGAGTGGTCCATTATCTGTATAGTCAACGGTCAAGACAGATTTCATAACGGTTCTTCATTTATATCAACTAGCTGGATATACGCGTATTCAAGAGTGTCGATCCATTTCATTTATTTTGATTTTTTTATTCATCGCGAAAACTAGTGTGAAGAGGAGAACGTGGTTGCAAATTCGTCATGATATTATTTTCAAAGCTTACCTCTTTGAATTTAATCAAAAATCTACAATCGATTTCCTTTCCCTCTTAGCATGAGAGCTGATAAACAAAACAGAAGGCGAAGCAGACGTCCTATTTCAACTACTTCACGAACCGCTGGATGGAATGTTGCAAGTCGACCTAAACAATATGATATTAGCTTCTCGATTGGGAAGAGGTTTTCTACTATCGAGCATACAACTAATTTCAATTGTACGTATATCTTTTCCATTTTTCAATTGTTGTGTAGCGTGTACCGCGAACCAAGCCGAAAACAGAATGTTACAGAGCGACGTGTTCGAGAACTTATTTCACTTCTGCTCCCAACAGTAACCAAATGCTCCGAACTGTACCTACATACACAAGAGTATAAATTCACGCTCGACTAGAAAACATGGAAAACGACAAAATGAAGCTTTTCTCTTTAAGACATTTCAAGACCTAAATAATTACGAGGCTCGTATGGAATGGGAAATCTCACATATTATGGTAAATCATTCTTATTTGTATATCAGACAAGAAGTGGAAAATACCCAGGTAGGTGGACGATAAAGTAAAAACAACAGAATATATTACTTCATTTTTTGATATGATCAGTGTTGGTTTTAGGATCGCTGCTGGGGGAGGGGGGGGCGGGGGTTACAGTTCATAACGTCAAGTGGGAAAGATAGTAAATTGTTTAAAACTACACCAAAAAGTTGATACGTACCAAAAGCAGTGTTGAGGTTACTTCCGATCGTTACATTTTTAATTTAAAAAACACCTAAAGAAAAAAGCTCTTGGGGCTTAGACCGGCTATGGATATGACGATGCCCGTACATTTACCATTACGTACAATTGTACGGGCATACAAACGTTACCTATGGAACGTGCAACAAGTTCTAAAACAATGAAAAATTTTCGACGATTTGGTTTATCTGCGAAAACTAAATAACTAATGACCACAAGTTTAATACATTATCTTCAGAAAATCGAAAGCGAAAGAATTCAAAACGATGATACCTAATTATTTTTCATTCTTCGTCAAAATGAATTTATCTTATATGTAATTCCGATAACGGTACGTGCTGAGCGTCTTATCGCTATAAATGACCTTTGTTGATGACTCAAGTGGAAGAGAAAAAATATCCCAGTATCTATACCTATTGTGGTGAACATTTTAAAAACATTCATACAGATGATCACTAAGAAATTGTTTAGCCTGCGAAAAGATATCGGCTTGTGTTGCGAAAACCACGCTCAAAATCCAAGTGATTCCTAGTTCACATACTTCGGTAACATACATTTATGTATGTAGTTACATACGTACGTACATAATGATATGGGGTTTCATATACATATGTATATAGATGTACAGAAACTCATTGCAAGAACACAACCATGTACCTAGACCTACATACAGTACTTATTTACTTTGCTTACCAATGAATATGCAACGCAACGTACGTACGGTACTTACTCAACTACGTTACTTTCAGCGAACAACAACGAGTTTTAAGGCTCGAAATGCCAGACTGATGCTGATCGCTGAGTTTTACGATGGACGATGGGTACTGCTCGTATTTTTTACTTGAAAATCAACAAACCTACACTTACACGGTTACACCTAGACATAATAAAGAACACGAATTTCGTACCGAACATCCAGCACAACGCACGCTACTTATTTGGGCGAGAATGTTGGCATCGTAATCTCGCACTGAACTACCTATCTTATCCCGTTTTCCTATCGCCTCAACGTTCAACTCGTGCATCATCCAAAGTCAATAATACACCAGTGATAAGATAGAAACGACATCGTTCTTGGGAGTTTTTTTTTTCTCTTGAATTTTACGGGAAGACGAGGCTGTTTATTTCTTTTTCTTCTTCTACTTACTTTTTTTTTTTTTTTTTTTTTTTTTTAACAATTGTGATACTATATCTACATATACGAATAGCTTTCATAACGTAGGCGACGCGGCGGAGTATAGTTTTCATATGGGTACATATTGGCTTAAATTTTATTCGGCCGTGATTTACACCGTTGCATGATTCCACTTCAATCGACATAATCGATCAAAATACGAAACTATTTCGTCAGAACTTAAAATAAATAAAAAAATTACGAACTCATGTACGAACAGTTACCGAGATAACAAACGCTCATTTGATCAACATTGAAGATAGGGAACCAACTAGAGAAATAAATAAGTAAACTTCGTTGAATTCGAAATAACATGGTTACGAACAGGTTGTACTTCTACGCGTACAATAATTTATTCTACATCAAATGTATAACTGAATAAGTAAAATGTAGAATTAGAGTAGAATAGCATAAAAAAAAACTCATTTATGAACTCATATTTTATCGTTTTAAGGCCATTCTACGCTTATTCTACATATTCTATGCATTCTACGTGTCGCACATCTATTTTATTCTATGTATTTTATGCGCAAAATGTCTGTCTATTTTAAACCATGTATTCTACGGCACAACCCTGGTTAAGAACAGTTACATGGATGGTGCATATTACAGCATTCATACATACGAAGGTATTAAAATAAATATGTATATGTGCGAATACCATGAATACCTGTTGAACGAATTGAACAAAACAAAAAAAAAAAAAAAAAAAACACACATATCAATGGGTCGAATTGCCGATTGCTCGATAATCGAAAAAAGAAATGGTAAAAAAGGTAAAAACTTTTTTTTTGCCTATCACAAATAATTAAGCAACTTTAGATGAAATATGTCAAAAAAAAAGAAAGAAAGAAAAAGCAATTTCCCTGCAACTAGCAAAACATGGCAAGGAGCGAACTTCGACACTCGATATACAAATTCATTAGAGTATGTAAAACGGTACTAACCTCATCAGCGAACGCAACCCTTTAAAATGTGGAGCTAGTGAATAAATATTTCGAACTCGAACTAAGAACACCGAAACTCCGCAGAAATTACACGCTTATTTCGCGATTGAACCCAACGCGTTTCGTTTTTCTCGCGTTTAAAACCTACCGCATCGCACTTAAAAGGTTAGTAGACGACGCTTGAATGCTGAATTGCTAACTGAGAGGTTGGTCACAGGCACAGGTCCTTCTATCACACGTAGGTTTCGTAGTAAAACTGCTTGTTGACTGTTTATACTTCATATTTCATATACAGTGCCACAGTGTATCGCGATACCGATACACCGATACACCGATATCGTGGTCGCGCCGCGTCGTAAACGTTGAGTCGTTAAAAAAAAAAAAAAAAAAAAAAAAAATATGCTGCTCTAGCGCGTATAACGTGTTGAATTATTGTGTAGACGTAAACGTAGAGGTAGACGTACGTTGTGGTTGCGGGACGCTGCTAGCGTGTCGCCAATCAACAGGTGAATTTATACGCAGTGCTAACGTTAACTAAGCTACGAAATTCCCAATGTCGGCACAATTTTCCAACTTGGAAAAGTGAAACGCGATCTAATTCGTTCGTTTATCGATGCCCTGGTGCCCCTGGCGGCTGGTTCCTACAAAAAACAGGCTTGTGAAGCTGAAGTCGAATACAATATTCATTTCACAGCGAATCTGCGAGACAAATTGAACGAAAACATTTTCCGAGATAAATACCTATTTCTCATATCATGTATTACGTAAAAACCAAGTCCCATGCATAGTTTGAAAAAAATCTTTTCGAAATTTCACTCTTCACCTTAGCAATCCTGCGAACGAGTGCGCCTATACAGTTTGTTGACATATGCCGTAACTACAACATCTTCTGACGATGGCAATATCGTTAAACGAATGCACCTGATGAAAATACCTACGATATCGCGTGCAATATTATTACGGTTCTTACCTACACAGTACCCACGTTCGAGTACAGACAGTTCTATTTGTTTTTACAACACAACAGAGTCACTTAATTAGCACGAAATGAGATTAATAAATTTCGCGCGATCGCATTTCTTTTGCTTCAAGAATTGGTCCATTTATCGTTCATATGAACATAAAATTAAATCTCGGCTTAAGGCTATGGGCAAGGGGAGATCTACAATATTGTTGATGAGAATTTAAAAATAAAAGAATGTGAATAACCAAAAGGGAGGAATAGATGTGAGTTTTTTTTTTTTTTTTTTAATTATTTAGTTTGATTTTTGTTTTCGTTTTGGCTCCTCACTTTGATTTGCGGTTTTCTTATTTTCGTTGCGGTAGTCTGTGATTGTTAGCTTAAGGCTCTTGCTCGCTTTTAATGAGCAGATTGCCGTCATAAATATTTAAGATAGATGAAGTGCCAACTGCCAAAGTGCGTATTTCAGAAGTAATTTCATTTCATTTGTGGGAATTAATTTATGCATCTTTTTCAATTTTTAACAATTCATTTCATTCAATTCGGCAACACTGATTTCGCACAAACAAAATTTAAATCAATGAATTATGTAATTTAAGATGAAAAACTACAGTAATAAAAGTTCAAAATTGAATTCCATTTTTAGCGGACTTTACTTTTAAAGTAAATCCGCTATTGCGTTCATTCAGTTTCTTAGTTTTTTTCTTTCTTTATATATAAATTTTTTTCTTCACGTTCTCGCGCGATAACTCGAGTAAAAATGATCGCATCGAAATCAAATTCGGAGGAAGGGTTGGGGTAGTTGAGTTCTCGAGCTGATTAGTTTATGGACGTGATCGGACGTGCCTTGGCGTGAGGAGGCGTGTGTCAAGGTTTTGTGGTTCTCGCGCGATAACTTGAGTAAAAGTTGACGGATCGAGTTGAAATATGGAAGGAGGGTGGGGGTAGTGGTACTCTGAAGCTGATTAGTTTTTGGACGTGATCGAACGTGAGTTTGCTCGAGGAGGCGTGAGTTGAGGTTTTTTTTTTGGTTCTAGCGCAATAAAACTAACATAAAAGTTGATAGATTGAATTAAAAGATAGAAGAAGGGTAAGATTAGTGATCATTAAAGCCACTTAAGGTTTGAGCATGATGGGACATGAGTTGCCGTGAGAAGGCGTGAGTTGAGGTTTTTTGTGTTCTCATGATAAGTCGGGAAAAATAGAACAGAATGATTAAAAGATAAAAGAAGGTGGGGTAGAATAGTTTGAGAGATTATTAGTTTTGAGGTGATCGGACGTGAGTTTTGCGTGAGGAGGCATTCGTTGAGGTTTTTCCATTCTCCCGCGATAACTCGAATAATACTTGATGGATCGAGTTCAAAGTTGTGGAAGGGTAAGGATAGTGATGCTTTAGTGTGCTAATTAGTTTTTGTGGGTGATCAGGCGTGACGTGGCGTGAGGAGGCATGATTTGAGGTTTTTTGGTTTCCGCATGATATCAGGAAGGAATGGTTGAGCGTTATTAATGATCGGATATCTAATTTATCAGAACGTGAGATAATTCAATAAAACTTGAGGTCACGGTTTTTGCTTTGGTATCAAAAATTTATCAGAATGTGGTGCGGATGGATGAAAAAGTAGGCGTAGTAGTCTTGGAATTAAGCGTTTCTTGAACGTGAGTGGATGTGAATTGACGTGACGTGACATGACGTGAAGTGGCTTGAGTTGAAAGCTATCGACACCGAATTGGGAGGATAGGTAGAGTACGCGGACTTTCAGCGATTATTAGTTTTTCAACTTGAGGAGGAATGATTTAACATGAGGTCATGTTTTTTTGCAAACGTTCGTTCTCTCGCTGTAACTAGAGTAAAACTTGACAGATCGACTCGAAATTTTGAGGAGTCGTAGATTGAGTAGGTCTCTAGAATTGATTGATTTTTGAAATCGATTGAGCATGAGGTCACGTGACGTTATGTAATTTTAGTTTACAATTTAAAATATGAATATTAAAAATGAGTATAGTCAGCCTCCGAACCGTAGAAGGAGGATAAGAAGGAGATTTGATCATTATCGAAAGCATGTCGACCATGAGGAAATATAATTTGACGTGGGGTCACGTTTTTTTGAAGAAACCGTCTGAAATTATAGTTTTTTTAGAGCAGTTTGAACGTGTAATGACCTAATCTCACACCATTCCAGGTTTTGGATTATAAAAAGATAAATTACGTGAGGTCATGTTTTGTACAATACTTGATAAAATTTAGGATAAGTGGAGTTGGTAGAACTTTTGAATTTTATAAAAATTTTTTATTCTGGTAAAAAAAATAAATTATTCTAGCAACATTGTTTAAAATAGTATGATTAGTAAAGTCCGCTTTTAAGATACTCTAGTATCTTCTAGTTAATATCGGCTTTTATAACCAAAGGCAATAGAATACATTTTTTCGCGTTTTCTACTTCATTTCTCGACCCATTATCTACTAATGTAAAGAAAGGATATTCACATTCTTCCACTTTACATTACCAACCCTGATGAGGGAAGCAGCGAAGTCAGAAATTTTTTTCCAAGAAGGGGGGGGGGCTGGCTGTGGTCTACCTTGACTTCTATGTAATTGCGCCACTGTTGACAACTCACAAAGTGAAGTGACGAGGTAACTGTCGATGCGATTGCTGTGTTATGAATCAAAAACTGGAAACGAAAATATAAAAATGAAAATATGCCACCTTGGCGTAGAAAAATGCCTACACTTTTTCGTAAGTAAGTATACAGAAGTACGTACTTATATACGTATATATTACTATACACGGATTAACTAACATGTCCATTTTCGAACAGGTTAATCAGTAGGTAGGTACCAGAAGTAGTCGCCTTAATTCGCTAAACTATGGTCTTAAGTAAAAAAGTAAAACATGTACCTATATTACGTGTTACAAAAAAAGGATACATTTAACTAAATGAGTAATGGATGACAATTCTTGATCATTTGGTACATTATAAAATGTACGGAAGTCTTTTCTAAGGTCGTGGAAGACATTATAATATTCTGGTAAATCTATATTTTTCGAACTTGCTTCTGGATGCAAGCATTGTCGAAGAGGTAGCTGGCCGTCAGTAACTAGACGAAATAAAGGTGATGTAGGATCTATATTTAATGACTTCACGTATCCGTCGAACTGCAAACAAAAAAATATCAAATTATATAATATGGGATTATCAAACAATATCAATATGGTGCGGAAGCAAGCTTACACATTCATTTACGAAAATGGCTACGTACACGTACTCGAGGTATACCTGCCACCAACACCATTTTCATCCCTCCAACGCTACAAATCACTTTCAAAAATTTTACTTAGTAGATACTTTACTACGCAGAAATTAAAATAAATTTTCTAATACAATGTATAGATATATGTACATTATCATTTATTGCGCATGATTATAGTTGATTTTTTTTTTTTATTTTTTTTTCAATAAGATCTCGATTGCGAAAATAGGTATTGATGTATTGATGCATTGATGCCCGTTTGTAGTTTTGGTAGGTCGCATCAGCGCCTTTTCACGGATGTAATTTATTGATATTAATTTGATGGGCATTACGTAACATAAATTTTACGTATTAATTGGTAATATGCCTGATTACAGGTCTGTACGCAACATTAAGTACGCTTCGTAACGTTGGTCAACATCAGTACAACCATTAACGGCGAAAGTAGTTAGCCCTTTCAAGGAATACGTTAACATTTATATTGTTGCAGCCTTGCAGGTACCGGCTGCAGCAACAGAAGGCAATATTTGTAGCGTAGTAACGAAAAATTCGATAGAATAATGATTTTTTCAAAATGAAATTACACGAATTGTCAACATCGAAGAGAATAACTGATCTACGTTCCAGGCACTGTAGGCCCCTTCACAATGAAATTAACATCGGAAGTTCTACACCACACCAGTGTGTATGGGTAAACACTAAAACGCATACAGCCACTTATAGCCTTATAGGTATGCATCGACCAACTATACATACCTACTTATTAACCTACCTACCTACTTACCTACCTACATACACAAGTTGTAGTATACTTTAGCACTCAACAGCGTAGTGTGGCGGCGCGACGGCACAAGCATAACGATGTTGTATTCTGTTTTTCCGCGCATATCAGCTGTTTTTTTTTTTTTTTTTTTACCACTCAATCAGTACTTCATAGCTATAATTAATGGCACGCCGTATAGACTTCCAACCTCTGATTAACTTGCGTTAGTGAGTACACACGCGACTTACTTAATCTAATTTTGGTAAACGACACGACGCGACGGTGAAACGTACGGTATATGGTGTATGCGTACGTTCGCACAATATTTCTTACTTATTGTTGAAACAGTAACTATACGAAGGTAATTCATAACGCATACCATCATACCATATGTATATCGAGATATTTTTATACTCGTAATTTTCATTTTCAACGTTCAAACTTAAAATGGAAAAATGTAGCTGGCGAATAAACGAAACCATGAGAACTCAAACAATGAATAGGTACGACACGCGCGTACACACATAACAGTTGGAGGTAGCAGGTACATTGCGCACTGCACGCTGCATGTACAAGTACATACATTAACATACATACACCTACGTTCGTAAAGCATCGTTAAGGAGGTTTCATACTCGTAAATGTACGAAGGCGCTGAATTTTTCAAAAATCTATAACTTTACAGCAATTCCGCATCATATGGACTCGAATATATAGCAAATAATTCTATGCAGAAGACTGCAGTTGCTGGCAAACGCTACAATGAAGTGTAATGCGAAAGACCTCTCTAACGCATGACCAAGTTTTATACGTATGCATATTTATTCATCTATATTATGTATATTGAAAATGTTGACGTTGCCTAGCTAGGGAGGTTTATTTGTGGTTAATTTTTAGCGAGCTTCATTAAAAAGACCTCCCTAACAAAAAAAATACTTCTCAAGCTCGATCGAAAAAACGCACCCAAGACCCCCCATACTGATCCTTTACAAAGACATACATACATTACACCCAACCATATGCATAAAATTGTAAATTATAATAAAAATCGATCCCGCGTTACACCGAAGAGTAACGAACCTTCAACTGTACAGTGTATAGTGTACAAGTACAAGTACAGGTACGTTTGTCGAAAGCAACGGGTATCACTTCACCAGTAATTAATAGAAAATGCTTTCCAACTTTTAATAGGATAACTTATACTTTTGCGAAAGGAGCAAAAAATGAAACACAAGTGCGCGCCTTACCACCTAGTTGCTTTGTAAATTTTTCTCATAGGTAAAGGTATGTTGCAAACAAAAATAACTATCTGACTGAGATTCCTTTGCCACGCATTAAAAACGTCTCGCTTCATCATTTTTTCTCTACTAGTTTTCACTTCGGTAAGTAACTATCGATAAAATAATGGAAAAAAGTACTGAATTCAACTTTCAATTTGTCATTACACACCAAAAATACGATAGGTTGAGAAATGGCGTTTCTATCTCATTTTTCCATGCGTAGCATTTGCAACACTTGTTATTAATTATGGTTTGGGCGCTACGCACTCCACGTTATAGGCGCATAGATTAAGTATGAAGAACAGATTACACTATTTGAGCTAGTGTCGACAAATCTGAATTGTACGCGCCAACTAATTTTATATAGAAAAAATGTTACGTTTACATTATTTTAGCGAATATTCATTTAAAATTAAGATTTTAGTAAACTTTGTATAAGCTCCATTATCCTAAGTCATCTATAAAGGGTAGTACTTCAAGAAGTCACATTTTGTTTCATCAAATAAAAGATAACCATTTGGATTGTTTAACGCAGATACTAATGCGCAAGAGCGGGACCAGAAGGGGGAGGGTCTTTCAAAAAAAATGTCGGCCGGTCTAATTTTTTTCAAACAATTTTAAATTTTTCCCACAAAAAAAAAAAAAAACACTTAAGAAGTTCAATTTGACACAAATGTAGTATTTCTGGCCATGAAATAATCATGCGAACGCATATTTCTCAAATTATAACTATTTGAGGGTCCTCAAATTATCTTCAAATTTTGTAAATCCGCCATTTTGGATCCATTTTGACTCAAATTTAAGTGGTTATATTCTGGTCACAAACTAATCCTACACACAAAGTTTGACCATTCTAGGCCGATTTGGTGATGAGATATGGAAGATTCATGAAATTTCCTGCAGCAATTTCCCCTCTAAAAGCCGTTTTTTGCTCTAACTCCCCTCCAAAATCACTGAGAAGCTAAAATCAAAATACGTTTGTCACTTGGGCTCATTTTATCATATGACACAGCAATAAAAAATTTTCGACCCCTCCTGTACCCCCACCACTATTTTAGGTTGGTAACCCCGCCTTCCCCCTCCAACATCATGTATGGAAGTGAATTCGGGATATAGTATACAACTTATCCCCAATAACCATATGAATTCATATTAATTACATTTTTACCAACTTGAGGCTCCTCAAGCTCTACTCAAAATTTTGATAATCCGCCATTTTGAATCCATTTTGATCCAAATTCAAGAGGTCATATTGTGGTCACCAACTAACCTCACACACAAAATTTGACCACTTTAACTTGATTTGGTGGGGAGATATGGAAGATTCAAGAAATTTCATGACTCAAAACTTCCTCAAAAAGCCGTTTTTTGATCTAACTCCTCTCAATATGCACTCAAGAAGCTGAAATTTGGATATGTTAGTATCCGTGACTCACTCTTTCATATGAAATCAAAAACAAAAATTTGAGCTATTTGCCCTTCTCCAGCCCCCTCAAAATTTGAGTGATCCGCCATTTTGAAATTTATCGAAAAAAAAAAAAACTATTTTTGCGTATTTGCAAGAAGAGTTCCTCACCGAATTTTGAGCGAATTTTATCCACACCAGCCTGCGCAAAGTGAGTGACACAAAAAACGCAATTTTCTCAAAAACCGGTTTTTGCTAACTCGCCTCAGAATGCACTTAGGAAGCTGAAATTTAAATATGTTGGTGTCCGTGACTCACTCTTTCATATGAGATCAAGAACGAAAAATTTGAGCTATTTCCCTCTTCTCCAGCCTCCCTCAAAATTTGAGTGATTCGCCATTTTGAAAGTTTTCGAAAAAACAAAAAAAATACTTCTGCACATTTTCAAGAAGAGTTCCTCACCAAATTTTGAGCGAATTTTATGAATACTCGCCGGCGCTACGCGTGGGGAAAAAAAAATATATATATATAGTGATCTATGGTCAAAGTGGCATCACTTTGCACATTCCTCAGAAGTGCATCTAATGTCACGTTAACGACACCACAGTGGCGAACGGAATGTATAATTTCATAGGTTTTCTTGGAAACAAATTTTTAAAATGATGCCACTTTACCTGTAAACTTAAAAAAAATGAGGCTACTACGACCGTAGACCGAAAAAAATTTTTTTGTATGAAAAATAGATTATTAGTGGTAAAGTGGCATCACCCAAATAACCACACCAGTGACGTCATGACACATAGCTGAATCGATGAGCAATGTGATGGTAAAGTGGCATCAAAAAAAAGATGCCACTTTGTAAAAAAGATGCCACTTTACCTGTAGACGACGAAAAATGATGCCACTTTATCCATAGATAAATCTATATATATATATATATATATACCAAAAAGTTGGACATTTGCCAGATGATTACAAATGGTCTGAAACGCAAAGATTTGAAGACCCCACCCTCCCCCGACCTTCCCTTCCCAAATCAGGTAGGCTGTAATAGCTATCGTTTTGTTAAAAACTCAGCTAAAAAGAAATTACAACTTACTACAGACAACGGAAAATCAAAAATGAATATGCACAGTTGATTATTTTTGCTATTTACGAGGTATCTATTTTACAATTTTCAATTACTACCAATTAGTATAACTCGAAAGTCACTAAGCAACGTAAGTTTGAAGTTGGACCGGGTGATGGAGGAGTTCGCCGCAAACCGCAAAAATAGAAGAATAAAATTATTCTATATCAATTTCAAGTTTTCCATAAATACCTACGAGTAAATTTAGGTTTTCATTTTTTGTTAAGAATACGTTTTTTGAATGAATAAAAATGTTTAGGATGAATAGTAACACGTCGACTTCATTTTCCAATTGCCATCCCCTGCCCCTTCCCGTTCATTCAACAAGTACTTTTCGCCGTTTATAACTCGACCCAATTCCGAACTCAGCCCTTCTGTGCCCACTCATAAAATAATCCTCGTTGCACCACTGCTATAATGCGATAAAGTGAAATAAGTTGAGCACTCTTATAAGCACTTTATTGCTGAAATCCAGCCTACAAAGTTAATTCGGTGAGGGTACAATAAAAGTTCAAAACAAAGAGATGACATCAAATAGTATGTATAGTGAAAAAAAAAAAAAAAATGTAGCGGCGAAATTATATAGTGAATAAAAAAAATCTTGACGTGCAAGGCTCTTAAACCAAGAAAATACGCTAAATGGCCTCAATGAGTTGCAAAGATCATTTTGTTGTATCGTTGAAAAAAAAAAACAAAAAAAAAAACAACGAAATTCAATGGAACAAAGATGGCGTTATTGATTACCTACCTTTCCACTAGTGCTCCAATTATGCCTCTTTAAGCTAGTAAGTGATAAGGCATAAGAGCTTCGACAATATCGCTGAACGGTCCCAGGTTAACTCAACTCGCTGGCCATAACTTTGTGATGTCAAGAAATATATTTTTACACAAAACTTTGCAGTTGTATACACTTTATTTTGTTTTGCAGATTATAATTTATGGAGCACGCGGTTTGTTTGTGACGTAAAACAAAGTTGAAAACTCAATTCCACTTTGCCCTTCTGCTGCTCCTCCAGCCACATAGTATTTTGCAAATAAACCATGAAATGCTTCGAAACCATTAATTTTTGTTCAAAATTGTACACGTGCATTGAAGTTCCTTCTTTTTGACGCCATAACAGCTGAGTAATAGTTGTATTTTTTTGGCGGTTATGGTACTATTTCGAAATCTGAAATTTGTGAATCGGTACCCGCTGGTTATGAGATCAGTAGCCAGAGATAATCGCTCCTAATTTCTTGATGTGACTACAGTAGGTTTTTATACCGCCAATGATGTTGCTCAGGATGAGTTCATGAGTAGGTATGCCTAATTATTTCAGTGATTTTTATAATGCGCGATGCATTTGCTATCCATAAAATACTATTTTCTGTTTCCTATACTCAAGTAGGACGCGGAATATATCGGGAACCAACATCACTAGCCGCAGCCGTTTAACACACTAACGAAGGTAGAAGGCACAGCGCGATAATGACTTTTCCAAACGAATTGTTTTCCATGTTCTCTTATAATTTTCATTAATTTGCGCACACTACAAAACCCGTACAAGATCGATGTCTTACCCATACGTCTATCGGACATGTTTTTTGGGGAAACGTTTTAGTGTGTAGTGTGTACAATATAGGGCGCATTTCTTCACGAGAACAAAACACAATTCATGCGTTTCGTTCTTACGTCTTAATAGAGCTCCCAAAAAAGTATGAAATTAAATGAACTAATTTCGAATTCGCACACCATGCAGTACCTATACCTACATATTTCGAGGAAAAATACATAATTAGATAGGTACTTATATTACATATCCGGTGTATTAGAAAGCTCGTATATGCGTACACAATCATGTAGTAAGTGCGTAAATGGAAGTTCTGGCCGTGCCTCTGATGCCTACGCGTATTAGCATACTACGTACTAACGTAAGCGTAAGTATACAACCACAGTCCACACACAAGCTACAACGCTGGCATAGAATTTCTGTTTTCCTCGTGAACAATTTCAGGGATTTCGCCCGCCCCCGCTCGCCTCGCCCCCCTCCCCCCTCAACTGTTCAAGTAAAAACAAAAGCAACAACCATTCTTCATGGTAACATGGAAAACAGGTAACAATAACGAAAACCACGAAAGAAAACCGCTTTTGACGCTACGAGCGTATCGTATCGTATCGTATCGTGTACTTGTAGAATGCAAGTCACTGACATCATCTTCACTACCGTGACAACACACCGAATGGAGGCAACTAATACTGCCTTCCGTTATAGCTTCCCTTTCGTTAGCGTTCGGTGATTGGTACACAGCAATCAGAAACTCAGTGCACACTATACCACAGTTACAGCAGTACTCGTATCCGCTTCAGGCCTCTGTAATGAGATTTGGAGAAACGAAATACAACGACGTAACGTATACGTAGCTAATAACGCAACCAATATTCAAACTCGACTGCAAGAACGCCGCCTATGTAGAACTTCACAGCGCTGTCGATTTCAGCAACTCATAATAACCAAAAATCTCGTTATTCGTTAATCATTCTCATTCTCATTCCCACTGTACATACGAACGGTGGTAACGACGCGACGGGACGACAACGACGAGGGAACAAGAATTGCAACCTAACATCCGGTTTCAATGCTCATGTCTATTCCGTGACATAAGTACAACACATACGATAAGCGCACAATATTATAATAATACACTCTGGCAAAAAAAAAAAAAAAAAAAAAAACAGCACGGCGGCGCAGAAAGCAGATTCCGTTTTACGAAAGCATAGCACTTCGCCACTTTCGATGTACGTGAACCACTAACGTAGGTAGTAGCTAAAGTAATACGTAATTATATTTTTAAATTGAGAAGCGTTTGTAGCGCCCTTCGTTGGACTTGGCCCTACAATAAAAATGTATGCGTGCAGTGAAAAGGTGAACCGACGATTACGAGATTTTGGTATTCGCTGTTTTTCACTATTCAAATACAAAACTCTGCTGGTTGCTGCCACTTCAGCATGGAGCGTGCATACGCGGATGCCCAGTGACAGTTTGAAGCTTTTGCGAAATTCGGACTTCGTCTTTTTTCGCGCCTTTTTTATTTCTCTCTCGAAACCACTGACATTTATTCATAATACAAAATACCGAAACTAGAGCACTACTAAAGTCAAGATGAGATGCCATCTCAGCAAATCATTTTATAGAAATTTGCTTCGGATGAAATTTTTCGAAGCATTACTTCGTACTTCCTTCGAATGTATTTCAGAATAGCCTTCACCATCACTGCTACTATTTTTGCATTACAACTTGAAATTTCAAAACATGCAGAAATTTTTTATTAAGACCCCAAAATGAATTTCATTAAAAATTTATCACGTTCGAAACAAGCTTTCAAAAAATATACCTACGATGCCGATGTGTAGTGTATACTGAATTCCTACGTAGATGTGCTCCTTATATCAAAGCCGTTATGTAGATCGACTACTCCACATTTCTCTCGCTGTGATCTTTCGCAATGCTACTCAACTCAACTCTACTCTACTCGACTCGACTCGACTCTACTCTGAAATACGAGTAAATAATGTAAAATAATTTGATTGGCAGCAACACGATTGGTAATTTTACATTGGTAACAGAGCATACGCGTATAACCAACCCTTTCGCACAGTACCATCATGTTTGTATGTGCTAACATAAGATTAGTCGTTGTGTTCGTTGCTGAAAAAGTTCGAAGGTTAGTTCAACGCATTTGTAATCTTATATGGGTAATTGGGTAATAATGGTAACACTGCATGACCAAAATTTTGCTGCTTTCTTCAGGGCATATTTTATATTTTACGTACACGGTTCTTTTTTTTTTAGTGTAACTAAACTTCGCAGGCACTATAATATGTTATTTATATGAGAACCAAAATTGACATTTTTCATGGTAAAATTCTTCGTGAATTTCTTACGAAAACTTTTGAAATTTGAAAATAAAGAAGATAAGACGCTTCTCTTTAATTTGTTCAGAACGAAAAATTCAAATTCAAAATTTATAAAAACAAAGTTATAAGCTATCAGATATGAAATATGGCCTCCACAAAAGCCAATTTATTTTTGCGTTTTTCTCAACGAATAATAAAGTAATCGAAAAAAACATCTGTGAAATTTCTCAAATTCTTACTATATAGGTGCATATTTTAAATTTCAAGTGGAACCGATAAGTAGTATTTGAGAATCAAAGTTGTACGAAAATGGTCATTTGGCAGGTAAACCAGTATGCTATCGTGTACGTAGAACAGACCCTTCATCTGCTTCGTATGTAGCACTATGAACATGAAGTATGGAGACGCCGCGCCGCGCCAATTACGTATGAATTTCACCTTAGAGTTACTGTGCGCATTAATTGCAATTTTTTCAAACGTGTACGATGAAGGTTGAAAAAAGAAAAAGATAAGCTAGCAGCAGAGTGCGCTTTGCGACCAATGGAACTAATTTTTTACTACTGGAGCTGCGATTTTGCGGCTTTGCAGAGCTCGCTCTCACAACTACGTTCGATGCGACAAATATCGCAGTCCGGAGTGTTTGGAGAATTGAAGTAGGAATACTCCTGAAACGGAGAACTAGGAAAATAATGCCAGAGCTAGGAGGCTATGATACGTCGAGTTTGCCAAGCCCGTATTCCGTACAGATGCGAATCCCGGATAAAGCTCGAACTCTTCAGGAATTAGAACATGAAAATATAAAATCTTCGTTAAGCGAACAACACTAATTTTTGGTTGCTGGTTGAATTAAGACAGCCTATGTTACATAGTTGGGTAAAGTGCTCTTCTATACAGAACTGTTCAGATAAGCGGTTTCACCAATTATGATCGAAATGTCAATAAAAATCGCTTCAAGTGATCTTGAAAATGCTAAAAAAATAGGAATCTACCTATCTACTTACCAAAATTGAAAATTATTATTTGCATTGAATTATTCTTTTCTAATGTAGTCGACGTGATCATCGGGTATATATAAAATATCTAGATCTACACTGTACAGTGTTACGCGATACAGGTACGATATACGTATAGTCAATAGGCTTACAATACCTATAACTATATATATTGATACGATACGATACGTACGATTTCGTTTAAAATTTTCACGCACAAGGTCAAAAATTTACGCGGCGCTTTCTCACCACCAAAATATGCATACCGTGTTAAAGCATTTAAATAAGATAGGTATGAATATTCAAGTTATAATTCGTGGGAACTCGAGCGCGCGCCGATATTTACGACGAATTCGCAAAATGTTCACGACGCGTCGCGTCATTCGCAGTTTACGCGTTTTTATGAGGCTACATTTTTCATACAGGTGCTTCTCATTCTTATGATACATCATAATTCCATTCATTGCGTTTAGTTTTAGAATTATTGTACGAGTCTACTCTACACTATCCACTATCGACTTTTCAGGTCTCCAGTCTAGCATAATTATTACAGAAAAAAAAAAAAAAAAAAAAAAAAAAAAAAAAAAAAAAAAACAGGAACCGTCAGAATTGAGTACATAATAATTCAGAGCAGACAGTTCACGTCTTCGATGGTCCCTACTGTACGTATTCGATCGATGAAAAATACAACTTTGTACATATACCTAACTAGTAGCTACTAAGTACTCAAGTACAGATAAATTAGATAGTAAATATACTCTTACAACGTATAAAATACAAATACGCACGTTATTAAAAAATTTTAGATTTGCGCGAGATGAAAAGAAATGACAGCTAAATTTTTCTAGTACCTCGAGATTTTGACAGAATTTACTGTAACCATCAGACAACTCGAAATTAAACCTTACAGCTGACGCCTATTGCGAATTGATTTGGTATTCAACACAACTTTACGTGTATTCATAAACTCTAAATCATTTGCGTTTAGAGTATTCTACATTGTTTGCGCTTCGGTTCGCCCTTTTTCATACACTGTTTGCGCTTTTCTTCATTTTCCGTCGAAAATGTTTAATGGTTTACACTTCATAAAATCTGATCTCAAGAATGTCAGCGTATAGAAAAACAAAAAAGAACTACGATAGCATCGATAACGCTTGCAAATCAAATGCTCACCAGTAAACATCAACGAAGTACTAAAATTTTAATGGAAAAAGCTAATTGCCAAAAGTATAAAGTATTAAGAAATTCGAGCAGTACAAAGGATTTCGGCAAAAAAGTAGTAACTTCAGGAACCTTGCAAGAGGAAAAAGATAGTTAAATTTTCTCGTTTTATTTGATTACCATGCAATAAGTACGACCTAATCTTTATATTAAACAAAAGAAATTTACAAAAAAGCATACTCATATAAATAGGCATTTTTATACCTTCCATTCTGGTAGAGCGGATTGAAAATCATTTTTTTCCCCAAAAGTTAAGAACGATGGATTTTTAAAAGCTCTGGAATGATCTAAAACAACATCCGTGAAAACTTTACATTCCGGAATTGATGAGATGCCATTTTGAACGTTTCTTAATGACGTGAAAATTCTCAACAATTTATTAATGCTCTAAAATTTCAAGGTTTCGCCTTACTCGGTAAACTGTGAGCAACGAAATTTTCAGAAATTCGATTAAGCTTCAAAAGTTCGGACGATTCTCAAAAATGCTTCAACAGTAGAGTTTTTAGACGTGCTAAAAAATATGAAATTCCCATCTCACTAATCTTCAAATTAAAATTTTCGCACGACAACTTTCAGGACTTCAACATTCTCTTCAAGGCGGTATAGTTCAATTTCATGCTAACTAAATGTTTAATTGCGACCTTGAAAATGGAATTTAGGAGGCTGCGAAAATGTACGTAGCATAAAAATTTCCATACTTCTACCCTTAAAGACATCCTTGATTACGCCACTGCCAATGCCTCTGCCAGTTTTTTGGCTTCCATCGATATTCGATTTTCAGTAAAACCAACCACGGACCAAATGTGCAGGTCGAAAAATAGTTCCTTTACGATGAGCGAGTCAAAAATAAAATACGCTCAACCTCATTTGTCGTATAAAAAGAAAATATCGAAAGTAATGTAGTTCTACGAGTAGTTAGTTACTAATGAACAGCGAACCAAACGCAAAAACTAAAAGACTAAAAGAAATGGCCACATCGGGAAATAATTAGACTAGCTACAATAATAACGAAGTCGTATTATACGAGCTTTGGATATAAAATATTCGAAATTATTGCGAGCAAAAAAATAAATTTTGGTATACTCGTCCAGTATGATTCTTAATGCTTCATAATTAGAGAGTAAATTTATTGGTACCGACAACTACCCATGCACGATACGAGTTAAAAAAGTCGTATACCCGTCGTACTCGTACTCATACACTAGTTAGCAGTCATACTTACAACGCACAAGAAGTGATAGCAAATAGTGGATGGATTTCATTCGTAGTCGCGCCGTGACCGCTAAATTAGCCTGCGTGTATGTAAGTATTTTTAAAAAGAATTATCTCGCTATAAATCTGCGATACATCCTGCCATTAACGATTTTACTTGCACAAAAACAGAAGAACTAGAAAATTTAGTCGATACTGCCTGCATTACTGCCTAATACCCAGCACTCAAAGCGCTGGTAAAGTACGAGGACAATACATACATCATACAATTATGCCAAGGACTAACCATCCATCCAACAATGCATTTTTCTTCCATTCGCACAAAATGAAAAATCTTCTCTTCGGAAGGCAGATATAGTATGTACAAGATAAGTAAGTACTACGTATGCATCGAATAAAGGATTTCCCTTACCTCCTTCCTCCCTTCTTCCTTCCTTCCTTCCTTCAAATGTAATCGAGATTTTATAATTATTACAATCAGCATTAATTTTCAACAACTTTCTCCGGCTGTCATCGTAATGACAGCTCGACAGGCGAAAAATTTCGTTTTTGCCTATTTTTACTGAAATCGAAGTACCTATTCGAAAACTTTAGGAGCATGGTATTATTTTCGAACGATGTACATAATTATATTGAAGTTTGAAATTCACGGTAACTGGTAAGTTTTAACATGCAATGAAAATAAGTAAAAACATTGTTTAAAAAACAAGTTTTAAAGTGTTTGATTGAGATCAAATAATAGGCCTAATTAGGTATGATAAATCTACGCTAATAATTAAGATGAATGATTAGTCTTATAGGTACTTCGGTAGTAAATATACTACGACTACCGAAGTACCGATCATACATTCGAAACTGTAATGGCTTTCAACTTGATTCATCGCAATACCAAGCAAGCAACCAAACAAAATTTTGTCAATCGCGATTGCGACTCGCCACCGAAGAGGAGACAAACAACAAACGGGCAGCGATATATGCGATATAATCAATTAACAATATTACTCCAGGCATTCTAGACATTTGACGAGAAATAATATTGTTATTAAGCTCCACATGAAGCGGTGACGCGTGACCACCCCCAAAAACCACTTTTTTTGAGTTTTTTTCACTCACAATGGCTGATACGGGTAAATCGAATATAATTATGATAAATTAATTTGCATGAAATTACCTACAAATTATATCTAACGCATTTTTTCCCCCATCATTTACCGTTCATCAACAAAACGACTTTGAAGATGGCCCACTGAGTAAAATGATCCACTTGTTGTATATTGGTGAGTGTATTTTGCTTCTTCTTCGTTATAATGCCAGATACGAAAAAATTGATACTTCATGTATAAAATTACTCTACACCAAATTTCTCGCAAAAATATTGCATTACAATATCTCTTTTACCGCACTCATCATTGGCCAGTAAAACGATCTTGAAGAAGACGCATTAAGTAATACAACGATTTATCGTTTTTTGAGGATAGATTTTTGAATAAAAAAAAAAGAAAGAAAAAAAAGGATCTTAAAAAAATTTATTCGCATTATATATATATATTTTTTTTTTTTTAGTCGCCGAAAACTGAAGCGTAAGATTATTTAGAAACTTACAGCAGCGGTAAGAAAAGCGACAAAATAAACGCAAAGAAATAGAATAAATTTCAATATTGTACTCAGGTAAAATGTTAACTAGCTGATTTTCAGTATGTTGGTCAAGAGTATAACTACGAACGACATAGTACAACTCCCCACATGTAGCCGTTAGTCGTGGTCCTTTACGGGGGTTTGGACCCCTAAACTCAGTTTTTTGAATTTGGCTCGTTTACAATACTCAAAACAAATGATAGAACCTTTTTATAAAGAAGTTAGCGCTAATTAATTTGGTACAGGACTAATATATTTGATGGGCACTTGTAAGCGAGCAAAATCCAAAAAATTGGGTTTAGAGTCCAAACCCAAGTACGTTGTTCGCGGTGTTACTACTGACGATTATACCGAAAATCAGAGTGATGACAATTATTTCTTATTAAAACCATTCAAATTATGCCCAGAATGCTGAAGTAATAATATACCGCGCGCGCATCTTCTACGTACAACTATTGTATATAAATGCACAATGCACAGAAGACGGTTCGGTGTGTATTCAGCAGCGTAGCGCAGTTTCATCACGTTTTCTCCATGATGCACTCGCCACAATCGTTACACTAGAGCATTTCTTAATGGGTATAAATGTCTACGTACCAGTATTCACGCTTTGTTTAATTCGGCCAATGAGAAATAAATTCGAATTTTTAAAATTACTAAACTGTATAAAGAAGGCTAGAGAGCACTAACATCTTGTAACATAACCAATAATCAAACCACGAACAAATTGTCTTATGAAGAATTAAAAAAAAAACATTACTGCTTACTGTGTAAAGCGTACGAGTAAAGGAACCTAGTTTATAGAATCAAGTTACAGTGTAAGTTGCTAAACACGTGTAAAAAGCTGCTACACGTATTATGCGCTCGTAGAAATGAAAGGAGGCTGATAGGCATACATTGAAAATCGAAACCACCTTATAGGATACATGAACGTACACGTATATCGGAGCAATGATGAGCATGGGCGCAATACACCGGATAAGTAGGTATAATACGGTATACTACATATATCGCGCATTGAGAAATTTAATGAACTGGAACCAGTTGACAACAGCTTTCACGAGAAAAAAAAAAAAAAAAAAAAAAAGAAAAAGAAAAAAGAAAGAAAGAAAGAAAAAAGAAGAAAAAAAAACACTTTACGTAAGAATAATGGTTCATTCTTAATAACGTCTCATTATAATTTGAAAATGAAAAATCCGCACTTAATAAGGTACGACGCGATAGCTAATAAAATTTATTTAGTCGCTCAGTCAGAAGGGAAACCCATAAAACGAACTGCATCTCAGCACCGCTCGTATAGTATACGTAAAATACTAAATAAATACATATTATAACAATTATAATATGTATACAATTGTATAATATACAATATACATACGCGCGTTTATAACGCGTATGTAATGTGTATCTCTGTAAAGGGTCGCGGTCGGTAGGGGAGGTCTTGAGTACGTTTTTTCGATAGAGCTTGGAAGGTCTATGTATTTTTAGGGAAGTCTTTCCGATGGACTTCCTAAAAATTAACCACATTTTCGTATTCTATGCAAGAAATTGTGCAACATGTTGCCAGAATGGTCTTTGGAAAATTCACGACCATCCTAGCCTTTATGGATTGATGAGACCTTCGTACCGATGCTATATAAACATGGGTGAATGTACATGTACCTAATACGTACATTTATATGTAACTTATTAAAAATGAATTCAACTCCTGCTGATGATGCAAAGACAGAAAATGAAACATGGTTTCTTTAATGCACAAATTGGTAAACTCGGAAAAGGGAGATCTTCATAAAAGTGAATGGGTAACGGCTACACAATACAATTATGGATTATTTATCCATTTCGTTTCATAATATCTCATCTTTTTGGTATATTATATACGCGATTTATAGCGCATACGTATACGAGCATATGTGTATGAATGAGTACTCGTAGGTAAACGGTGAGTACGTACATTTGGCTAATCGCTAATAGCTACACATAGGTACTTGTGTAATACGCCTAAAGCATAATATACTAGTTACTAGTGTAATTACAGTTTATTCGTGGGTACCGGCGCAACATAAAACCCAAGGACCCTGTCATTGTCACGTGGCTTTGGCCTTTCATAAAATTTAATAAGAATTTTTCCACGCGTAAAATTTCACATCCATGTATAGAATTTCCAACTTTGAAACACGAGCCAAGAGTTCGAAAATTCAAAACTCTACACGTATATTTATGTATAGAAACTATAAATTCCAACACTGAAAAGTACTTAGAAGAATAAGTGCCTAACTTGTATTTACTCACTAACATCACACCATGCGACATTCGCTATGTAGATGTACTACATTCGTGTGTCATCTACTATATGTAGTAAAGTAGATCTAGATACTAGATACATATAACACTGCTTATAAAAATCCTAATGATGAAGGATTAAAGATTTTTCTGTTATCATTCGTTTTGTTTTGAATTACCTGTTTGATAGCGGTTTCTAAAGGTATACCGGCATTTCTAACAAGATCGTCGGTGAGGCTGGTTTCCGTTGTGATTTGTTCAGATAAAATGCATTCTTCGTTGTTTTCTTTGGTATCGAATTTCGTAGGTTTCACTATGTATTGCTGTAAGCCAACAATCTGCGAATGTAAAAAAAAAAAAAACATACAAAAATACAAAAATAAAAAAAAGAATAAAATAATTGAAATTTGTAGCAGAGATGCTTCATTAATGTGGCTTGACTACTCATATCCGAACACAACTTCCCTGCTTTCCATCATTACATAGCAACGCCGTGCTGCATCCAGCAACAAAAAACTGGGCGACAAACACGTTTTGGGGTTCGTGAGATAATTTTTTGGAGCTCAAGCGTCTTTGTAGAAAAACATTCCTTGAATTTTTCATACTATTCGTCGATTATGGTGCAAAATATAAATCCTTAGCGAATGAGTACTGAGTATGACAGGCTGTCCAGAAGATTTTCGTAGGAAAATGATAACTGTAGTAACCTTACGAGAAGAAAAAATCAACAAAAAGTAAATAAGTTTCTTCAACCAAGTGCCTAAATCGGCTAATATACAATAATTTGGGTTCAATATAAATTTTCACAACAGCAAGTGGATCGAAGATATTTTTTTCGAAAACTGAAAACGTTGAGGGGATCAAACCTCTCAATGGATCTGAAGACACGACTGATAAAAAAAAGTTTAGAATCGCTTAATATTTTGAGACTATACCCCACCCTTTCGTCCTTTTTTTTTTTTTACTTAAACCGCTTCACGTTAATGTTTGCAATACGTCCCAACTCCCAAATTCGAGTTCCAATCGACATTGCGGTTTTTTTGGTTTTTTGTTTTTTGTTTTTTGTTTTTTTTTTTTCGTCAGCGACAGGAATCGTTAAGACGGGACTGTGCGGAGACCGTCATGGTAAATGGATTAAATATTGTTATTTAATGATAGCAAATGATCGCGAGTCAAGTTACATTATACTCACCGTATTCGAACTGATTTGGTCCTATAGAGCCAAAATAATTGGTGTTTCAAAATTTGAAAAGAAAAAAAATAATAATATTAATAATTCATTAGAATTCTATTATTATATGTATATGAGAAAATAAATGAATAAAATGGCTAAAACTTTCGAGGTTCATTTTCGAATGATATTTGTTCGGTCGAAATTGAAATAATTGAAATTATTTGAACATTTATTCCTATATTAATCATTCTATTTTTTTCATTTCCTTCAATTAAAATTCTCTATTTAAATAATGAAATTAAATCTACCTCGAGTATTTCCTTCATGAGAAAGAGGAGAGCAAAACCGTTGAAAAACGTGACTGCAAATACAATTTTGTACTTAGTTTTTATAGAAAATTGTAACAATTTTACGGGCCTTTCATTGTACCACGTACATGGCACTCGGTACTCAGTACTCGTACTTCTAACGAAAAATATTGAAATATTAGCGTTGTAAGAAAGACAGGATATATAAACTAAGTGATTGATGATAACCCGAAAGGTAACCAAGCACCAATGAACTACGAGCACATTCGAGAATTATATACTAGGCGGATATGCATAGTATGTATTGGTTGTATCGATGATGTACGAGTAAGCAGGTAACTATACCAAAGGTATTTATTACGATGAGCTACCACATTAAAAAAATAATCCAACATAAAATCTGCTACGACTTACGACTCACATATATACGATATACTGCATTACGTATGTGTATGTGTATGTGTAAGCATATATGTATACGTAATTACCTAATCGTACTACACGACACGGCAGGTGATGGTTGGGAAAAATTCGACCTCGTCCGTATGGTATAAGGACCCCCATTCCGCAACTATAGCTGAATTAACATTTCTTACTTGTACGTATACGTACTATATGTAGAATTGTATAGTACAACAACACAACGGCTACACACTGCATAGTACTATAATACGTATGTATATGTATATCAAGTAAACGCGTTTAATAATGTCGCCTTAATTAATTATTTATGAAATTATACATTAGGATTGATGCCATTTCCTTAATTTATCCTCTTAATATATTCGTCATTAGACCATTTGACTTTGACGTAAGCCAACGTTTAAAATTGGACTGTACAATGCGACTGTCTTTCGAAATCGAAATCACCGCAAAAATATCTAAACCCTATCGCTATAGTACCCTGCCTAGTGCCCAGCCCCACACTCCACAGCCAACAAACAGGCTTATACCGAGCCGTCATTTCTAACCGATAATTGCGTATACACTACAGTATATACGTATACAAGACGTACCTAGCTACCTACACAGTACATACATATCGTAGAATTCCACGAAAATTCACTCGTCAACTGACTACTAATACTACTATTAATATAGTCGTATTAATACTACTCGTATACGTACGCGTATACGAGTTCTGTGGCATATTAAAAATCGCTGATTATTCTTTCTAGTCCGGGCATTTTATGCAAAAGGTGGAAAAAATTAAAATCAGCAATTTTTTTGCGGGAATATGTTCAGAAGGGTCTCAGTAGTTACCCTATAAAACCCAAGAACCCCAAGTAAGGAGGAAAATTTTTTGGCGGGTGTTTTCGCATTATTTTGAAAATATCAACATTGAATAAAAAATAATAACAAATTCGAAATCTACGTTCAATTTCCGATCCGATGATACCCAACACGACCCCTTTCAAGTAAAACATGAGCCCTAGAGAGGGAATTCAAAATTTTGAATTTTTGAAAATCTATAAGATAGTTTAGTTTTATGAGTTGAAATTTGTACTTGAATGATACTTTATCGTACCCCAACAATTGTTCATAAGTATGTAAGTGATTGCAAAAGTATTCTTACTCCACGCACCCCTATCCAGGGGATGTTATCTTGCATCTGCAGTAATCTCGTCAAGTTCATTAATAAATTTACACTCTTCGTTTAGTTGTGTCGACGACTTTTTAGCTGAGTTTTTAATTTTATATTGGGCGACCAGAACATTTTTGAATATTTCGTTATTCTTCGTACAATCATTTCAATTTTAGCACATAATTTTTTTCACTCTGAACAGGAATTCTTGCTTTTTTGTAAATTCAATTTTACCACTCTTAAATTAAAAAATATAACTTTCAATGTTTGTTTTTTTGGAGGTAATTTACTGCCAACAATTTGAGAGGAAAAAGATCCTATTAATGATATCTCACAATCTTTTCGCAAAGTTGATTGCAATGTTAAAGCCACGGCTCGAAAAAGTATCATTTTACTATTTATGAGTTTTCACGAAATGAAATGAGTATACGCTATACAAATTAGTAAACGCACGTATTTGTGCATATGTAAGTACAACTATTAGCATTCTATACCTACACTATAACAGCATTACCTACCAATCATATCGCATGACTTGTCTGGGATAGCAGTGATGCAACGTGTTACTCATCAATATTTCAACACGTTTGCGGCACGGGTTAATATTGACCAATTTGGTCAAAATTTTGAGGGAATTATTTTTTCACAAGTCAAAAATTTCGGATTTTAAAAATAAGGGTCACTCTAGTATATACTGTATAGATATGAACGCTTCGGTCATATTAAAATGGCTCATCCCCTGGATAGGGGTGCGTGGAGTAAAAATACTTTTGCAATCCCTTACATACTTATGAACAATTGTTGGGGTACGATTAAGTATCATTCAAGTACAAATTTCAACTCATAAAACTGCACTATCTGAGATTTTCAAAAATTCAAATTTTGAATGGATCGGAAATTGAACGTAGATTTCGAATTTGTTATTATTTTTTATTCAAAGTTGATATTTTCAAAATAATGCAAAAAACCTCATTTTTGGGGGGTGTTTTACCCCCAAAAAATTTTCCTCCTTACTTGGGGCTCTTGGGTTTTATAGGGTAACTACTGAGACCCTTCTGAACACATTCCCGCAAAAAAATTGCTGATTTTAATTTTTTCCACCTTTTGCATAAAATGCCCGGACTATTCTGTCTGCTTCCCAAATTGAAAACGCTACAGATAGTTATAGCTAGCTATAGATATTAGATACCCATACGATATTATACTGTCTTAAATGTAGTATGCGTATGCGCCAGGGTGTTCATGCATACGTGTACTCACCCTAATATATGTGCGTACGTAATTACGACGCGACGTATGTATGCATAATACGTATGGTACATACTAATATAGGTACGAGTAAATGCACACACTATCTATACAGCATATCATATGCGTACATAGGTATACTATACCGTCTACACTTCTATACCATATATACGCTCAGCGAAGGAAAGAAATACGCATACGAGTCTCCATACACACCCTTACTGGTATTTGGCGCGATGATTTTGCTGGAATATTTTGGATGATTACAATTATGTGTAAACAGCGATACTTCACAAAATGTAAGACGTTAAGACATACAGCGCGGGTTCCTTCTTTCTTCTTGTTTTCTACTTAGGTAGTAACAGCCATTAAGTTATTTTCCATTTTACACTCAACACTTCAATACGTACTTGTCGGTATCTCGACTTCTTCAACTAATTTTTTTTACCTTCGATCTTATATTATTTTCGTTTATGCTCCTCGCACAGAGATCATTTTACGAGTTTACTAATACAGTAAGTACGACTCTTCAAAATTAAGATTTTCGTGTCGATTTATTTAACAAAAATTTCCTTTCAGCGAACTATTGTTTTGGAAAGATTTGCTGAAAGTAATGCTAAGCGACCTTGGATGTTAAAAACAAGAACAAAAAAACCACACAATTCATCCTAAATACTCGCAGAGTAGGAACCACGTACAGCAATCGTATACGCGCGTGTAGTACGTACTACGTACATACCATAATACACACGAGTATGCATTAGGCACACAACATACTGATGAATAACCACACAGAATATTCACATGCGTCGAAACACCCAATACATACTCGATACAAGTGGATAGGCTAACAGGCAATATTTGGCCATTTTTATACTTAAGGGTGTACTCTTTGTTTACATTTTTGACGAAAAAGCTTCGTTTGAACGTCAATTTAGATCCACAATTTCTTGGCGAAAAATGCATATAATTGATCACGATTTGTTATATTTTATTTATTGATCCTTTACGAAGACGGAATAATCGAGATATTTTAAAGAAACACCTTCAATTTTAATTTATGACGAGTTAGACTGAATGATTTTAGGTAAACTTCAAGCAGTGCCAATTACTCAACATAGGAATAATTTATTAAAAATCTGAACTTTACCGCGGTGTTCGTCTTCTGAAAAATGTAAAAAATAAAAGAAATAAAGAAAATTTGAAATTCATAAAGAAATAACGGATCTAAAATTGGCTGTTTTTGTTAAAATTTATTGAAATCATTCTTTGTAATCCAACTCTGCGATAAAAATTCAGATGCGAACGGCTGTCGAAATGCACAAGTTCGTTCAAAAAGTTCTTATTAAAATGTGAACAAAATGCACCCCATTAATTCGATTGTCGATCGTCTTTCTTCGTTATTTGTAATTATATTACCTACACATACAATCATACAAAAACCTATAGGTATATAATTATGTAAATATATCATGTATATACGTATCAATTGTAGCTTGCGTTACGTTTATTATTTATTTTATTATTATTTATTATATATAATATTTTTTTAATAAAAGAAAAAGTCACAATAAATTTTCACGAACATTAATTGTTCGAATTTTAAAACCTGTAGTTACTGTATAGCCAATTCGTCGAACGTGAAACCAGCGAATTTTCCGAGGAACAAGTTAACCGGTTTCAGAATTAAGGCACTTAATGTTTACCAAAAGTGAAACGCGTTCGACTGAAGGAAATCTGGTAGGTAGTACGTAAATAACTCGTTCTTTCACGCAAATTCACACACGCCACATCAACATGAACTCGCGTTAACGCAACTGCTGTCGTATGTTGCTGTTGCTGTTGCTGCCCCTGCGCTGCTTGAACGCCGCAATAATTTGGATAAATCATTTTGAAAGTCAACAAACATTATCCGTAATTACGCCGAGTACGGACGGTAACCAAAACGTTTTCAACATTTCGATTAGTCCTATTAGACCTACTGCGAGTACGTACGTATACGTACGTATAAATGCAGCACGTATGCGCTGCTTCACAGTTCACATTACATATATGTACATAGTACATTGTACAGTTGTACACTATACTGTACATCAGTATATACGCTACACAGTGTAGGTACTTAGTACCACTACTACTTACTTGACGTAATTACAAGACGGCTATATATCTACACGCATGTACCTACATGAGCATTACGTGAGTACTGAGTAGGCTACCTAAATCCAGTTGCAGACATACTGTACGATAGAACGATACTACTATCTATACGTGTGCGACCCAATGAAATCCAGACAGGCAAAACAACAAATTCCTTTTCGCAATATATTAACTTGAAAATTTTCATCTCTTGGATTAAAGGAATTTTATTTTTAAATCTTGAAAAAAAAAATCAAACAAATGACTTAATCATAATCAGCGAGTATTAAAAAATGAAGAAAAATTAATTTCTATATTCATTACTTTGTTTTGGATTTTTTATGGAGGATTAATCTTTCTCTTTTTCTCTGACATTCATATACTCGATGAAAGTCATTGACAGTATTACTTTGGTATATTTTATTCATTTCATTTACCAATGTAGGGAATTTTTCGCTGATGTATCTGTCCGGATTTCAATGGGTCGCAAGGTATGGCGGTATACGCTTAAACAATATTAGGTACATTAGACACTGTTACCCTTGCCCTACAATAAATATACCGCGTACGATCGACTGAACCCCATACAAGCAAAACATCAAATTCCCTACCCTAAATCATTGAATAAAAATGTTAATTTTTTTCATCATTAGAAATACAACAAACTGAATAAATGAACATTTTAAATCTGATTTTAATTGTTGATGAAATTATCATTATTATCATTATTATTATTTTTATTTTATTATTATTTTTTTTTTTCAAAAGGGAATTTGCTGCCATGCACTTCTATCGGACGCACAGTATGACATACGACATAAAGCGTGTTCGAATGCGAACTCCATACAATCCAAGTACGAAATTGCTTTTCATAATAGGTTTAAAAATATAAATCAGTGCAACCGAACATGTTATACCCATCTATGTAGTTGTTCTGTGGAAGAGAATTTGGATCTTTGTCTGTATGGGGTTCAATCGGACACACAGTACGTATGTTGTATTTGTACTATAAAGTAATATCGAAAATAAATAACTTACTTTATTCTGAGTCAGATCTATGATAACATAAATCAGTAAAACGATTTCTTCTTCGTCCGAACCCAATGACACCCCTTGCAAGCCCGCTGTCGCCACGTAAAAAGCACACATGTACGGTGTGCCCAGCATTTTAATGGCGCTAAGTGTTGTTCCTTTGCGGTATTTAGCATCAAAGTTCAATGACTCCACCATTATAAATCATTATGATCGCAATGAAAATGTTTTCCAATCAAAATATCTTCCGCCCGCGTTCGTGTCCAAGTCTGAAACAATTAGGTAGCATCAAGTTAGTAAGATCTGAGAATTAGAAAATTTTTACCTATACAGTTTAACTATGACACGTGCTTGTACAGTCGCGTACATGTATAGTATGTATATGTACGCAGACGTTCTATGTACTGTATACGTATATTACGTATAGGTTGCATCGTGCATACGTAGACATACGCAACTACATAATTATATGTACTTAATATTATTAAGATGAAGATCGCCTATACACTGAACTCCAGCTCCACAGCAAGTGTTGAAGAATACGGCGAAATTAAAATTAAATTTATTACTTTTGTTGGTTAACTCAACTACCGGTATCTGCGACCAGAAGTACGTACTACGTAGGCATTGTTCAACATTAAATTTTTAGAAAAACGTACTTCAGTACTCCCTTGAAATCGTTTAGGTCTGGGTACGTAGCTACGTACTACGTAGTATGTAAATCGTACGCATGTTTCATCATTTTTGCTCAAGTTTCGAGGGGTAAGTATCGACTATATACGTAAATCTGGCCTCATAACATCGGCTAACAAGAAAATAGCTGATTATTATTTCATTTACTTTCATTTCAAAACTCAATTAAGCGATTTCAGTTTTTGAATTTACCAACAAAAATGAAAATTTCAGGCTCTAAACTACTAATCCACATCAATTCATGGCTCGACTAAAATCATAATTATACGCACGTAACTCCTCACCCAAATTACAACAATTATGCTGAAACAAACATAATTATGCATTTAATCTACGTTTTTCCTTTCAACTTTCACACCGCAGCGCCGCGCCGCCCCTTTTCAATTACACGCAAGTTTTCCAATGATAGGTATGCATTCTATATCAATTATCATCATCATCATTTCAATATTCCAACATCCATGCGCTAAATTCCCTTCATTCGAAAGTTTAACAGGATAATACGGCGAGTACCTTAAAACCTTGCTCAATCGTCCACCAGTCGAACTTATGCATGTTCACGAAAAATCCAACATGCAGCATCAATCACACGCGAATTGTTGCCACTAATGCAAACTGTACACACTACAACAGACATTACACTTCAAGCGTATATCGGAGTGCATTCGGATTTTTTAAATTATGCTCAATAAAATTTGTTTTCGTTTGTTTGTTTCTTTTTTTTCAATTTTTGCCTTTTTAAATTTTAGCCTAGACCATAAGGAATTTTGAATGCGCCGATGACGTGAGTTGTTGAGATGAAAAAAGAAAATCTGAATTATGTGTGTTACGTTGATAAAGTGAGGCTATACCAAGTACCAACGCATAAGGTCATCAAAAAGGCCAAACCACAACACACAGGCATTTATTCGATAGGTAACAGCCACAAATCATGTATTAACCAAAAAAGTGTCGAACATCCGCGCGATTTATGCTACAGAAAAACGTAACACTAGTAATACGTATGTATAGTCGTATATGTACGTAGGTAATCGGCTACAAGTAAGCTTTTCCTATTCTTATCGTTTTTCATCACTTCACTCAAAAAAACATTCTTACAAGCGCCGACGAACGAGAGAAGTAAAATTATTAATCATCTGAAATTCTTCAATCTGATTTACTTTTTTTTCTTTTCTTTTTCTTTTTTTTTTTTTTTTTTTTTTTAGCACAGCAAGGGCAAAGATGATTCTTCTTTGGAATTCAGCAAACACTCGAATAAAGTAGAACATGTATTTCAATAGCTGCCATGTTTTCCCTTTTTTTATATACATACATTAAAGGTATAGCTATTTTGTGCTTAAAGAATTCTAAGAATTGAGCGCATTGATAATGACTAGCGTCTGAGAGAAAAAGTAAGAAAAACCACGCGAATTATAAACCCAACAGGAGAACAGGACACTGTCTGAACAGCATAATGCGAAATGTTGAATAACTCGAATTACTGTTTCCAAAGAAGAAAATAGCTTTAGGTACATGGGTACATATGACTGAAAATATGTCAACTGGTCACTTTATCGAAAAGCGTAGGTACGAAATTACGTATACTCGATCACTCGTATTGCAGGGGCGTATTCAAAAGTTGGCAAATGAGCAATTGCCAACTGGGCCCCGGCCAAGGTGGCGGGCCCCTGAATGATCAAACGTATATTGCGACGGAGAAGAAGACCAGACTCGGTTTTAAAAACGATACTTAGTGGTTTCTTTTTTGTGTTAAAAAAAAAAAAAAATTCATTCGTTTCTTGGGCCCCTGATGTGCAGCTCATTTACCGACCGGATATTTTCTCTTGAATCCGCCAGTACTTCTCGTGTACGTCAACTCAACTCTTACGCGTATTTACTCACACATTTATGTAGACGTAGCTATGATGGCCGTGCTTGTACGAGTTTCTTGTTGCAACTGTTGCTATAGGCTCGCTACACTAGCAAACATTCATTCAACAGGTAGCAGGTTAAAAATCTCGTACACATACCACACGATGTGTATGTAGTAAATAGGTATGTATGTACTTTCCTAAGCCGAATAATGGAACGAAAAGGATATTTTCTCTCAAATTTAATGGAGAGAATAAAAAATAACGGGACGATAGAAGAAGACAAAAAAGTCACCAAGTTCGAATCAACGTACACCAAAGGCACCGCTGATGGCTGATACGAGATAGATATTAAAATCTTACCAGCCACTGTGTACTGGCACGAGCACAATATTAGTCTCCAAGCATACATATATGTATATGTACTTTACTTACATTAGTAAACTTATAACTTATTAGTCAATCGAGTTATTCCTCATTTCACAGTGTTCAAAGTTGCAATATACATTATATACCTAACTAGTTCGTGCGGCATGCACTATGCTGCTGCATATAGAGTACAGTGTGCACTGTGCAGCGAACATTAAAGAGTATTCGGAGTACACCATTATAATAAATTTACAATATTACGAGCGGGAAATTGGTGCGCGCCTGAGCCAAGCAAGTAACGGATTACTTGAAAGCATACGTAAGTGAAATGAACCTTCTTTATTGCCTTTTGTTTTACTCGACATAGGACGACACGGGTGTCCAGATTCGTACAATACGCACGGCGAACGCCAGCAAACGTATTTTTCGCCTTATTTTCTTTAATTAATATGGAAATGATGGTACTGCGCGCATAAAATAAAAACGTTTTAATTACCTACGTTCTGTCGTTAAGCATTCATGGACGACATTAATCCTTCGCGATAACATTTTTAAATATATGCACCAGACAACAACTAATCTTACTACATCATCTACATACGAATACGATATACCTAACAGCTGATACATTTACAAAATTATATATGGTTCTGGTAAAGCAGGGACAACCACCGAAACTAATTTAAAAGCAAGAAAAGATGGACGTTTCTAATTCCTGCATAACAGAACGTTGATAGTTGATACCAATAATAACACGTGAATGAGGCAAAAAACCTATTTCTCAGGGGCGTGCTCGCCGTGTAACGACTCAGGATAATATCCTGGGGCCCCTTTGGAGTGGGGCCTCTTTTAGTATGACAAGACGTGTAATTAAGTCATATAATTCGGTAGATATAAAGGTTATTAGCTTCAGCAAATTTATCTTCAACACCTAATTATTTCAATTTATTTTAACTGCTTATATTTAATGTTGATAGTAGGTCTAGATACTCAATTATATCGCCATATCGGGAAATTTTATTTAATTTATCTTCATACATAAATTTCTAAAAAATTGTGAGCTATTTTTTTTTCTTTTGGCAATTTGGACATAATCTCTAAAGTTGAGTGAAAATCAATGTTATACCTATCAAAATTCAAAAATTAAGAAATTAAAAATTTTATAAATCTCTACATCAAAATTTCTTGCTTCTTTGTATAGGTTTCCAATTCACTCAAAAAAAGTTGAAAATTATAACGAGGGGGCCTACCGACTCTCGGGGCTTTTTCAAGATATTTATCCTGGGGCACCCGAATAGCTGAGCACACCCCTGCTATTTCTTGAATTTTTTGTTTTCAAATACTGTTACGAAAGTTTTGACAACAAGAGAGCTACTACACACTACGCATCGGGTAGGTACCATATTAAGTACTGTAAGTGTAAACCATACATTGTACAGTATAGGCATGTCGTATTTTTACGAACATACCATGCGACCAACTGAACACCATACAAGCAAAGCGTCAAATTCCCTGCGCTAAAATCTGGAGTAAAATAAAATACAATAGCAGTGCCGTTTGATTTCTAAAAATATAAATAAAAACTGAATCAACACAAAATCTTAGAAAACTGCTGAGCAGCGATGCAAAATGATTGGGCACTCGATTATGAACAAAATTAATGATTGAAAAATTTTTATCGTTACAAATATAACAAAATGAAGAAATGAAAACTTTAAAACTGATTCTTATTACTCGTGAAATTTTTTTTTTTTTCGGTGTTCTATCGGACATACGGTATATGAAACAGCAAGGTTTATAGAGGGGAGGAGGGTAAACATTTTAAATAGGGTTCTTGTAGGTTTCAAAATTGCATTTTTTTTTTTTTTTTTTTTTGATAAACGGATTTTAGAGTATGGATCATTTTTCTCAAGTTCTTACCATTTTTCATTTTAGGGGCACCCTTACTCCTCAAATTTGACTCAAAAGTCGCATCATAAAGTTAAAAATCGTTAAATTTTACTTTTTTTCAAAAATAAGTAGCATATTCCTTGCGCTGTGGTTATCCAAATATTCGAGTCGATTTTCAACGGTTTTCGACTATATACAAGGAAGGCTGCAAAGAAAAACTAAAATTTCTGCATTTTTTCTTCCTTCTTATTGCCTAAAAAAAATTTTTAATCAACTCGTTGAAAATAACAACAATTCAAAAAGCTAAAAGCTTCAATAATTTTGTATTTTCACAACTGTTTCAAACAACCACAAAAAAAATTAATCATCCGCTGTACATATATTCAGCGAAAAAATGTTGATTTTTGTCAAAGAAATACATTCAGTAATAGAGAAAGTAGAAAAATAAAATAAAGAAATCAATCAATTAATCAATCATATTTAATAATTTCAAAATAACATTTCTTCAGCTACTGAGATAAGATCGCTACAGAGGTAGGTGAGTGGCAAAAGAAGGAGGAGGGGTATCATAGGTTTTATAAGAAGTGTCCTGGCAGTCTAACTCATCACAAAAATTTCAGCTACCGAACTACATGTAGATTGAACAATGGAGGGCCAAATTCAAAAGTACCCCAAAAACGAATAAATTACAAAAAAAAAAAGACTGTGATAGAAAATTTAGAAGGACTCTAATCTAAAAAACCAAAAAGTATGGAGTTTAACCGAGACTCTTCCGCGGGCTGAAGAAGGGTGATGGCCGGTGAAGAGAGGGTTTTCGCTTTATTTATAATCGTCGTATCTTCGAACGCCCCTCTTTTTTTTTTAAACAATAGAAATTTCCCCCAAAAAAAACGTGATCGAACTTCCGTCTACACGTTCGAAATTATGGGTGAAATCGTTTATTAAAGAATCGTTCTCGAATAGTAGACTGAAGAGTCAAATTTACCAAATTCAATTAATATTGTCGCTTTCCATAACCTATCTAATGGTAAATACAGGCGAACTAAAATTGCAGATACAGAGTTTTAAAACTATAGAATTGAGGCATTTTATTGGAAAAATTAAAAAAAAAAAATTTCAAGTTCACTATGAAAAAAATACATTAAAAAGTGAATAAAAACGCATGAAAAAGCCATTTTTTACTTTTTTAGAAGATACAGAGTTCCGGTACTGTACTACTCATGCGTAAAAATTTTGAAGTAAAAGTGAAAATTGAAACATGAGAAAAAAAAATCACAACTCAACTTCATTCAACCTTTATTCTAAAATTTTAGGGAATTTTAGTTTTTTCAGGCTTTAATTTTGACGTATGTTAGATTCGGAGGTTCGAGGACAGTTCTTTTTTGAGTACACGTGGCGAACGATTCGTGCGTTCGAGGACAGTTTTTAAAGGGTAATCTCTATTGTTAAAAATAAAAAAAAAAAAAAAAAATATATATATAAAAAGATGTTCAAAGATACGGCCTCAAAAATACCATAATATTTCGAGTAATATTCTTATCATCTGCAACTTATAATTACTAAAATGGCTATTCTAGCGATACTTACTCCATCTATCTCATCTTCAGCTAATTTTTTAGCCGAGTTTGCAATTTGAAAAAGAACATCTATTCCAGTCAGCTGTTTTGGGAAGGAGGGAGGGCTCTTCAAACCTTGGTGTTGCAGACCATTTGTAATCACTGGTAAATGTCCAACTTTTTGGCACATATATTTTTTACCCCATGCGTAGCGCCGGCAGGGCTTTTCTTGAAAATGTAAAAGGGGCAAATAGCTCAAATTTTTCGTTTTTCATCTCATATAAAAGAGTGAATCACAGACACCAAAATATCAAATTTCAGCTTCCTAAGTGCATTTGGAGGGGAGTTGAAGCAAAAAATAGCATTTCTTGAATCTTCAATTATTATCTCTTCAACAAATCAAACTACAAAGGTCAAAATTTGTGTGTAGTATCACCTAATGACCAGAACATGATTCTTGAATTTGGGTCAAAATGAATCCAAAATGGCGGATTGTAAGAATTTAATGATATTTTGAGGAACCTCAAGTAGTTATAATTGAAAAATTCGTCTTCAAATGACTACTGCATGGCAAGAAATGCTACATCTGTTCAAAATTCAACTTCTTGAGTGCTTTTGGAAGGGATAGAGCAGGTGCTTTCAGACATAGTACTGCGTTTAGTCTGTAAATAATAAGGAAGGGGTTAAGAATGTTATTTGCAACCCTGAACAAGCCCCAACTAAAAACTCAACTCTAGTAATGCGACATGGTCGCTCAACTTTTTCTTGTCATACAACGTGCGCGTATTTCTCTGAAGGCGATTGGGGAGGAGGTATTGTTTTGAAAATGCCATATTTCGAGTCAGTATTCACATCGGCAGCTATAAATCGCTAAAGTACCTGTTTTAACGATACTAAAACTCAATCCATCTATCTCATTTTAAGCCGAGAACACGTGACTCCATACATTTTGGTTTACCAGGTGAACTCTTTCCAACCTTTTTCTACCATGTTTTTTTTTTTTTTTTTTTTTTTTTTTTTTTTTTTTTTGACAATCCGCCCTTCCATCATCAGCTATCACACTGACGTAGCGCGTTAGCTACACTTTCCGTGATGAGTTATCCTGGTGGTCTACTTGTGTCGTACTTCGGAACGTTGCCTTGTATGCTACGCCAGGTAAGTCATCTTGTAAGGCTGAATTTATATTCCCCAGTAATAATGAGCCTAAAAAGTGTAACTTTGGAAAAATTATTCAAATGCAATAATAAATAAATTAATATCGTACTTCACAAAAGTTTCAACTTTTAATTAATTTTTTTTCTATCATTTTTTTTTTTAATTAATATGGAAGTAAACAAATTCATTTATGTCTTTGTATATTACAAGGAATGCATGAAGTATGGAATTATGGATATTAGATATAATTATTGTTTTTTTTTTTTTAATCTGGAAAAATGGTAAAGCAATTTTGCCTCGATAACATCTTAATGTTCGTTGGCCAGTGAGACACTGTGAGGCTATAACCCTTCCCTTAGCTTCAGCTGTACCAGAATTTGTATTTTTTAGATATCATGATTTGTTCTCTTTTATTGAAGTATACGTAGACCTATTCAATTTGTATCTCGAAGTCCTAAATTATTCAGCGCTATCGTCATCTTCCTTCAATCAGACTTGAACGTAAAGCGCAATTTTTTTACATATTCTCTTCTATCTTCAACCCATCTCTTGACAAATTCCTGAATGCGCCAATGTTCACGTTGAAAATACTAGGCAAAAAATTACGATGAAAATTTATTTTTAAGTTTTTACTATAAATTTTCATTATATTTAACCTGAGCGAAACTATAGGGGTTTAAGGTAAACATCAGAACACTTGGAACTGTTTCCTCTTTCCTACGATAGGTATAAAAAAATTTCACAGTATTCTTCTATACAATAATACAACTGATTTTCATATGAAAACTGTTGTATGACGGAATGTGAAAATGTTAAAGACTTCTTTTAGATCTAAACGATTGTTGGTATTTTGTCTAACTTGAACAACTAGCTACTGTGTGGCTGAAGTATACGAAATACTTTGGTTTCAAGTGTAAAAAGTTTGAAAACATCAAGTATAAACCTGAAAACAAATTTTACTCGAGCTAATTTCTCACATATTATTTCCTACTTGAAGATATAACCGAGAAAAAATTATTTCACCCCTTTACAGATGTTAGGGAAACAAGGAACATACGAGTTACGAGGCTACTAGTTACCACACCGGCAACACTAGAGATATTCAAGTGCGAACGAATGGAATGATCACCCTGTATACGAATGTACGTATATAATTGATAATGATGTGCTTATCCTTATCAAGTATCGTTCGCTATTGTAGTTCGTAATATCCTACCGACTATTTAAAACGTACCTAGACCTACATAAAGCCAACAATGATCTTTTTCACTTTTCAATAAAATTATCGGGCTTATATAATATAGCTTTACATATATGTACATCTATCTTCTCCCATCAATCGATCAACCCTGAACGAATAAACACATGTACAACTTATTTAGCAATTTTCGATGTACTTACGACTGGCAATCATTATCCTATGTGAGTCTGTTGATACTTTTTTGACCTTTCGTATAAATAGCACGAAATAATCAAGCACGCAGACTAGTAAAATACATGTTAAATAAAATACTCTAATCGAGCACGAAGGAATAGAAGGAGATGAGGAGGAGCTGGACTCCCCTCCCCCCGAAAAAAATTTGAAACTTTTTGCGAAATTCTGCACCACAAGTGTTCTCAACTAATTTCGATTACTAGAAAAAGAATAAGGAGAATATTACGCATAAAGGAGCGCGTTTAGTGGACTTTACCTTAAGGTTAAATCCATTTGGCCTTCACTGGGGTTTTTTAAAATTTCCTTCAAATTATCATTGTTCGATGATTAGCAGAATAGAAGTGAACGGGCCAACTCGTAATCTGGAGGATAGGTACGGGGAATGGCGAAGTTGAGAAATGATTAGTGCATACATAATACACGTAGATATTCAAAAAATAACTACTGGAAAATTACTCTTTTGCGAATAGATAAATTTCATGTTATTCCATTCATTACAGGTAATTACTTTCTCAAAACTTTGAACTTGAAGCTGTGAAGCTGTACTTACTCTACCTACGTTCTAAATTTGAAGTGGATCTGTTCAATATGAACTCGAAATGACAACAACATTAAAAAACAAGTATCGCCAGAATATAGCCATTCTATAGTAATTTTAAGTTATTTATGCGAATGCTGACTCGAAATAATTAGGACATTTTCAACGAATAACAACAACAACAACAACAGTATTATAATAATTAAATAAAGTATACCTTATCTTTCACAAGCAGTAACCCCTACGCCTTTTTTGTGCAGGTGAAGGCCGAAGGGATCTCCAAGTTTTGTAAACCGTTTATTATAAAAAAAAAAAAAAAAAATTGTTTTGCCAATTTTTTCGCCTCGCGTACTTTTTTGAATTTGCACCCTCGCAGTACCCGTCATATGTAGTGTGGCAGCTGAAATGTTTGTGATGAGTTTCTACTTCCCATAGAACTTTGCTCAGTTAAAAGCCGTGTGTCACGTCTCGAACGCTCTCTCGTCAGTTAAAAAAATGAAAACTTATATGAAGTTTAAATATCAGGAGTTGCGACTTGCGAACTACTCTGGCAGTATAGGTGCGGAACTGCGGATGATATTGTAAAATGTCTATCCTTTATTACGTTACCCCACCTTTAAAACGATATGAGAATCGGCATGTCGAAAATCTTTCATCACGAGAATCATCTTTTTTTAAGATGTTCTCTTTGAATACGTTCGTATTGACAATGCGAACTTGAAGCTGGTCAAGTATATGTGTACAATACATATTCAATACAAGCATTTGTACGCGTAGTTGCATACTAATATTCTAATATTGTAATACTAATAAACTTCATGTTCATTTCTTTGAAAACTTTGCAAAAAAAACCGGTCATCAGAATATCCTTACTTTGGCTGGATGAACGAACAAGTTTGGTACCAAGCAGAGTACCTAGCTACCTAGTACCTACACAACTTACGAGTATGAGAAAAATAAAATTGTAATAATTCGATGATTTTGAAAAATTTTTAAGGATCTATTTCACACACACGATTGCATATTGGTTTGCCTGCCAAATGACCATTTTCTTGCAACTTTGATTCTCAAATACTACTAATCAGCTTCACTTCACATTTGAAATATACACCTATAATAAGAATTTCGGGTCGGCCATATTTCACAACTTATTAACTTCCTTATAAATTGGAGTTTGAATTTTTCGTTTCGAACAAATTAAAGAGAAGGTTCTTATCTTCTTCATTTTCAAATTTCAACAGTTTTCATAAGAAATTCACGAAGAATTTTAGCCTGAAAAATGTCACTTTTTTAGCGTTATCAATTTTGGTTCACATACAGATAACATATTGTAGTGCCTGCGAAGTTTAGTTATACTAAATATACCCTCAACACAGAATACCATTTGAAGCGAAAAATCGTCCCACTACTCTAAACAACCGCAACTGAGTAGATAATAATATAAACTTTTACTTACTTCTACAGCAACAGCCATGCAACCTATTTGAAATACCTGAGATAACGTAGAAACCTACTTTCAACACATTTTTCGTCAGTTTACTTTTTTTTTTTTTTGAAAATTTTGACACGCTCATATTGAGTATTTTGTGGTTAGTATGAGGTACAAGGAGGCGAAAATGTAATTCTTACTCGCAAAAATATCAAAATCCAAGAGTGTTCGAGAAAATTGAATATCGTTCTAAAACATTCGCTTTATTGCTTCTACACGTAGCAAAAGCACAACAGCTTTTTCAACTAATAAAAAATTACCTCAACTCCTAAAGAAGTGCCTGCTGTCGGAGGGCCGGCTGAAATATTTCTATTTCCTAGCTGGCGGGTGCGGCGATAGGAGGGCCTAATCATATGTACTTACACTGAAATTTGTTGGAGCATAGGTTCCCGTATCATCATTTTAAATTTTCTGCTGAATTTACCCTCTCTACGAATTATAATGGCCTTTAACCGGCATAAATGAGATTGCTTCGCTGAAACTCACAGTAAAGGTAAGATGCCGCGTTCTGTTTAAGAATATTACGCCGGTTGCGTCAGCAAAAAAGGTGTCACATTAAGCGCAGTGAGCATAATCAAAAGTTAGGTTGCTTCAACTGCGGTGATTGCGCTTTTTAGGAATAAAACGACAGATTTTACATGAAGACACACGGCTATATTGAACGGGTGAGAGGGTGTGCGTGTAACCATTCATATAATTACGCCACTAATAAGTGACAAGCGCTAAAAACAGCATCGAAAAGCTTCCAGACTTAAGTACTGATGCAAATTATTCGAGTAGGTATTTCTACACAGAGCATCTCACATATGTATCAGCTATTATTAATTACTTCGATTTACATTTCATCTTTAATATCTTTATCAAGACAAGAAGTACCTTCACTTATAACTACAGGATACCTATACTACCTATACATATAAACACAGCAATGCAGTAGATACAGTACAGTACACCTATACAGTATACACTTACATTACACACAAGGATGTAATACAAAATACGTTTCACGCATCAACTCCCTGAATTCAGCATTGCTGCTGATGAGGAAAATTTTATCTCCTCCGTTTACACTCGCAACCTACTCATGACATTTATCTCTCGTCGTACTTTTTCTTCGAAAAAATTTGGACGCGCCAAGTTCAGTTCATACGCATAATTTATTCAACTTGAAATGAAATCGCAGAACAACACTAAGATCATACGTGGAAAGGAGAAATTTCAGAACAGAAGAAATAAGGGCGAGAAAGCAAATTTCACAAAAAACCAAGCTTGGCCATAGCTCACAGCGATTCACTGACGCGTCTTTTCAAGTGTCTAAACAGAAAACATAAAAGAAAGAAAGAAGAAGAAAAAAAAACAGCATGAACCATTGATTTTCGATCTCAGCTCAAACAATTCGCTGATATTATTGAGAGGACTTCTACACAGGTACCACTTCTTTAGAAGACGATGTAACTAGTAACTACATAAATGTGCTACAATAACAGTACTAACACGTACGAATAGGAATAGTTATGTTTACAACAACTGTCGAAAATGTATTTGTTATTTTCTCATAAAATCGTTTTACTTGTTCGCATCTTTACCACTTGGTATTAACTCATCAATTCGTTGCTTGTTCGAATACCTACGTAATCATAAGTACATACATATATTCTTATTCTTGGACACGAATTATGTTGGTGGCACGAGTAAAGCAGGTTAGATAGAAACTACGTGAACGTAGGTAAGTCCAAGTACCTTTTCGAAAAGACTTTCACCGAAAAACTTGATACTATTTTTCTCGTATAAACGTAACAATTTAGCAAAAATGCACGATTTTGTAGTAATAATAGTAATGCCTAATAACAATACTAATAATAATAATAATAATAATAATAATGAATTGTTGCCAACTTACTTAACATTCAGGTGTTTCCAACGCATAAGTATGTAGTATGAATTATACTGGAACCATCAAGAAAACCAACCACAAAACCACGTATAAGTCATGTTTTATACAACACCAAAAAATAAAACGATAACGCGAACTTGAACCAACGATTATGTCGAATAATTAACCAAGTATAAATTGAAATAAATAAATGAATAAATAAATAAATAAATAAATAAATGAACGAACGGACAGCCAAACAAACCAACAAAAAAAGAAATAAAAAAATTAATAAACAAGCAAAAAAGCAAATAAACAAATAACTATTGAAATATGAAAATCAAGTATTACTCTATAACTACCTAAATGATATTACAGTTTAAAACGAAAATTCATGAACTAGTTAGACGTGGTACTCTCAGAGCGTACAACGCACACAACGCGACAGTTAACTTATTATGTACGGGCAGGTAACTCAGGTAAGCGCGTTACCTGTCTCAAAGAGGTTAACGTTTAGGTAACTGGGGAGAAATATTCCACCGGTTGGTCGTACGCGAACAGTGGTAACCAAAAGTTGACGAATGCGCGCGTCGAATTCGTCATTCGACTGTGTAGTGTATAGGTATTGGGTACGTCTACGTATTGTGAGTTTATTGTAAGCCGCTAAATGTAGCCACATTAATGTAAGGTAGAATAGTGGTTACTAAATTGTGAGAAGCTTGTCCGCTGCTAACTGTGTTTCGTATTCAGTATTCATTTCGTTCGAGCGTAATGGAGTGAAATAAAGCTACAGCTCTACGATGTATACGCAATACGGAGTATACCTATACAGGTAATTCCTGCGGAACGTGCAACATTTCTCATAAGATACTTTTTACATTCTCATCAACAGAAATAAGGAAAAAAATTAAAAATAATCTAGCTTTCTTCACCTATCAAAACTCCGAGATGGCCTAAGGCGTTTAAGCTGCAATTACAGAGTTAGAGTACGCAGCCACAAGTGCCTAAAAACGCAATGCTTCGGAAAGTGAATTCTTATGAACGTTAATACTTAACTAAATGCAAGCGTACAGATCTGCGCTTTTCGATCCATTTATCTACCTGATGTAAAACTCGGTGAGCACTGAGCAACTCGTATCCCAGTTAAAGAGAATGCCTACCTACTCGTAATACAGTTTGTTTGTTTGTTTGTTCGTTTTTTGTCTGAAATAAAAATATGTCTCTGTCAAGCTGCAATTTCAAAGTTAGAGAGATGATTATCGTCAGCTTATAGTGCAACCACAAATGGCTTAAAAGGCGAAACGAAGAGGATAGAGATTAACACCTAACAGTTAACATGAAATTCGATATTTCTGTCATCTGAAAACCAAATATTAAAAAAACAAAACAAACAAATAAACTGTATTACGAGTAGGTAGGCATTCCCTTTAGCATCGATATGAGTTGCTCAGTACTCACCGAGCTTTGCATCAAGTAGATAAGTGGGTCGAAAAGCACAGAGCCGTATACTTGCATTCAGTTAAGCATTATCGTTCATAAGAATTCACTTTTCAAAACATTATTTTGATAAGTAACTTATTTACGAATAGGTACACTACACAGCTACGTACATGGATAGAAAATGGTTAATGATAAGGCAGATTTAGAAACATACTAAAGGTGGAAAGGAGCAACTAGCCCCTTTGGTCTAAGGTCTCTAGAAAGTTGTCAAGTTATTACCTATTTTAGCCTTAAGATGGCAAATTTAGCAACTGCGCAATAAAAAGCAGAGAAAAAATAATGAAAAAACTATGAAACATAACGAAAAAATTGATCATTACTTGAATTCCCCCGCCCCCCCCCGAAAAATACTGTATTAATAGAATGTTTTGAAGGTTTTTTCTCACTTCATGTCTTCATTCCCCATCGCATACTCTAGGTGCATGCCCCATGATAGCTCTAAAAGCCGAGAAAATATCATTTTTGCCATTGATTTTTCGTAGAAAGTTGGTCAGCTGCAGTATATTTAAGATTTATATTGTTTACGTGTCATTTATGGGTCATTCTAAATTTTCACCGAATATTAAGTTATTTTTTCGTTTTTCAATAACTGTAAAAATGAAATTTTTTTAATGAATTATTATATGTATACATACCAAGAAATGACATCTATGCTTGGTTAAGCAGGAAAAGCTATAATAAGGGTGAGAGGGAGAATTTATTGTCCACGACGAGGGACTCTGTAATCACGACGAAGGACAATAGCGTAATAAGTACGGTATTTTTCATAATTTATGTGAACACTGCAATAGTCAAGCATATGGTATGTTTGGTTTCAAAATTAACCTTAAAAATTGGAAAAAACGAAAGTAATTCCATAAAACTTACATAATTTTTGAAAAAAAAAAAAAAAAAAAAAAATACAATTAAAAATGTATTTTTAACTTAAGGCTAGTAATTTAAGGCAATAATAAATCTGTTGGTTTCAACAAAATTACATTTAAATGCAAGAAAATAATCGAAAACGTAATTTTTTCAATTTTTAGTGACTGTTGGGGGGAAGGATGAACTTGGGGACCCTATTTTCAGAATTTCAAAATTTTCACTTTTTGGTTTTTCAAGATAGGCGTAAGGTAAGGGTTAAAATACCCATTCCCCTTTTTACTTTGAAATTTTATCATATAGGGAACGCATTTTGAGCCTATAATTTGAAAAATGTCCTTCGTCGTGGAATATAAAATTTCATTAGCCACGGCGAATGGACTGTCACGACGAAGACAAATTTATAGAAATTTTAAAATTAAAACTCATAAATGCTTTCAAAGTTAAAACTAAGTACTGTATAACAGCAAAGCTCATCTACTTATTGGAAGCAGATTAATTTGGAAGGTGTACATAAGCTCATACGAGCGCAGTTCTAACCCACACTAAGGACACTTCAGCATACTAGATTACCAAATTGGAAAGATTTTTCACCACACTGTTTTCACTATGATCAGAGTAGTCAAATTTACAACTGGATAAAGATTTTATGATGTCAAGGTATCGATTTGATCGATTGTCGCGTTCAAAAGTAAATTACTATCCATCTCAACTTCTTGATGAAAAAGGCCACCACGAAAGGACAGAAAACTCGATTACCTAACTTAAAGCTTTCATAATTGCACATAATTGATTTCGAAAGGTGTTTTAGATGTTATAACATTTTATGTAGGACCTTTCTGTATTATTTTAGTGTGATAATTCGCATGAGAAGTACACGCATTATGACTTGAGATTGGGTTGGTAACTGCCACGGCGATAGGACATCTTCGTTGTTCTTCATTTTTAGGGGTCAGGGGTTAGTTTCCACATTTTTGTTCATCATGGAATATCATTGCTAATACTATACTCTATCCATACATGCTAAAAAAATTATTCTAGCTTATATATTCAGCGAAATATTAGCTGGTACCCGAATATTAGGCGAAATTTTAGAATGACCCATATATAGGTTGATAGAACCTTTTCCAATGATACCAGTAAAAAATATGAAAAAGACTACTTTTCCTTTATTTTTAACAATTTTTCATTATTTCAGAGCAAAGTGTACATCTCTATTTAGCTTGAATTTTGAGAAAGGATATTTGTAAAAAAAAAAAAAAAAAAAAAAAAAAAAAAAAAAACCTTGAAAAATAATTAAGGAAGTAAATTGCAAAACGCAACATCGCATCGTCCATTTACAAAATTTTGGGAAATCTTAAAAAAACTGTCATTCAAAATTGGGACAGGTGGGCTTAATTGAAGCAGTAGAACCCTAGAAATTGGTTTTGGTGTAATTTCCTAATTTTCCACTCCCCAGAGAGGAAGAGGGGGCAAATTTAATTTTCTTTGTTGCGTTTCGACACGAAACACAAACATTATTGCATTTTTATACGAAATGCCTTCCGGCTAAATCGTGATTTTCGCTGCAAAATTCAAATTAAAAAAGGTTTCTTTCATTTACGCCTGATTTATGTATTATCATTTATACTGCTCCAATCTTCACAAAACAATTCTAATTCGCTGCAAAGTGCAACAATCGCAGGGACTTTCGCCTCAAAACGCAATAACTGCACGTCCTTCAACGACTCCCAAGAGTTATAAAACGACAACACTGAATGCCTTTCAGAATCTTGAATAATGCTGATGTCATGGTTTTGTTTGGTGGAAAATGTGCAGAAATGTAGTTTCGCTTCATACGAATTATTTTTATCAACTTATTCGGTGCTGCCATTCTATAACACCCAAAAAAGGCCAAAAAACGTGCAGTTATTGAGTCTTAAAGCGAAAAACTCCGCAATTGCTGCGTTTTGCAGCGAATTAAAACAGTTTCCCGAAGATTAGAGGTGTATAAAGTCAATGACGGATTGGAGAATTGGAGGCCCCCATGTTTCGTTTTTAGCTGAGTTTTTAACTTGGACACAATAGCTATTACAGCCTAGCTGATTATGGAAAGGAAAGTCAAGAGAGGGTGTGATCTTCAGATCATTTGTAATTATCTGGAATATTTTTTCCACCGCGCGTAGCGTCTGTGGATATTTATAAAAGTTCGCTCAAAATTTCGGAAGGACTCTTCTTGAAAATGCACAAAAGTACTTTTTTGTTTTTTCGATAAATTCCAAAATGGCAGATCACTCAAACTTTGAGGAAGACTGAAGAGAGGGCAAACAGATCACTAACATATCAAAATTTCAGCTTTCCAAATGCATTTTGAGGGGAGTTAGAGCAAAGAACGACTTTTAGAGGGAAAACTACTGAATGTAGTTTCATGAATCTTCTATATTTCTACATCAAATCGACCTACAAAGGTCAAACTTCATATGTAGGGTTAGATGATCTCCTAAATGTAGGTCAAATTGGATCCAAAATGGCAGATCGTAAAAATTTTTACATTTTTTTTTTCAGTTCCATCCACCTTATAACACCAGCACATGTTTTCTCGCAATTTTTATCAATGCAATGGTTTCTCGCATCAAATTCGGTATTTCAAGTGTTGCTGTTCTTTCATTAACTGTTTTTTACGCGAGTGTTATGGATTCGAGAGGCAAAAGGCTAGTGCAAACTAATATACACCGTGCGTCCAAGTGATTCGAGCACAATCAGCGCAAAAATCTCAGTTTGTTGATAACATAATAAGAGTTAAACTACTACTTCTAAATCAGAAATTATTTTTAAAATTACTCTAATGAATTTTACGGCTGATAAATTCATTTCAACTGCATTACAATTTCTTTGCATTTGAAAAAATCAATTTTAAATAATTGGAAAAGAGATTTTTTGCCAGGTACTAGTTCGTACACTAATTAGATATAATATATATCGAGTTACGTATAAAAGTTGGAGGATCCACCTTAAAAAAATGGCTGTAAAAGGTATTAGCCTCCAGGAAACAGTTGATTGTTATTTGTCCATCTTATAAATGGAAGAAATATACTAAATCGATTATCAGAACGAAAATTATAAGGGAAAATTCAATTAGAAGTACATGGAGAGTCGACTCCATCCTTCAAAAAGACAGTTATAAGTTGGCTCCATGAGAAAGTGGATACCGTACATGGAGTTGTATATTAAAATATACGTTTATAGAGAAAGTTGGCTCCTCCTGGCGTGTACACCATGGAACAGAGCGCGCCTTGGCGAAACTAATGCAAAGTCAGCTCCATATACGGTATCCACTTTCACATGGAGCCAACTTATAACTGCATTTTTACATAGCGGGAGCTGACTTATATGTAACTATAATTATATATATATATAAAATTAAATTCTAAATATGATAATTATTTAAATTAAAAAATATTAATCAATCCTTTCGTAGTAAATTAGTAAACCTAATTGAAGATAAAATCCAACCTAATTCATACAAGTTTGCACCTGCGATGATACATATTACAGTGTACAGGTAACAGAGGCCAAAAAGATAATGTAAGCGCCACATTACTGCATCACCAGAACAAAATAAAATAACCAACAGGTGAAGGGAGGCTAAGAGAGCAGCCAACAAGCTGCAGCGCAGTACCAAATTCAAAACAGAAGATGAAAGGAAAGGTAAAAAGAACTAACGTACACGTGTACGTGTACGTCGCGTCGCGTCTTACCAACGCAATACTTTTGGTTTCTTAATCCGCAACTCGATCTCTGCTCACATCCACAGGGCCGGACATAAAGGAGCATAGGGAGGAGATCGCCACCAGGTAAGGTTCCTCAGAGGGCATGGAGATTCAAATTTTTAGTTTTTGAAACTTTTGAAATTCTAATTAAATTTCTTTTTGAATTTTCACTTCATTAAAAAAAAGAAAATATAAATTGAAAAGTGGGGCTGAAACAGCCCTGCTTACAAGTATCACCAATCACCGAAAACCGAAACAAAACGCGAAGAAAGACGAAGCGAATACGCGATTACCAAATGAAAAAGGTGAATATCAACGTATGTACATATGTCTATGTACTTACTATGACATGACCACGATAGTATATGCAATCGAGCATTTATATGTTGTATGATTTATAATATGATGAATATTATGTAGGTATACAAATACAACATTTGCTAACGTAAGTATCCGAATACGGGCATGAATCTTCCCTTGCTAACTGAAGTCTTTTCACGTAAAAGTACACATAAAAGTACTCGTAGAAGTAACTACTTGAGTAGTAACTAGACAAGTGCAGAACACTGATCAATAACATAGTACATGTACATAAATATAAATAGTAAGATCTACTCCAAAGTATTGATGATTCTAGATTAAGTATTCGTTCACAATCAATGAAAAAAGAATACCGGCTTTAGTTCTCGTTCAAATCGGTTTGTGGCACCGAATGCGAATACGATTCGTAAGTATCTGTTTCATGTACTTAGCTAATACTCAACTTGTACATAGTATGTGCACACACATACTTCACACGTTACATATTATCTATGGTATAATATGTATGATCCAAAGATTCCGAAATGGTCGATAGTAACTCAACAGTCACATTTTACTTATTGATTCTCATGAAACGTGGTAATATTTGTAGATACCTAGTATATTGTAAGGTATGTCTATGCACATATAGCTAGACGTAGACGTACCTCCCTTGAAATCCGAATCCAGCGTTCCTTAATTTCACGCAGCGTGTTCGAAAAATTCATCATTACAGTGTGAACATGATGAAAACTGGTATGAAGGCATGATTAAGGTGTAATCACCACCAATCTGTCAATATACGATAGCAACGATAGCAATAAGTTTTATAAATTCCAGTAATTTGTAAAATAACTGAAACAAAGAAGTTTACCAAAAATTATAGAAATCCTAATTTTCAGTGTGAAACTGGTGAAATTTGTCGAGAAAATGCTAGGGAGACAGGTTTATTGCGTTCATACGAATCTACGGCGAGGAAGCAAAGTTGTTTTTATTAAAAATAGTAAAATATGATTCACGGACCGAGAAAAAAAAATATGAGCCAATATCAGGTATAAAAGTTGAAACTAATAAAACGCACGATTACCACAATATGATTATAATCAACAAAATCATAATTACACCAGAGAACGCGGAGATAAGAATTTCTTTATAACTCCACTAGTATCATATAATATCATATAATAATAATAATAATAAAAATAATACCATTTTCAACTTTTTTTTCTATACGTATGTAACTACTTTAGTCATTCATCGAGATGAATCACAACACAATTCAAAAACGACAGAACTACACTATTCTTTGATCTCGATTCGCTACGGGGTCCGTACAAGAAATTTTTTGAAGCCGGTTGTTATCTGTCGCAAAACAGAAGGTAAAACAACTACATTATCACCCTGTACGTTGTATGCATATTGCATACATGCAAGCACGATGCGAAGAGATTAAGGTATAACAACGTTAACACTAGTATTAACAGCAACACCCGCGCCGCGCCCGCTATCCATGTTCACGAACGATTCGTCAATTGGTTCAGAGATCATAGTTGGGCTTAAAGCTTGAGAGCTGGACGGAGTTATGACGTCATAAAATAAAATTTTCGACATCCAAATTCCATAGGTACGTAGTCCAGTAAATCTAGACTCTTCTATGGAAAAAATTTCAAACTGCACGTTATTGAATTGAAATAAAATTCTAGTCAATAACTTCATATGAAATAAGTAAGATTCCCAAAACAATTACACTTATTCACGAGGTAGTGGTTTTTCGCGCTACTAGAATAGTAGTGAAAATAGTATAGATATGTATGGTATGAAGATTACTGAGTATTAGGTATTACGTATCTACAAGTAAAACAATAATCAGCTTCAAAAACTTGAGTATTAATGAAGCTATATTAAGCAGATTTTCTTTACCATTTCATTTGCATAGGGGTGTGCTCCCATGTGCAGAAATTCTTGAGTCCACCCCACCACGCTAATACGTGTTTTTGTAGGTAAGTATGCGTATTATGTAGGCATACTATGTTACCCTGAATACCTAAATGAAATTCATAAATATGCGTATGTATTTGTAACAAGTTTCAGCAAATACCAGATACCATCGTACATCATCATATATATAAAGCTGCAAGGTAAAAAGTCGAAATTAATTCCAGAAAAAGTCGGAAAAAACTCCCGAGATTTTTCTATTGCACCTAGAAAGCTAATTTTTTTTTTAATCGAAAGCTCATAACATGTACTATTGGTAAAAAATCTGAAACTTCAAAAAAGTAGACCCAAAAGCCCCCAAAATTTGAGATAAATTTTGAAAATTTTGGTTTTTTCAACTTTTTACCCTATATGTCCGTGAATAATAAAGTAGTCGCGTTTTTATACATGCCATTTTAAAGAGGATGAAATTCTGGACATTTCGTTCACTTATACTTATATTCTAGGACTTGAACTTTTTGAGATATTATGGTTCAAAGTTGCGTAACACGTGCTTTTTGTTTTATAGCGAAATAACTCGAAAACTACGCATCCTAGATACTTACTATAAGCGAGAGAAATGAATAATTTCAAAATTATGAGAAAATAAAGAAAAATGTGGATAAAAAAGCCGCTCGGTTGCAGTACGTAGGAAGGGTGTGTGTTTGTGTTGAACGTAGGTGTACAAGTGTGCGTGTTTAGCGTTGACGAGGTGACGCGTTTCAACTGCATCAAAAATCAGTGTTGCAGTCTACCAAAAATCATAATTTTTTAGCTGATTACAAGTTTTTTCGACTTGGTTTTTTTTTTATTTGTGCTCTAGGACTCAAACTTTATGAGATATTATATTACGGTTCAAAGTTTCGAAAGTCGAAACGCGTGCTTTTTTTTACAATGAAATATCTCGAAAACTTCATTACTCGAATATCTTTTATAGCTGAGTGTTAACTTGAAAACCATAGCTATTGCCTATTGCAACATACTTAATCTGGTAAGGGAGCCGAGGGAAGGTAAAGTCTTTAAACCTTTTGTGTATCAACTTATAACAAGTGTGAAAAAAGTCTTTGTACACAGCCACCAAAATCATTTTTTCATAGTAATCGAGTTTTTATCGCACATGTACCTTTTTTGTTCAGAAACATTCAGTCATCAACTGTTTAGGAGGGGGCCACGAAGGTACGAAAAGGCAATTCGAGCAAAGCGAGGATTGCTCAGGGGTTGGGCCGCGAAGCGACCATGGGGCGAAGCCCCCTAGTATATTATATGCATACAGTACCCCCCTCCTTTGAATAATCTTGGTCTCACGCCATAATTTTCGACAAAACTTAAAAATAAATGAAACAAAATACCTAATCTCAAAAATTAAAAGGAAGTTCATTATTCAAGGAGTGAATTCGATTTATTTTTTAACACAGCTAATTAATTTTGTTTCGGAATTCTGTCGTAAATGATTCATTTCCAGGTTTGAAGGGGTGCGATGTACAGTGTATAAGTTTATTTACTCTCTATTATACCTTTTCTAGCAAATATATACGTGCCAGCATACTTATGAATTATTGTAGGTATGCACTAGCATCTGGTCAGAGAATTATCGAATACCTACATATAATGATGGTATATAATTACTGTTCAATAATATTCGTCCGCGTGCATCCGCTTGTTCAAAATAGAATGTATTTCACTTAAAGGGTTTTCAACGAAAAAAAGAAATCTAAAATTTTCGTCTTTACCTCCGCATCGCTTGTTTCAAACTCCTTCTGACTGCACTGGACCCAAATGGGCCATTCAAGAGCAAAATTGAAGTCATTTGTGACCACAAATGTTTGCTTAGAGAATCGAAATCAGAGACTGAGCCAGTATTCTGGATGATGCTGGGCCTGTTTCAACCAGTTCACATAAGTCTTCGAGTATTACGATAATTTACATTAATAGGCATGTAATTCGATGTATATTCAACTAATAAATGAAGGGATTTTAAGCATTATCTGTTTCCCTGAAATGCATCGCTAATGAAACAGTTTCAGAGAATATCCATACTTTTTATTGAAATTTGTTCAAAAAAAATATGCATAGGTACCTACTCAGTTAATAAAGGAAGATACCTAGTAAATATGCATACCTATTAAATGTACTTATTTTTACGAATTATGATTACAGTAACTTTTCATGTTTTGAGATTAACTAAATAAATGAAATCATGATTTGTTTTATCCTCACTGCATAAGAGTTATGCTGATAATTCTTTTTTGTGAATAAAAATTATATTTTTTCTTCGTCTATGATTTTGATGATGAAACCAGATTACGAAGTTAAAGTATACCGTTTTATGTGGGTAATTCTTCGTGCAGAGTTTTCCAAATAATTTTAATGTCAGGCAACATAACGGAGGAGGAAGGAAAAAACGAAAGCGAAGTGCTTGAATTGGATTTGGAATTCCAGTAAATAAAACAGGTACACAATTCTACGCATGTATTACACATCTGAAAAAAAGCTGCATTTTTTTTTTCTTACCATGCGCGCATTAGTTCTGGGGTCGTATTCAATTCTCTGTTGCATTAAAAAAATCTTGAGATGCCGCGCCGTCTTCGTCCTAGAATACTTAGTTTACTGAAGATGTAAATTTCCCACATATCCCTAGCAACAGAATTGTCTATGCACAACATTCCTTATAATTATTGGCATTTCTTAAGTTGAGTTTTTTTGAGAAATCAATTAGATTTTATTATTGAAAGATGGCACTGCGCACTCACCAGATATATGGATATAAAAAATTTACATTTTGCATAAGGCATAGATATGAATTTTTCCCTTGAAAATGAAGCATGAAAACTGAACAGCTCATCATCAAAATAAGTGAAAATGAAGCCCACAGTATGTACATTTTATTGTAACAAATTACATAATTAAATAATAGAAAGTAAAAACGAAAACAAAAACAAAACAAAAAATGTTGAAGAATGCTACGATTGAAACAGTATTGTGAATATAATTTTTTTAAGTCCTTTTGAAATTAAATATCAATTTCGAGCGATTGAATTAACGTATAATACGTGTATGTCGGATGAGACTACATGAAACGTGGGTACGTACGTACGTATATTGTAAGATATGTATAATTAAGAGGGTCTAAAAATACTATACATGCTGATGATTATTAACCATACTGGAATCAATTATAAAAAAAAACACCGAGTTTGTTTTTTTTTTCGACTATCTGCTTTACATATCTGACTTTGTTTGCCCCCTGATACATTTTTATACCTCGTTTTGTTATAACAATACGCTTATCTTGACCTTTCGAAAAAGTATAAACGTAAAATATATTAGAATATAATTAACATAAATTTACTGTTTTAAATTTTAAGTTGAATTTTAATTGAATTTCAATAACTTGGCTTCTTTCTTTATTTTTCTTTACAATACACTCTATCGCATTAGGTTTTGCGTAAGCAAGTTACAGCTGTATACCTGTAATCAACGTACTATAAGCAATTCATCGGGAAAAAATGGATATTTGCATACTTTCTTCTATGCACTGTAGGTATGCATACTAGAAAATGATGCGTAATTGTCTCCTTAGAAGTGGTTGAATCAACAAAAATGTTTTGAGCGTAACTTTGACCGCATAATATGCACCAAGCTACCAATGTTATCGCCGAAATAATGAACCGGTGGGGTAGCTCCTCTCACCCTTATATTGAGCAAGGCACAGTTGTTAAGCTATTCGCGCACATGCATTATGTTCGTGCCGGTTTATTTTTCGCTGTTTTTCGCCAATAATGTTGGCCCATTCCGTTTATTCAGCGGCCAATGGCAATATAGCTCGGTTCCATATTGTATAGTTAGAGGCGTATAAAAACGATAGCAAAAATAGGTAGCAATGAAAACAATATTTTAATAATAAACTGATACTATTTACAATTATATTAACAATAGGAATGTTCAGAAAGCAACATTTTGTATGACAAAATATTTGATTAATCAATAAATAAGATACATATTTCAATTAAAAAAAATTAGTAATATTATAATAAAAGTAGGTAATAACAATAAACAAATGAATAAAAAACATGTTGCACTAATGAAATATTTATCAAATTTTACACCCCTACTTTACTCATCATTAATATACCTATTTGGGGAATATTTCATGATTCATTGCAACAATGAACGGATATTAGAAAATGTAATATTTTTTTACAAGTGAGCATAAATAAAATACCTATTTTTGAAAATAAAAGTGGTTGTTAAAACTTCACACAAAAAAAAATAAATAAAAAAAAAAAACAAAAAAAAACGAACGAAATGTTTTTTAAATCTAATTTGAAAAGGCAAAGGTAATGTAAATGGTGTAATACCACGAGGATGGCTGATTTATGAACTGATATTTAGAATCATAAATTAGGTCTATGAAAAATACCTAAATGATACTAACGTTCTTGTTCTCATGGCGATAATTTTTTTGACGAGTAAAATCGTTCGTAATCGTTAAAATATATAAAGCTTTCAATCTTGGTTGCAATACCTGTATCTGATAAGTAAAGCAACTCAAGTTACGTGCCTGTATGACGGTCTGCCTATGCAAAAATTTGAAGGCCTAAAGGCATGTTAGTTTGAAGATATTTTTTCACTTCGGAAGTTTGACCAATGATTAATTGAAAATTGTTACTTTACGAATTTCAAGGTTGACGGAAATTTCAGGACCAGCCCAGGGAATACCATGTGAAAGGGCCCCCTGAAGTAACAGGGAAATCCCTCCACCCCGAAAAAAATGAAAAATTGTCAAATTGGCGATTCTGTACTTATACTTTTACGTAATAAAAAATAGCAACATGACTTTGAGGATATTATTTTTTTTTAATGCAAAATACAAACAAACGTAAATAAAGAACGAACTACTTAAATTAAAAATAAGTAAGTACCCTATGTAATGGGAAACAATGCTGATTAGTAAAATGAAAATATATAGGTATTTCGTTGTAAGTGAAAATTTTGTACGTATTTTGTGGGATTTTTCAGTATTTTTAAAATTACACTTGTCATAGTTTTGGTTTCGCGGCCCCTATAACGAATACCAGCGGCCGGGCTACCGGCTTGGCGAATTATTAATGAAAGGAATATCTATGTATAATGTTCGTACTAGCATGTGGAGCATTAAATGCAGTTTCACAGATGAACGAATAATGACAACAGAAGAAGAAAAAACAAGGAAAAAGAGAAGTTTTTAGTTTTTTTGTAAATTACTTTTGATAATTTTCTATCAAGACTTCTACACTGAATGCTTCATAGTACGTGGTAACAAGATTCATATTTTTATGAATTTACCATTCGCAGTTTGAGATATGAAAATGTTCAAAATTCAATTCAATAATTTTTCATTTCGATATCGAAGCTCTACCTACGGTACCATGGTTGCAAAGCTGAATCCGAATCCGAATTTTTATGCGAAATTCAGCTGAGTTTTGACAAAAGCAGAATCCAAAGCCAAAAAAATTCTGCTTGAAATCTAGCTTTTATATTAATATTTCTCTGTTGGAAAGGTGATATCAAAATGTCAAAATGATAGATACTATAAGTATTGTAATCGAATATTGAATATAGTATCTTTAGGAATATTGTTAACATCACATATTTTAACAACAGGGAGGGTGGTGGTTTCATAGAAGTCAAATGCGTACCGAATACTTTTTTCTCGCGCCAAATGTAATATCTGGCTGTAATGTATAGTTATCCTTATCTATTTTTCTTTGTACATTTCATCGATCTATTCCATATTTTCAACGACAAAAATTTTATAAAAATTTGACACAAAAATTGCGTAACTTTAAAAATGTTTTCCTGTGAAATACGATTTTTGTCAGTAATACGATTTGTGTATACCATTCATATAGAACTGTAAAAATGCTCGAAGAAAATTTTTTGATAGCTTATTCTATGATGGAGTTTGAAATATATATAATATATATATATAAAAAAAAAAACTGAGATTCACAGACTGGAAACAATTTTTGAAATAAATAGAAGGAACCACTTTTTTCTAATTAAATTTTTCTAATAATAAATAACTAAATGAATTAAACTGAAGAATGGTCCGGCCAAAATGTTTCAAGATACAGTATTTTACAGATATCATGCCTTCAGCCAAATCTTTGACATCAAGCATATTTTTTACTTATTATAATTTTTAATAAGACGATGGTATGATTTTGACTTGAATTCACGAATTCAGACTTTTAAAATTATTCGTATAAATTATTATTGACGACAGAAAATTTTGACAATTCTATCAAAAATGAAGGATATACGCTGCAGATACGAATTCTCAATACAACATACAAACAGACATCAAGTTTTTGGCTTTTGATTCGCTTCAATATGATAGAACAAATTAAAACTCTGCATATTTACATAAATTGAAATTGAAACCAATTTCAACACATTCCTAACCCGAATTGAGTACTTTAACCACATAAAAATGTTAACGGAAAACAGAGCCTTGAAGAGACGTACTAATACCCTTTGGCCATTTCATTGGAGATACGAATATCAAAGAGTTTCTAAAAGTTCAAGAATTCAAGAAGATCGTTATATTTCAGTTTAAGCTATCCCCAAATTATGATGGAAATGCACAAGCGAAACAGAGCATCATCCAATGTATGTAGCTGCGTTTCAATCATGGGCTTACTATATACGAACTGCAAACCGTATAGGATGTAAATCTCAACTTGTGAAGCAAAAATAAAGTAAGTTTTCCACGTTGCAAATTTCAACTGCGCATGCACATAAGCAGAACTCCATTCTACACACGAGCTCGTATGTTGTAGTAATCCTTACATACACAATCCACATGAAACACCAAAGTAAATGCCCAGGGAGCTTTTCTTCATTTTTGCTTCATTACAACAACGTTAAGCTAGCAGTCCGTCCATAATAATCTAATAGTTTCAACTAATGAGATTGAAAAAAAAAAAAAAAAAAAAAATAATAATAATAATAATAATAATGGAAAAATTACCAATTTCCGAAGTAACGAAAATAAAAATGTAAAAGAAACATGACGAATAAACACGGATAGTTAAATAACTAAATAATAACATTGAACTAACTTAGAATTAATTATTGCCAAAAATTTGAAGTTGGTACAGACTGATTTAAATTTTTTTGTTGCTGGTTATCTCCACCGTTCATTTCGAACTGATTACTAGCGGGAAATAATGAATTTGGGGTTGAATTATTCAAATTCAAAGCATCCATTCGCTGTGAAAGCTGATAACAAAAACACAATAATAATACACTATGATTAGTACATTCGAATTTTCTTACTACAAACATTTGAGAAACATTAATTAATTATTCAAATATTATTTTTGAAAAGATTTGCATAAATTTCACCAACACAAAAATACTGTATTTTCTTTTCAACTCTCGATTCCTATCATTAGTATTGCAGGCAAAAAATACTATGAACCGAAATATAACAATATTTCTTCTATTACAAAGCTCATTCCTTTGCCGAAGAAAATGTTACCAAAGAAGAACTTTTTAATTTGAAGAGATGCGAAAATATACACTGTACAAGTGTACGTCGTTTATTCATAGAAATAGCTATTTTATTTTTATTTTTTTTTTAATACACTCAATATTGGTTGATTTAACAAATTTTTATCATAGTGAACAATACAGCGGATGATTAAACTACAGTCTGAAAGCTCCACATAAAAAATTCACAACTATTATACATTCAATTATTTATGTTTGGGCATTAAATTTGAAATTGTAATACACCTAGAATTTTATAAAAGGAAAATTATAAATTTGTAGAATTTACCATTCGCGAGGATCAACTATTTTGAAATAGGTACCAAAAAATAGATGCACCAAGATTCAGAACATTTAATCCTAGAGTACTTTCTAAACCTTACAATAATGCAAAAATGTGACAAAGGCACAATTTAAACAGAACAAAATATACATTATAACTTGATAATAATTTGGAAAGGTGATTTTGGAGGGGAGTTAGAGTAAAAAACGGCTTTTGGAGGGGAAATTACCGCAGGAAATTTCACGAATCTTCCATGTCTCCTCACCAAATCAATCTAGGAAAGTCAAACTTCGTGTGTAGAGTAAGTTGATGACTAGAATATGACCTCTCCAATTTGGGTCAACATGGATCCAAAATGGCGGATCATAAGAATTTGAAGATATTCGAGGAGCTTCAAACAGTAATAATTTGAGAAATATGAGATCATATGATTATTTCATGGCAAGAAATACTGCGTTTGTTCGAAATGCAACTTCTTAAATGGTTTTGGCAAGGATATGGTGCGGGTTTTTAGACTTGGTATTAGGCTGCTTGGCCTGTAGTCATGAAGGAGCAAGCCCAGTTAAAAACTCAGATCCAATAATGCGGCATGGCTGCTTACGTTTTTTTTTTTTTTTTTTTTTTTTTTTTTTTTTTTTTTTGGAATCTATCAAAATCTTGAAGTTTTACCTCCATTCATCGAATATTCTAATGGACAGGTAAAAATTCAAATTTCGAAACTAGAGAGGTGAAAATTCGTAAAATTTTCATTTGAATATTAATACTCGGCACAAAAACAATATATCAACAATAAATAAATAAAAAGTAAATAAATAAATAAATAAATAGATGAATAAATTCTCGACAAAACTCGCAAATATTGATCGAAATGAACATTTTTCGGGAACGAGGGTTTTCAAAGTCTCTACAGAACGTTGAGGACTTTTTTTATATAAATTTTCAAATCTCTTTCTAAATCTATAAATTATAATTTTCACTAGGAAAAGAGATCGAGAGAAAAATTGCATTTTCGATTTGCCCTAATATATTCACATGCATACACGTACATAACGTGCGACCCATCGAACTATGAGCACCAAAGTCCAAAGCATCAAATTCCCTGCACTGATAAATTACGTTGTGATCACGTTGTTAACACAGTTTTATCATGAAGAGTAATGACGAAAAGCGAAATTAGATTTTTTAGGGTTTCGCTCCACATTAGGGCGACAGCGAAATCCTATTGTATTCTTTTGTTCTTGATCGTATTTTTCATTGAGCAGTCCATCAGCTAACATTGTTTTTAGAAACAAGAAACGAGATCACCAACATTTACGCAAACGATAAAAATTTGTGCTTGTTTTTAACATAAGTACATTCTTCAATATCATCGATTCACAAAAAGCGAAATCCTATCGTAATGAGCGTGTAGCTCATAGCTTGTTTTCTTTAATTACTCTTTATGAGGGAACGGTCACAAGTGTTAATCACCGATCTGTTGGAGAGATCGCATACCTGAAGAACCCAAGAAGACTACTAACAAAACATAATTATCCAGTTCATCTGATAAAGAACTGCTTTTGAAATTATAATGTTGGCAAATCGTGAAAGTTGAAAATTTCTAAAAATTCTCAAAACCAATATCCAAAAGATGGAAATGTAAGGAGAAATTGCACAACAAATTATATTAGGCTTTCACGGTTGACATCACACCATGTATAAGTGGTTACGTAGTCACTATTCGCTTTGCAAATGTGTGACTACTTTGTTTTTCATTGCATACCTATACCTAACATTGACTGCAAATTGGAACATTAATTTTTTTTGCAACCAGCGTGATGATTTCGATTTTTTAAATTATTTTTAATAAATGCATATCGATGCAGTTCTCAAAAATATGTTACAAGAAGTACTGTCGTTTTTTAATGGTGAAAATATTAATAATTCCCTTCTAAAACCCATGTTGTTTTGGTGCTTTTGCCACACAAAATTCAGGAAAAGCTAGACTACCACACAGTACAGTGAAAGCTTAGTACGTAATGTAATACATATACACCTTACCATACGCGGTTCTTCAACATAGAAGGAAAAAGTGTACCAAAAGTATGTATTGCCAGAAAACATGTTTAAGATAAATCATTTTGGCATACTATTTTTCCTCCTGTGTTGAAAAACTACATATACCAAGGTATGTAAGTTTTTTTTTTACAACTGCCTCTTTCAGTTTCACTCATCGGTTAATCGTGAAAATTTTCATAAGTTGGCAACACTGCAAATCCTATTCACTAGAGAAAGGATTACGACGGTTTGGTACTTAGGGTTTGACTTTGATGGGTCGCACGGTATAGTATTACTACATTTGTTTCAAATAACATATTATGGGACATCGTCGATGAGCATATGAGGTGGAAAATTTTCATAAAAATCACTTACTTTCTGAGAAGAAAAGTCCGACTGAATGCCCGAAGCAGCCATAGAATAAAAAGGATTCGAAGGAAAAACCATGGCTGAAGTTGCCGTTATAGAAGTCGAAAACTGAGCTCCTATTCCCAATGCATCATTCTATTCAAATATAGAGCAATACAATGAATATGATTATGTGAAATCGACTCAAACAACATTTATTTCATGTTCGATATTAAATCACCTTTGAAGATAAATTAGAATTTATTGGTTGCGGAAATGAATTACCAACACCATTAGCGATAGATGAATTAAACATTAATGGCATCGTAGCAGGCGCTTGAGCTGAAATATTATACACGCCAGAAGGATTACCTAAAACATAAATAGAAAATATTTTAGTTACTGGCTGTACCTTTTCTTGTACAGATATCGAAGAGAAGAGAGAGAAAAAAAACGCGCCACGTACCATAAAGCGCTAAAATGGAATCTTTTGTCAACTGCTGTTGTTTATTAGATACGGAAGGTATAGATTGGTTAAAGAAATTATTTTCTTCTTCACTTCTTGATGCAGACGACAATAACGCATCGCTATTTGAAGAGCTCTCTAAAGATGCATTTAAAAAAGTAGTAAACAGATCAGAATCTGAAGATGTCTTCTGGCTTGGAATTTCTCTAGTTGGTGTATCTGAAAAGATGAATAGTAAACAGTGACCCATATTTTCATTCTTTTCGAATCGAACCGAAGTGAAAATCAAATATCTACCGAGTCCAAGCAAATCGGTGCAATGCGAATTTACACGAGATGGCTTAGGACTGCACGATACAGGTTTAGGAAGGGGTTGCGGCGTAACCGCAGGTGTGAACGGAGGAAGAGTGGCGACATTACTACTTTTCATTTCTCTTTTTTTTTTCTTCAATTTTTCTGCTTCTTCTTCGAGTTCTTTGTCCCAATCAATCTACAATGAGAATACATTACCCAAGCGATACTTGCTGCGTGAATTGCGAGCAATGAAATTTCTTTAGGGTGAAGCAGCCTTACTTTCGGAAGTGGAGGAGGTACCCATTCTCGGGCGATATATTTTTTCTGTTCGTATTTAGCCCGAATGAAACTCTCTAACGGCCCTTCGTTTTGAGGTCGTCTAAAACTATCGGGTAGATTAGCTTCATACACAGCACGTGCTCGGCTATTACCCATTTGCTGCAAACACTGAAATCAAAAATTCCATAGACATGTTCTTCGAAAGGAACCATATTACATTCACACATTTTTCCTAGTATTATAGTCAGAGTAAAAACAGTACTATAATCATAATGAAGTGAGGATATATAATGCTTACAACAACTTGTTGAGGAGTCCAAGTATCCAAATTTACGGATTTTACTCTACTGATATGCACTCCTAATTTTCTATGTATGCCGGCACATCGAATGCAAAGGAATATACCAAGATTCCAAGATGCCCAACGAGGACCTGTAAATCAAGAGTTGGTTAGTAATCGTTATTAGTGAAATCAAAAGAAAACTATTAGAAATGATCTATAAGAGAAATTCAAATTATTCAACGGCGATAATAATCTATAAACCACGTTTATTAAAAAGAATACTATAAACTCGCTAACACGCTCAACTTATACTCACCTTTAGCATCACAATCAACACAGTATTTATTATCTTCATCTTTCAACATTTCATTTAACAGATTTTGACATTTATCTTGAATTTGTTTTTGACGCTCTTTTTCTGTACGAGAACTCATTATAGGAGGAAAGAATCAAACTGATACAACTTATATTAATCGCGCTTCAAGTCAACTAGAAGAAAAATGTCAAGTTAAAATGAACAAAATCATTACGATTGTCTCACTGTCTATGAAATACATGTATTATGAAATTTATTGATAATACCTATGCTACCAATGGCATATTCTCACTATTATGATTACCAAAATATTTGTTGAAATTCACTTCAGGGAACAGGGGTTGAAAAAGAAATTACTGTGATACTAATTTATGAATAAGATCAACATTTTCAATAAATTTACTAAGACTTTTTCTATCACTTTTGAACTATCACAATAGTTCAAAAAAAATTCATTTGCCACCTCTACACCTTCGATCATACATTATATTATAGACCGCGCAATTGGGACCGTTCAGAGCAGTGGCGCGCTAGTGTCGTGTTTACTTGTAAAATGGTATTATAAGCAGTGATGGCCAGTGTTGTCAAAGTTCACGAAAAAAATGAACGCGTTCAGTTCACGTTCGTTGAAAAATGAACGCGTTCAGTTCACGTTCACAAGCAAATGAACGCGTTCAGTTCACGTTCACGAAAATGTGGCTCGTTCGCGAACGCGTTCACGTTCCTTCTCTAAACGTTCACGATCTTTGACAAACTGCTGTCCGGAAATCGCGAAAAAAATGCGAAAAACAATGTAAACCAGAAATGAGAATAGAATAATCGCACATTGACACGCAACACGACAAAAAACAAGAGCAAACTTATTCCTGTTCCTGCGATTTTGTTCTAGCTTCATAGCCCTAAAAATCTGTGGTGAACGTTCAATTTTCTGTGCATGAACGCGTTCAGTTCACGTTCATAATGAAATGAACGCGTTCAGTTCACGTTCACGAAAATGTGGCTCGTTCGCGAACGCGTTCACGTTCATTCTCTAAACGTTCGTGAACTTTGACAACACTGGTGATGGCAAAGTTCCCGTGAACTAAGTTCAGGAACTTGGTAGTTCCCGGAACTCGTTCATATTTAAATGAACGTGAACGGAACTCGTTCACCATTCGAGTGAACGTGAACGGAACTCGTTCATCATTCGAATGAACGTAAATGGAACTCGTTCATCATTCCAGTGAACGTGAACTGAACTCGTTCACCTCTGATGAACTGAAAGGAACTTGAAAAGTAAAAACAAGTCACATGGTAAATTAAACATTTTTGTATATGTTTCAAGTTTCGACTAGTAGTGTTAGTGTATGATTGTGTAAGTGTTTATGGTGGTATCCTGGCATCCAGTGATGGCAAAGTTCCCGTGAACTAAGTACAGGAACTTGGTAGTTCCCGGAACTCGTTCATATTTAAATGAACGTGAACGGAACTCGTTCATTTTGAAATGAAATAGAATTGGAACTCGTTCATTTTCCAATGAACTAGAACTGGAACTAGTTCATTTTCCTATGAACTTAAACTGGAACTCGTTCATTTTCAAATGAACGGAACTTGAACTCGTTCATTTTTTTTTGGAACTTTGCCAACACTGATTATAAGTTGTGAAAACAGGGAATCTTTGCCGCCAGTTGCGGACTCGCGCAATTAAATGTTTCAATTATTTCATAATAAATCGAATAAATGAAATGAATGAATTGGGTTTGGCTAATTTCATACTTATCTATCATTTCGGTTTATAAATGAGATTCTTTCGTATGGTATTTGGACTGGTAATGAATGAAATCATTTAATCATTCATATTATTTAAATAATTTCAAAGACAAACAAGCGAAATTTGTTCAGTCTGATTGACGGGCTTTGTTATAATTTACATTACATCAGAAACTTGATGTAGTTAAAGCCTATGGCACCTCATTTCACTTAGAACATTGTAGCGTAATGCAGTCCATTTATGATATTCGCGATATATTGTATCTGTATCACTCGTCGTTAGTGAAGTGCATAAAAAATAATCAATTTATTTCGTAATAATAACACTTCAATTCAATTCATCTTTGCAACTGAACAAAAAACAATTAATTCTATTCAGAATAATTCAGATCAGTACCAGAATTCAGGGCTGTAATAACAGATCGTGATTCGTTCCGTTACCGTTCCGGTATCCGTTCCTGAGTCATTCCGTTACGTTCCCGTTAGGTTACGTTCTAATTTTGGATGTTCTGTTACGTTACGTTACGTTCCGTTCTATTCCGTTCCGTTCTTTACCCCCTTTTTTTTAGAACGAGTTGGAGTCTCGTCTTTTTTTTTTTTTATTGATGATAGTGATGGTAAAAAATTTAAAATTTTAAAAAACATTGAAAATCAAACAATAAACATTTAAACAATAACTCAAAGTTGCAAATAACACAAAATGACTCACATTGTATGAATCAACAATAATGCACTGAGCAGTTTTGTCATTTTTTTTTTCATTTTGAAGACTGATTGATAATTGATTGAGTTATCGGTTCAAGACAGTTTACAAGAAAAAATTAGCCGTTACGTTCCGTTATTCCGTTACGTTCCGTTACTGTTATTACAGCCCTGCCAGAATTATTAATTTGTTACCAATACCAATACCAATAATGATACGTTATCAATTATTGAAATCCCTGTTTTCAGTAGTTCATCGTTTTACCACCAGGGACCGACTCTTTCGCTGAAGGATCCCAATGGGGCATGTACATATGATTTTACTTTTACCTAACTAAAGTAATATAGACAAAAAACAAGTATGCCAACTGATAAGATGTCCGCTATACCTGAATAGTTACACTCGCGGCCACCACGCAGCGCGCATGTTGAACTATACTCTAGAATTATAATGTAATGTAATGAACACATCATAAAAGACACATAACTTTTATTTATAACTTTGATTGTTTTCGATTTTTTTTTGTTTTGGCATTTTCTATACAATTTTTATTTACAGTTCTTAGTACGAAAAATGTTCTAACAGTTAATAAAAAGTTCAAAATTGACTTGGTTAAAATAAACCTATGGGTAGATGTAGAGCATCCAAGCGAGCTAATTTCTTCTTTTTCAAAAATGCTGTCTGCAATTTCGAAAATCAGGTTCTTCTTAACACTTCCAGGACGAGCAATTTCTAATTCTAATACATGTTTCTCTACAACAGCAACTAAATTGACTAAAGTCTTGCTCGGATAATATAAGGCATTGTATTTATCTTGCAACAAAATTAATTTCATTTCTTGTATTTCTTCTTTGGATGTTGCAAGTAAAGTTGCCTTACAGTCTGTACACTCTGTACCTTTCACAAATTTGAAAGCAACATATCCAGCAAATCTTTTCAATGCTTCACTATTTGCAGTACATTTAGAAATATCAGGATCCGAATCAGTTGAATTATTAATTTTTTCAATAATTCTTTCTAGCATGAAATTGAAATCATTTTTTTAGTCATTTTCGAGGTTTGTTCTAGGTACATCTTCTCCAAATAAGGTAGAAATTATTTCCGTATCTCCAACGTTTGTTCCCTTTGGTGGTTTCACTAATGAGTATAAGCTAAGTAAACGGTACAACTAAATGAACAAGAGGGAATTAGGGTGATCGTGCGTACCACAATGACTCCTGATGATTCCGAAAAATTTCTAAAAATAGAATAATTCAAAATTGAAACGTGTTTACCATTATTTAAGGCAATATTAATGAATTAATCCGTTACCTCCAAATTATTTTGGTTTAGTCGCGCAGTCATCAAATAGAGAAATCCGTGATGCATTGATAAGTACTCAAACAATTTCAATGTTCCATGTAATGTTGCTTTCAAGCCAATGAATTCACTTTTAGTTAAAAAAGATTTTGTAACATTTCCTGGATTTTTTTTTTTTATCTTCAGCTGCAAAGATCGAAATATAATGCATTACTATTTTATTGCTATTCAATTATTACGTATTTAAAAGTAAATTTTACCTGTTACAGAGGCCACAGTTTTCCATTCTTCCAAATATTTTAAAAAATTTACAATAGTCTATAGAAGAAATTAAGTTAAAAACTCAGCTGAAAATAAATTAATATTTCTTAATCATTATCACAATTGGGAACAAAACACACTGGCATTTTGTTTTAATCATAAAATATCATACTACATCTCCTCATTTACTCTTCATAAATTCATAAATAATATAATAAACATTATCAATAATGCAGAGTAAAGTGCGATAGTGGCGCGCTCGATTAGAACTATTCACGGGGCAGGCCGTATCTAATGTATTGGCTTATGGGAAGACGGCATACTTGTTTTTTGTCTATATTACTTTATACCTAACCTACAAGTGTGAATGTTCTATTCGTGATTATCACAGTGCAGAAATTTATAGTAAAATAATTAGCCTGAGATTGGAAGAAGGAAGAATTATGCCGGTCAAGTCATCACAATGGAATTTAACCGTTGTTTGATAATTATTGTTGTGGTCAGTGTGGTAGGTTTTCTTATTTTCGTTGTATAACTAATATGAATATCATCACTGGAATGTCTATTTCAACTTTTAATTTTAAAATAATTTTTGTTCACAGTAAGGAGGAACTTGTCCTGATCATTTCATTTATGATGACGGGCTCCCCTGTACTTATGTTTAAGCCCATTTCATCTAGAAAACTGAAGAATTTCCGAAAAACGATATCTTTTGGTGATGTTGAACAAGCACAGCCAGGTACGCATGATACGAAGAATGCCGCAATATCTGATTTGGATCCATCAAATCATAAAACAGCTGTAAATGAAACTGGTCATCCACTTACTGTGGGTTCTCAGGATGAATTTAATCCTATGACAAGTAAAAGCATTTGCAGCAATTCCTCATCATTTGCGTTTCCCAATAGAAAAGGTGTCAAAAGAAAATTAAATTTTGATGTGGATGTTGGAAGTGATGACGTGAGTAGCTTGAGATTTAGTGATAAGAATATAAGCTTATATGGCATGAAAAGTAGAACTTCCAGTGCATTGGACAATGTATCATTACCAGAATTTCATAACGTAACTCTTTCTCCAAATAAACGCAGGAGTCGTTTTAGCGGTAGTTATTCTAGGTCTTCGGTTGCTTCTGTCATAAGTTGTCGCCGAAGGTTGTTTGCAGAATCTGAACCACCTCATAAAAAAGCAAAACTCTCATCTCCCGATTTAAGCAAGAAAAAAACAGAAGTAAAGCTATCGCTGAAAAAGAAGTTTCCTGGTGTCCCTAACAGCGAATCAGCCAGAAGCGGTTTACTGTTGAATTTAGCTTTCTCAAAGTACAACTTATCAAATAAAAAGAAAGATGACGTGTGCGTTGATTTCGTCGATAACTCACCCGTATGTACGACGACAAAGAAGGATTTCGTTCATTATAGTCAGATAAAAAAAAATGAAATTTCTCTTAGCCGATCGCCCGTGTTTATGGCTATAAAAAAAGTGAAAAGAAAACTGAATTTGGAAGATCAGGATACGAGCGGTATGGTAAAGAATGTTGGAGATGACGAGACTTGCGCAATGAACGATGTGGCCGGCGGTATTTCGATGAAAGGAACTCGCCTTTCTTCGAGAAATGTTGAATCAATCGTTGATTCGAATGGAGGCTTGAAAGAGAGCGATTTAAGCGGTCAGAATGATGTTGGTGTGCTATCAAATTCCCTCAATCGCAATGACAGAAGGACAGATTCTAGGAATCTCGACATAAGTAACAAAAGCGTTGCGACTACTACTTCGTCCCCTAACGTGCACTTGACCAATCATCGATGTGAATCGCTTTCGTTTTCGTACCAAAAAACTAATTTAAAAAATAATCTCTTCAAGAATTCTAAATTACGCTCCACATTGAGGAATAAAATCTACGATTTGTCGCACGTTAAAGTCGATGCACAGGAAAAGTCTGTTGTAAAGGAGAATGTCATCAACCATCCTTGTTCTTTATTGGCCGCGCCGAAATCTCATCGATACGAAAAATTCGCCGATGCCAACCAAAATAGTCATTTCAAAAGCACATTCAGCTCATCGAACTGCAATCGTTATCAAAAAGTGATCAAGGATTGTGATGAAAGAAACGCGAATCATACATTTAAAAGTATTCCGTATCGTAAACTACCTAAGAAGTGGATTAGTTGCGATAGTAGTTTGGAAAAGTCCATTAAACGGCGGCAAGCGATGATAGAATGTGATCAAAAATTTTTGAAATCTCATATGAATAGATTTTTGACAGACTGCTTAGTTTCCGTCGAACAAAAAGAGCGAAGCCACGAAACATCCTTCACTGCAGAAAGTAAAGAAGTCGACGATAAAAAACTATCTAGCCCGCATGCTGTGCAAACGGAATGTGATATACACAGAGGCATGCCTGCTTCGCAGAACGAACGGGTCTCGATTATTGAAAATGGTAGCTCTCAAAGCGAACGCTTCCATATCGAAAACGTTGATTCGCAAACCGAACTTGAAGCGATTTCAATAGAGAACGTGCAATCTCAAGACGAGCACGCTAGTTATTCGGACTACAACGATACGTCGAATAAGCGGTGTAATGATTTGCTTCTTATTTCATCGTTGCAAAATTCTACCATGTCCATACGTTTGAACGATGTTCTAAATCTTGGAAAAGTCAGCAAACTTGATAAAGGTGTAAACACCGTAAACGCCGACCAAGCGCACCTTTCTTCCAGCAAACCGTCTGAAGAATGTACATCCGTTAATGATACTAAGGTATACCTAATGGCTATTACCTACTTCCTCATGCACAATTTCACATATTACGTGTGATATAATATCCACTCGCAGTACTATCTAATTATCATTTTTCTATTCGTTTTTATATTCGCAGATTGCAAAGGAAGTAACCACCAGCGTTTCTTATTCTTGCGTTCATTTCGCGAAATCTAAAGAATCGACCTCTGCCTCTTTGCAAAACGAAATGATCGCTAGCAGTGATTTATTGGATACGGAAAGAAAAATTAAAACGAAAAAGTCAACTGCGTATGTAATCGTCTCGCGCTTTCAATTGTTAATAACGTCGAGTTTTAAATGCAATACTTGAATCGGTCATTTTAAAAGTAGCGTAAGTCCACGGAACCTTTTTTTTTTTTTTTTTTTTTTTTTTTCAGCGTATTAAACTTCTTTGGTACTGTTTGAAAGAGGAAGTGTAGCTGAACGCTCTTTCATAGTTGTCATTGTTCAAAATTTCCTTGGATACCATCTATATCACGTTGTAGGTCATACTGTTTTCGAAATGAATGTTTTTATTTTTTTTGTTTTAAAATCGACTTAGCTCGATTGTTTATGAGATCAGGAGTGATAAAAAAATAATGAAAACGAATTTTACTTCATAATGGTTATCATTTTATTAAAACATAGTAGTCGATTCGTTAAAAAATAGTCATTTTATAATAAAATTGCTAACTAAGCATGAGTCCGGACTTACGCGGTTCTTGAAATGGATCTTTAAATTTGATGAGCTTCCCGGCAACCTTGAGTGTTAGTTCCAACATTTTTCTATAGATGACGTTGAGTACTACCATGATCGACCAAAAAGTGAAAAACGCAAAGTGTGTGACTTATGCGACTTTTAACGACCGATTCACTTACTAATCCACAGTAGGGCAGTTCGTTTGTGCATTTCCTTGAAAAACCATGATGGCTACTGGCTAGGTAAAAACCCTTTAAAAAAATGTGCATAATATTATATGTGTACATATATATAAATGTATGTACATATGTGTTTTTCTTCTCGAGGTGATTGATTTTTGTTTCGCCGAATAATTATTTGTAATTTGTCTTTTTCTCACCAAAAAATTTATAATAAGATTTTTTCTCCCTTTTCACGGGTTCTAAACATTCATTTTTAAATTTCGTCATTCACGATTCTTTGCTTTATTTTGTAAAAGAAAATAACTATCGTCTTTACTTACGTTAATTGTAGCTGGAAATAATATAATAGAAAGAATTTCCCATCCCAGCGGTTCACAAAATATGTTATGTATGTTTCGTTTGTATATTTAGTATGTGTACGTAAGCTTTTATCTAAAAGAAAAAAAAAAAAGATTTTTAGAAAACTTTTGAAAAAATTTAAATTTTTCAAACTTCAAGCCCAGTTGAACCAAAAGGCTGAAATTTGCGTTTCTACGATAGTATTTTCACCTAACCATCAGCCATTATCGATCTTCGAGATAAACTTAATATAACCTCTCCTAGCCTGCGATCCCATTATAATTTTCTATTTTTCTTCCTGTCCCCTTTAGGTATAGTTTAACTCATCGCTTAAATAGATTACTTAATCGGGAGAAATCTGATTTCCATTTGTGGAGGTACGAAATTTCCAAAACGAAATGCGATGACGACATAAAGATTGTGAGCAACGCTGCTACTTTTTGTATTCAAAAAATGTGGAAAGAATATTCTTTTGTAATACTACAATGCTCTCATTTTCAACAAGAAATTACAGGTAGGACATGAACGGTAACGCTGATATTCCCTAATGCTAATTGACGTACGTGAATTGCTGCAGCGCTGAATGTAGCCACCTATTATATTGGCCACTTTACAGATTTGTCTCGCATGTTACCCGATGAGCTCAAAACATTTGCAAATGACGTTCCACAAGCTGTTACAATAATTTTAGAACAAGATTACTGCCCAAAAAATCTAACTTACTCCAGCGTATTTCAAGTTCACCCACCCTGGTATTCATCTTGTGGGATTATTATTGTTATCGTTATCATCGTCATTGCCATTATTACTACTATTATTATTATCATCATGCGTATATTTGCAGGAAACTTATGTATTTCGAGAAATGCGACGTATTATTCGTGCTAAAGCCTCGCAAGATCTCTGTCATTTGTAAAGATGGGAATCCAGCGCTGTACAGGGATTCAGTTTCTTTTAATTGTGCCACTGTTACAAAACAAAAAACTTTTTGTTCATGCGATAGTAAGTTTGCTAAATCGTCAGTGAAATTGTTTTGATTTGAAAAAATTAACCGTATATATGTATGTACATATGTACATAAATAATATATCGTATAATTGTGTGAATATTTTTCATTTTAGATGTCGACTGCAGTTGTCTTTCGCCGGACTGTTACCAATTTCTTATCGAACCTCTAATGATTTCTGGTCATCACCTGCTTGAGCCAAAAAACTTAGCTTGTTTAAGCTGCAACGACGCTGATAGTTTCAACTCTAGTTGTATTCATGACGCGATGGTGAAATGTAAACTTGTCTCTACGCAACATTCGAATTTGCATCTTCGAATTTTACACACTCATCGGTGAGCATATTGGTTACTGAAAGCGAATTATCCTCTTTAAAAGATGCGCGCGCCTCTTGTCGACTGCATCATCATTATTATTATCTTTTTTCGATTTCTTTGACAGTTCGCAAATGCAGAATGAATCTCCATTTTGTTATGTGATCGGCGTCGATGAAAACAAATCAGTTTGCGTCGTTGTAATGAAAGGTACATAATCTGAATTCATTACAACTTACAATTAAGATATGGTTTATGTGTGATTTTGCATTATTTTTCTTATTCAAATTGAAATCTTATCCCATATTTTGTCTTTACATCGTCTATTTACTCGATACCTTATGAAATCCGAGAACCTCACTGAAACAGAAGTAACTCGATACTTGAAATTGTTGTTTTCCTTTTTCTTACTTTTTTTCACTTCAAAAACATGATTCATCTGTTCGCATGAAGGCGACGACAAACCATCAGCCATTGGCACTGTCATTCGAAATAAAACAAAGAACACGGTGTTTAAGTAACCCCCGTAACATGTGAATTATAAGTTAGAGCGGTTTCAGGATTAAGGGCCGAATGGTAGGTAATGAAAAATATATTGAATTTTCAGTGAATATTGAATTATATTATTCCCAAAAGTTTAGGGTACTGGACGTATTTTTCAACACTAATTGAAGTAATGTCTAAGTATCGATTATAAATCTGGGCGTAAAGCAAATAGTTGAAATACGAATACAGCTAGTATTAGACGTTTCACCCATTCGTTAAATATTTATATGAACGTTTGAAAAAGCATACATTGTTGTGTGACGCTGTTTGAAATTCCTAAATTTACTCGAAATGAGAAAAAAACCCAATTTTGAAACGTGCTCTCTAGTTATATTAGAACCCTATATACATGGGTATACCGGGCCGGCATTCTGATTTTTTGAATCTCACGTTATTTTTCATCCTTTACAAACATGACGTGAAAGGAACATTAGTGAACTACCGATAAATAATTATGTAACTAACGTACTTGTACAAACATAAATATTTCTCTCAAGAATTTACTTTAATCGGTGCTATTAACCCTATTTTTCTTTTGAATTTCTATTCCATCTTCTTGGTGCAGTGTTATCCATCTTTACTGAATGAATAAAACGTTAGATGGTTGGAAAAAACAAAAAATAAATAAACTATGGAATATATTTTTAAATTTATAAATCAAAGTAGATTATCATTGATATCTTTTCAAATCGCAATGATGATAATATTGAGCTTTTGAGCATCATCAAAAAATCAAAATGGCGGCCCAGTATACTCATGTTACGGAATATTGAATTTGTATGCTAGCAACTTATAGGAACTTGTACACGATGTTCCATCAGTGGAAACATGACATGACATCTCAAAACCATTCTCCGAACATGTCCAATTCGATGAAATCGTTTTGCGAAATGTATTCGACTCCTACTTTATGTTAGTACTTACGAGTAATTTTCATCGCTTGTACAAGCCTTTTCGTTATGATTTTGAGTATAAATTCTGTACTTGCCCGAATAGTCGAATTATACATATGTGGTTCTTTTGAGGTGTCGGAGGTTCATTTCAATTCAACTTACTGATGTTTGTGACGTGTTGTTTTGCAATTTTGAATCATAGCATTATTGTGTTCGTATTCAATGATATGAAAAGGTTCTCGAACTTGGTAAATCGCTTCTTTTTTTCAGTGGATTAATTTAATTGATTGATTTATTTATTTACCATTTATTTTTTTTTTTAATTTTCCAAACTTTTCATCGCTTTAATTTCTTTCGTTTTTCAATTTATTTTGTAACTGTTCACACGTTGCACAAAATCAATGAAATAACATGAAACAATATTTCAATTATCAAGAAGTGATTCGAATTTTGTCGCCAGGTAACGTGGATATGATTTCATCCCGCTCAAATGAAGACGCGGTTTTTGAATTTAGTGGAATCCGACCTTGGAAAATTGTTCCTTTCGAGTAAGTTCGCATTATTATGGATTTTTCCTACGCAAATAATCGAGTATTTATTTTTCTTGTATTATTCACGATTAAATGCTATGAAAATGTGTTTTTTGCTTGTAGAAATATTACATCATTCATGCAGTTCGTGCATTTTAACAATATACCAGAAGATATTCAACAATCTATCGAGTTTCATAGTATGCTGATTTTCACGCTTTCAGAAAAATACGGAGTCGTTAAATATTTGTAATTTGAGTAAACGTGTTTGATATCTATAATGAATTAAAAGCGGTAATAGATTTTGAATATTTGAAGCCCTTATTAACAAAAATGATGTGACTTGGCTTTTTTCGAGGATAATCCTCTTTTAACTTCTACTGGTATTTAATATCATATATTCGCGTCGGTTGTTTGTGCTGAGAAAGAAAAACAGAATCAACTTTCAGTGCGATATCGGAAATGGCAGAGCTTTTGGGCAAAAATTTCTCATTTTTATGGTGTAAAATTACCCTTATCATTGCTCTTGGCTATTAGAGAAATTTTTTGTTCATTATTTTCAAGAATCTACGTATTTGAATCGCGAAAAAATGTTTGCAATAAAATTGCGCATACTGTACGTGTAAATATGTGTTGAACATTTTTCTCTACATCTAATGAAACAGTAGCGTAAAAGAAATTACGTGTGAACGAATCCGTTTTGTTGCTTTGTAATATGACAAAAAAATGTTTGCCAACGTGCTAGATCTGATCTCCAAACCATTTGCCTCACTAATTCTTATTTATCATTCGAATTATCGTTGCTAAAAATATTTTTTTAAATCTGAAAAAAATCCTGAACAGGGTTCAAAATCCTTATCCGATTCAAATACGAAACCGGCTGAAATCCGTATAAATGCATATGCAAATCCGAATACGAAACCGAAATGATTGAAAATCCAAATCCGTTTCTACATTATTTTTGATAGAAATTTCATGTTTTATGTTTAGTAATATCATATAGTTATAATATTTTACTCCTAAACAGTAAAGGAAAAGGGTACCTTTTTGTTGAATTTTTACATGCTTTTTTTGAGATTTGGCCTTTTTGCTTTTTTTGACATAATTATGGGGCGTTGTTGCGCTGACAGTGCGATATATGGAAATTACAGAGTAGTACAATAGTACAATACCCAAAGTACTACATAATTATAATAGATTAAAGGTAAATACTGAATTAATTTTTTGTCCCAGTTAAAATTTGGAAAATTGAAAAAAAAAAAATCCAAATCCGATTCGAATCCAAAAAGATTGGAATCAAATCCGAAACCGTATGCAAAATTCAAACGGCTGGATGCTGTCACGAATTCTGAACTAAAACTGTTCAGAGGTGCTACGCTCACACCTCTTATATAGATGATGCCCCTCCACAAGTGAAAGTAGAACAGTGTAGGCAAGCAGTCCAAGTGAAACTGTGGAGTCACTGAAGTCATCTCGAACTGAAGCAGGTTTTTCATCAGTGTTCCCAAATGAGCTAATACATTTTTTTTTTAAATATTATATCAACATATCATAACACTTGTAATAAGAGTGAAAATTCAAAATGCGGATTTTGAAATTTTTTAGATTTTAACTCCAGAAGCATTTAAATCCTTCGCCAACCCTGATTCATACGATTATAATGACAATGAGAATAATGTAAATGATGAATAAGTTTTGCAGTTTGATCATAGATGTCGAAAATCGACACATGTTTGCTGCATAGGATGGGATGAGGAGAAAATGGAAAATGCCCACTTGGGCGAGGTAGCAATAAATAGATAGTACGCGTTCGCACAAAACACGATATTTTTTATGTATTAAAAGTAATAGCAGGGGTAAAATAGTACCGCCTTGTTCGTGACAAATCACTTTTAGGAAACCTATGGTAGTTTACAAATACAGTCTACGTTTTCAGATTCGTGACATGATATGAAAACGTTGCTCAGGAAATTATTTTTAAAAGATGTATTTTCTATTTATTATGTATGAAGTACGTATCTAACTAAATAAGCACGTACATATATACGTTGAAATGTAAGGTTTAAAAGAACGAACGTTTAAAACAAATTATCAGTTACAAAAACCTTTGAAGTAGAGGGTAGGTATTTAAAAAAGGATTTGGAATCGAGTTACCGATTATTAATTATTTAAAAACGAATTAGGAATACGACGAATAGGTAAGTTGCAGTCCCATTCCTTGAAGTAAAATGAAAATATCACCCACTACGAAATATGAAGCGATATGACCCACGATCACTGTTGTTGTTGGTGGTAGGTAGGTAGGTAGGGTGAAATACAATGAACATATACCTAAATAGGACGTAAAGTAAGGCTGGCTAATGTAGGTCCGTATTGCTTAGTATACTTTACTCGATTATTAACGTTGCTTGTAGGTAAGCATTATGCATGGAAGGGTAATGTATCCAAGTACATTCGACAGAAATGGAAAGAAATTTCTTTTGGACAATATTAATGAGGATATTGATTTATGTCGTAAAATAAAACTTAATAAAGAGTGAAGTAAATCTTCTATCTTCATCTTTCGCCCTTTTCCTCTCGAGCACCGATTTAACCTATGTACTCGTACTTGCTACAGTTTTCTCAATATGCTTTACACAGGTAATGGATACATTACCAAATATTGGTAATTTTGTACACTCTCACGTTTTTATAAGTATCTGCATATAGCATACCGCTGTATACTTACTACATGTTTGGAATTCGTTGTACTTATTACTTGCATAAATGTATGGGAGTATGCATTTTCCTTATTTTTTTCTCATCAAGTTATTAATTAAGATATATAGATAATACAAGTGCGCGAGCATAATGATGGCAGCTTTCTGTCTAAATAAAAATTTACAGATATGGTGGGATGGTGGGTGCATCGATTTATTTGCATATCATGTAGCTAGCGTGTGTTTCATTTGCGTGAATGATAAAAAATATTTCACAAAGATTCTGAGTTATTCTATGGTTTTACTCTATAGGTATTATCGGTATAATGTACTAAGTTGATATTCATCAATGTAAGCCTGACTCTAATGCCTTAGATTTCTCTTGTAACAGTGGTAACCCATGATCAACGAAGTGAATTCGATCCTTCTGCGTTTTTTTACGTTTAAATAAATAAATAAATAAATAAATTAACGCATATGTAGTATGTAGCTCTACCTACTTAAAAATACCTAAATGAAAAATAATAGCAATGACGATAATAACGATAATGGGTTGTACCTAATAATCTTACTTAATAATAAATATGTACGCTTATCAGACGATTAGGTACGCACAAAACAACTATAACTTTACCTTTAGTACCTCAGTGAAATCTTCCGGGTGTGGTTACCTTATCAGTTTATGTTGAAGTAAACATCGCCGATAAACCATTAATTAACAACCAAAGTAAACAAGCAAAATTATCGTATCTAAGGAAAAATTCTATCAACGTAAATATTAGCGTGAGACTTCAAGTACCTTTGCCTTTATTATTAGTGGTTAATACAGTTGCTCTCTTATGAGTAGGTGGGTGGGTAAGTAGGTAGGTATCGCATATCGAATCCAATAATGACATATCACTCTGAAAATTATTTTTCTCGAATTGGAATACTGAAATATGCTTTCATGAATTAATTTATATATTAATTGCTGGCACATAATCATCTTTCTGTGCGTTCACAACTTCTGAGAATTTGTATGCGACATCGATATTCAACCATTTGAGACTTGAACGCATAGGTATACGCTCCAGAATCAACATTTCATTGCAAATCGTGTTTTTTTTTTTTTTTTCTTTAAATTATATCGCTCTTGTTTTCAGTTCAGTGTGTACGTGTAGCTTATCCTTTCGAACGAAAAATTCGAATTTCTTGGCGTATATTGTGTACATGTACAATTTGCACATGCTTCGTTGAGTGTACTAGTTAAAGATGTTTGAAAAGTCCAAATTCTTGTATAGTTCAAGAAAGTCGTTTTGTGCTGTAAACATTTTCATTTGTGCCGCTCCTCCAATAGAGATATATGGCAAGTGTGGCTATTGAAATACAAGCCCCCTCTCATTTCATTGTTTGTCTTTTTTTGTGCCGCCAAAATTCTCGTTAATGCGACGCTTCCACCGGCCGCAAACTTCATGAGGAGCTGGAAAAAAGTAAAGTTTTTTTCCATTTTAATATTGAAAGCTGCATTGCTACTTATTATATTCTTTGAGCTATGTTTGTATGATTTTTTTCTCGGTCAAGTTTTTGTTCATGCCACCACAAATATTGTTGAGACTGTTGCCATATTGAAATATTATTAAAATCAAAAAACCTCTCTACATACTACCCCACTGTATACATGTACTTACGTTAAAGCAACTCATCGATGCGCCTCTAGCCATAGTAGCTGAACGTGGCGCTTAAGAAAAGAAAAGATGGTGGAGTGGCGTTAAGAAAGAACGCTCCACTCGCCTTTACTTGCTTTGTCGTTATAAACAAATTTCATCATTATTTATAGTAAATTGTCCTGTCTTACTTGATTTTTGTAAAAATCGCAAGAAACGAACATTATTGAACTTGTGTTTGTCTACTGTTGAAATTTTCACAACTTCTGCTTTAATTTTTTGAATTGATAGCAGAGATAAAAAATAAACAGAGTTTTTTCAGTATTCATTTGATCTTGACAAAATCAAAATCGAATGGACAGAAACGGAGTTATGAGGATTCCAAAAAAGAATTGAAGAAATCACCTCAGCTAAATTTGCTCTTTTTACATTCCAAATTGTAAGTAAATCACCAGAGATCGCTTTCGTCATTTTGGTCGAACCGAAATTTATTTATTTTTTCATTTTTATATAACAGATGTTTGTTAGATTCGCTGATGGATAAATGAGGACTGAGGAGGAGGTTCTGTTCCTCTGCCCAAGTTATCGTCTCAAATTAATTATGATAAACTTGTATACGAGTAGGTATTATGGGTACGGGTGTAGGACTGTAGTGATATTGAAAAATCAATATTTTGTGAGTACCAGCTTAATACTAATAATTACTTACGTGGAACAATTGACTAAGTATGTAGACATCGTTTACAAACTTTGAATGCTGCAGTCGCGCCAAGCACTCGACAGATATTTATACCTACATATCTATAGAACATCATTATTAACATTTTATGTGCAGATGCAGATAGTACAATATAAACATTTAAAACATTAGCTTTCGAATAGTAGGTATGGAGGTACCTCTACCTATGTGCATTGTGCAGTATACTTACATGCTGTCTATGCATAGTATGTGGCGCACGTTAGGCTTACCGCTTATCTTATTCGAAGTTTACGGAAGTACGATTATAGTATCGTACGCATTTCGCACGTTTACAATTTGAAAATATTGACTAGGTCAAGGTTACCTTCACTTGAAAACAAATCATAGTTACCTACGTGCATTCATGCGAGCGGTTAATGTATAAATGCAAGTTTGCCAACTTTTACAACTCTTGGATTCTAAACAAAAGACACAATTCTCTAATTCTTATTTGAAACTTGGCCAATTCTAAACTTGTATTCTTGTCTGTGTGTACGTATTATTGAAACGAGAATACAATAATTAAAAATGCTGTGAAATTATAGATAGGTTAGTCATCGTATGATCAGGTACATTGTTAATGCTGGGTGAATAGGTAGCGATAGAAACTACATATATTTATACGTACATACCTATTACGAAGGTTTGGAATGTATTCGTATCTATAATTTGAATCCGAAAACGACGATATAATAGTAAATTTAAATCGCGAAGTAATTTTTTTTTTATTCATTTTGTCGAAATTTACTCGATATAGGCCATAATATAGGTAAAGCTAAATGTTACAACGCCGTACAGAATATCTGATTTTACTCATCAATATTCGTATCTACGTTTGTTTCAATTCAACGGCCGAGTTATTGACTCCATTAGATTTTTATCATTTTGTGTAGAAACAGTGATTATTGGCATACTAGATTACGCAGAGTCAATGACAATGAGTATGGAACTTATTTATGATACGTATTATTCGTCAACGAACTTTTCTCTTCAGATAAGTGCGTGCATTTCTCTTCTTAAAAAACTTTGCTACCGCATTCTCTTGGATTGGTTTGTTTGCTTCTTAACATCAGATACTTTACCTTCAGTAAAACTCTAACTCTTAAGGATTGAGTGTGCAGACCTGTAGAGTTGATTTGTTGTTGAAGTCGATTCGCGTGCAACGTTTGACTGAGTTTCGAATCCGTTGCAGATTTCAAATAATTGGGAAGCGAAATGGATGTACATGTAGTGAAATTTATTTATTTTTTTGTAGTATCTGAAGTGTTATTGTAGAATTGAAAAGCTATATTTTTAGCCTCTAGGAGAGCGAAATTTCTGAGAAAAACATACTGAATTTTTATTCCAGTGAACTTTGTGTTTAAAATTCACCATATAACTTTCAGTTTTTCATTTTTCATGCGATTATGCATATATTTTTAATAAGTTTGCTCCCCTAAAGGGTGGGTTGCGCGCTTGTATTTTATAAAGTGAATTTTCTCAATTTTCCAAGTGTTTTCATTAAAATTTTCTCAAATTTTTCACTTTTTGGAAACATAACCGAAGTATTAAAATAAATTTTTAAAAAACATCGGTAGCAAATAAAATATATTTTCAAAAAAGCGTCGACAATGAAAAAAATTGGAACGAATTTTGAAAATTTCGGGTAATTCAAATCGCAAACTATAACAATGGTATGAGTAAATAAGAACTTCCCTGTAAAAATATATGGCAAAAACATTTTTCTTTACCGTACCACCAGCATCCCAGCATCTACCCTCACTTGAAAGTAACTTGTTCGCTTCGAAACGAAAACGTGATTCGTCTTTCCTCGCAACTGATTACTCTACTGCAAATTCCATCGAATAGGTAATTATGCTTTTGTATGAGAGCTTTTGCGACCAAACTTCGCAAATTGTTCGAATATACTACAAAAATTTCAGCCGAATCCGTTCGGTAGAATGCGCGTGATCCCCTGAACAAAAACGGCAACTCTACCTTATAATAATTATAGATATACCTAATCAGCTATAATACCTACCTACTTGACTCAAAACGCATGCTCCAAAAAAAAAAACAAACCGTAAAATTAACATTTTGAATTTCACTTCTTACGGTAGCAGATTTTGAATACAAAGTTTGGTAAACTTCAGGACCATGAAATACAACTTACTTAATATTATACAGCAACTCAAAAATACAAAAAAAAAAAAAAAAAAAAACGTAAGCAGCCATGCCGCATTACTGAAGCTTAGTTTTTAACTGGAGCTTGTTTTGATTTAGTAATAACAACTTGCTTAACCGTTCATGGCTACAGGCCACACCCAATACCAAGTCTGAAAACCTCTACCCTAACCCTTCCAAAACCACATAAGAAGTTGAATTTGGAACAAACGTAGTATTTCTTGCCATAAAATAATCATTTGAACACACATTTTTCAAATTAGAACAACTTGAGGCTCTTCAAATCCTTATGATCCGCCATTTTGGATCCATTTTGATCCAAATTCAAGAGGTCATATTCTGGTCACGAACTAACTTCACACACAAAATTTCACCTCTTTAACTTGATTTGGTGGAGAGATATGGAAGATTCAAGAAATTTCACGACTCAAAACTCCCTCAAAAAGCCGTTTTTTGATCTAACTCCTCTCAATATGCGCTTAGGAAGCTGAAATTTGTATATGTTAGTGTCCGTGACTCACTCTTTCATATGAAATCAAAAACAAAAAAATTGAGGTATTCACCCCTTCTCCAACTCCCCTCAAAATTTGAGTGATCCGCCAATTTGAAATTTTTCGAAAAAACAAAAAAGCAATTTTGCGCATTTTCAAGAAGAGTCTCACCGAATTTTGAGCGAATTTTATCCACACCCGCCTGCGCAAGGCGTGTGACACAAAAAACGAAATTTCCTCCAAAACAGGTTTTAACTCTCCTCAAAATACACTTAGAAAGCTGAAATTTGGATATGTTGATGTCCGTGACTCACTCTTTCATACGAGATCAAAAACGAAAAATTTGAGCTATTTGCCCCTTCTCCAGCCCCCTCAAAATTTGAGTGATCTGCCATTTTCAAATTTATCGAAAAAACAAAAAAGGTTGTTCTGTGCATTTTCAAGAGGAGTCTCTCATCAAATTTTGAGCGAATTTTGTGAATACCCACCGGCGCTAGGTGAGGGCTAAAAAAATATATACTATAAAGCTGCAAGAAAAAAATACCCGAAAAATCAAAAAAAAAGTCCTGTGCTCTTACTATAATAGCTAGAGAGCTAATTTTTTTCTTTTGTTACATTCCTTATAAAATTTCCTCTTAGGGAAAACAGCAAGCTAACCGAATCAAAATATTTAAAGACCCCAAACTTTGAGCTTAACTTTGACAAACTTTTAAAAGTTTTAGTTTTTTGACTCTAACTTGGCCCCAAATATATCTACAAGCTTCATTAATAGCTCATTGGAAAAAATGTTTTATAACAATTTTATCTCTATTTTGAATTTTTTTATCCATTTATCAGCATTAGAAATTTTTTGCACCCAAAATTTCTTTAGATGCTTTTTCAATTTTACACTTCATCTTATTTTTTTCAGCCTAGAAATTTTTTCTTCAATTTTTTGCCAACTTTGAAAACTTTTTTCAATAAAATTGTGGCGTTAAAAAATGTTTCCAAAGTTCAAATGAATATTGACTTTTTGATATAAAAAATAAATATAATTGAAAATAATTTTGAAAAAAGCATTCAAAGAAACAAAACTGTAAAGATTTTTGGTTGAAAAAATACTGACAAAAATTTTTGGCTCGAAATGAAATTTGAGAAAAAATTAAACAGAAAAAATTTTGAGAAATTCAGAAAAAAGATTTGAGTTGAAAAAAATCTTGGAGATTTAAAAAAATTTGGAGAAGATTTGGAGTTGGAAAAAATATTCAGAATTTGAAAAATCCCAAATTTCATTTTTTTATGCTGTGTTCGATTATAATAAAAAGAAAAAAAAAACATTTAGTTGAATTAATTACAAAAATTAAATAATTTATTCAAATAAATCACAAAAACGAAATCATTTATTTCAAAATAACAGTATTTATACCAAGTCGCAATTTTTATTTAAAAAACAAGCATGTTTAAGGTATGTGATGAGGAATGTCTTCACAAAATGATTATTTTTTAAGAAAAAGTTTTTTTTTTTTTTTTCAGAAATATCGAAGCGTTACTAAAAAAAAAAACCCTGAAAATTGGCCGATTAATCGATTACCTATTTCTTAAAATAATCGACTACTTTTAGTAATTGATTAATCGATTCTTGCAATTATTTTTACCGATTAATCGATTATTAATCGCCCAAGACTATAACTTAAAGTTAAGCCGTTTCCACTGCTCACTAAGCCAATAATCCACCGATTTTTTCTGTGCATTGTATACCTGCTATATGTCTGTACTTTTTATTAACTTAAGTTGAATTTTAAAAAATGAATAAAGGAGGGAAGGGAAAAAGATACAAAGTGCAGTGTTGTTTGTGTGATGAAATTTTTAACGACGACTACAAAAAGAACATGAAAAAACTGCGCATGAAGGCGTTTATTTGTACCTAATTATTTTGTAATTTACACCATTTCTCAAAATTAAAAAAAGAAAAGAAAAGTTGTAAATTTTGTCAAAAAAGTTGGGAATTTTAATTACAAAAAGTTGAGATTTTTCAAAATTGACATGAATGAAAATTTCGCATGGCATAGCACTAAAGCTGATAGAGATATTCACAATAGCACTATTCCTATATCCACTGCCTATAACAGTTATGCACCTTTTTTCCAGAAATATTATAATTAGGAATACGCGACTGGGCCGCGCTGCTCCACATGCGTAGATGTGTGTACTCATGAAACGGCGTATTACCGATTTGTTTACATTTTTCGCAGCGTTTATGAAGTAAAGTAGGTAATGGTAGTACATGGCAGTGCGCGTACTACGTAGAATAACCTTGGCCTTCGAGGCTTCGATGCAACCTACGTACACCGCACCGTTTACTTGTTCGATTTGTTATACGTAAGTATGCACTTTGCGTACGTAATGCACATACAGTATACCACTACAATAAACTCTGTATATGTGCGAGTGCATCAGTGCATGAGTGCAATGCAGCTTAAGTATGCTACCGTACACCGTAGTGTATGTACTAGCACACATCGCGTCCCGTCCCATACATGCGTGGCCGATTAATGTTTCAACTACTAAGGGCACGAGACGAGAGCGGACGCGGAATTTAATTTATTACCTAAGCGTTGCGTTTTCGTCCCTTGCAATTTCCTGATTCGTTTGGCGACGGTTTTACGCTTTTTTTCTCGAATCTTTGTACGACTGAGAGGCATCGACGAGGTGATCGTGCTAACTTGCTCTCTTGCTCAGTCGCTACAATTTTATAATGCGACTGCCGCGCCGGCCTGCCACCATTACATTAACGCCAACTACTCACATTCGAGTACTACGATTTATATGTATTACAAATGTACATACAGATATTTATTACGAATTCTTCGTATGGTATTCGAATTGACTTACCTACTTCAGTACCTAACTACCTATTTACAAATAATTCGAGGCACAAGTTTGATTTAATATTGGGTTGCGATATCGACTGTGCATATACGCACGTATGATGGACTGCTAACCCTTACGAGGGAGGGGCCCAAGGTGTGATAACACTCCGATAACGACCAAACAAATATCACTTCGTATTCAAAATTTCAGCCGCATTAAATGATTTGGTAGAATGGTTTTCAGAATTTCAAATGTATCTATACGTAGGTATGTTATTTTTCGTCATTTATTGCTATGAAGCAAAATTGCGAACAAATGCGAGTAATTCAATTCGCTTAGCAGCAATACATCATCTTTTTTCGTTCATTATCAGTATTTAAGCCGTAGAACTAGTTTTTTCATAAGGTAGAGAAGAATCGGGTAAATTTTGAGAACATATTTAATAAACTTCAGTAATGACGATTTTATGGCATAAATTCGGAAATTGGAGTGTCACACACTTCGTATCCAAATTTTCAGAAGGAGATGCAACGTAAATTGCGTGAGTAGCTGAGTACTGAGTACTGAGTTTTGGAAAAAACAACTATAACTTCGCAAAACGCCTAATGTATGTACTTTATTAACCACCCCGATTTACGGTGGTATTCGTATATAAGTGACCACCACCTCCCTTCCCCTCATCCTTCTTCGCAGAAAAAAAAAAAGAATTGGATATGAGATGTGACACTCGAATTTTAGCGATCACACCATAAATCGTTGTTAATGGAGCATACACGCATTACGTGTTTTCCAAAGTTACGTATAATCACTGCAATAAAAAATGAGATATTTGAAAATTTGAAAAATTCATAGTTCATGCCTTTCCCCAAATCATTTAAAGCAGTGGAAATTTTGAATGTGAACGACCTAGACATGTACTTTCGAATGCTATTTGATTGGTCGAAATCGGAGAGTGTCACACCTCAGGCCCTTTCCTTGTTAGTTGAAATGGTATCAACTTCATAGATACTTAAGTATATAATTAAATGCGCTTGCTAATGCGCGTGTGTTAAAATAGAACATGCCTTGAGGCATGAAACTAGAAATCGAAATCACAAGTGCGCTTGCGCTGATTGAATATCTACACACGTTAGATTGGTTCTTTAAAGTTATGCATTGTTTTCAAGTTTTATACCTCAAAACCATATGGACTCATTATGCGCGGATTACAACGGTAGGTATCTTGAGATGAAAATCGTAACGGGTGAAGCAAAAATAAAGTAAGTATGCCTCCTGGTTGCACATTTCCACTGCGCATGAGCCGAACTCCGTAACTTTTGATTAATTACTTGTGTTCACTTGGCAACACTGATTCTTGATAAAATTGACTGAAATAAATTTATGCTCTGTTTAGAAGTAGGCAATTTTACGCTGAGGGGTGCAAAGATCAGTTGGTTGCACGGTATAATGAAGAACCTTTACGTTTGGTAGGAATTTTCAATAAAACTAATGATTACTGGCTAGCAAAGAGAAATTTTATGTTTTAGGCAGTACCCTTCTCAACGTGGACAGACAATAGTATATACCTCTATAGTCGATGGTATGCGAGGAGGAGAATGAGGAGGCACGAAGGCGGTAAAGAGAAAAAAATCAAAACTGCTACAAATGCAGTTTGTTTTCAGGGCAATTCAAAGAGGAGTCTGTGATTAGAAATTCTTCGCCATTTCACTCGTATCAACGAATTTTAAATGTTTAGCTACGTCCAACAAGTGTTCGCTATTATTATCAAATCGATAATGTTATACTTTATCATCAGCCAATCTCGTTCTAGCATTGTTTACTTCTAACTTATTGGTCATTTAGCTTCTCAAGTTCATCACGTAAGGTGAACATACGTACTTGACGAATTTGATGATGGTGATATCGAATGTGTTGTGCGCAGCACCGCAGGTGATTGCCATTTTGATCCTAGAATACCACGCATGTTCGGCATTATACGATAAAATTGTCGCAAGACTGCTTTTAAGCTATCGTAAGTCCTTTGATAGCGGAAGAAGCGCAACACAACCCCGCCTCGGCAACCTTAAGGGAAGATGTAGCGCCTTGAAATCTCTTGTCCAATATTTTGCATATTTGGCTTCTGAAGGGGCATCAAACACATTAGGTACTTATGAATTTTTAACTTTTATTGTTCGATTGATGGATCTAATTTCTTGAAAAAGCATTCAATGTGATGGTACTTTCTGTCCTACGTTGAATCTTTCGGGCAAGGTTTTTTTTTTTTGGTTTTTGCCATTCTATACTTTTTTTAATAGCATCATCGATTAATAAAGGTAGGCACGCTCTATTTCTTTACATTTGAAATTTTGAATCTCTAGAAAAAAGAAATCAGCCAACATGTACTTATGTGAATTTAAGATGAAATAATTTCGTGAAGCGGTGTGATGTTTTAGGGTTGAAGAATGTAAAAAATATGATTTCAGGCGGTGCTTCACTTGCTGTGATGAGTGGATAAAAAAGGGGAAAATGAGAATTTCTTCGAAAATACATAGCGGTAAAATGGATTAAATAAATTCTGTAGCGATTTTTTACTTACCTATTTCATTCACTCCCTGTTTAAAATAGCGTAACCGTCTAGTTTTTTTTAAATTTCTCAGCAAAAAACATTGCCAAAAACGCAAAAAATGATCTTTTTCGAATTCGCCAAAATGTTCTAAATTACTGTCTCAGAGTCATAGACAGCTGATTGCGATCAATGGGATAATGAGGAAGATTTTAATTTGTTTTCGCCCAGTTATACATTCATTTGCTGGTTTGCAACCAAAACCAGCGTAGATTGAATGGCAAGTAGGTCAATTTTTTCTGGAAACGTAAAAGTTCGTAGACGAAGGTTCAGCTTGCTAATCGTAATTGGGCGGGCTGGCTTGACGTCAGCCCCCCATCATGTTCATTTTGAGGCGGCATATTTACGGCATAACGTGACGCAACCTGAGCACAACTTTTGTATGAAATTGGTAGCCGGCGCCAACATTGTTGTCACAAAGTATGATTCATGAAAGGGGAACAATGAGCTATGCTACCGAAGTGCATAGTCCTAACTTGCGCAGATTGCGAAGACTGTCGTGTACCACGATTCACGCAAAGAACATAAGTAGCTTCATCAAGAGACTGTATCACATCGAGGGATGAAGAGAGATACACAAAACCACGTAGTGAGGACTCCCTTAACTTCAGCTTTGTTAGCTTTACATTAGGTTTTCGTACTTTTTTTTTTTAATACTGTAAACCTTAATAAAACGTATTGGAACGCTATTTGCTCCACACTAGCATCGTTTTTTCAGCTCTCCTGGATTCCAGGAATTTATTAAAACACACACGCAAAAAAAAACCTTTTGAGGACTCACCAAAAATCTAAAGTCTCCAGCAAATAAACTGTGAAATTTGTATACACAGCGAAATACTTAAAACGTACTCCGTATCCATGCAGACATTGCAGACATACATATCATATGCATACGATAGTGGTCATTGGCTAGTCAACTGCTAATGGTTTGAAGACTGAAACTTGAAATTATGAGGTGCTAGTTTCAAAACTTGGTGAACTAGTGGACTGTAATAGCTTGGTTTTTCGTTGAAAATTCAGCTAAAAAAAACGGATTTCGTTCCGGTAATTATGAACTTTGAATTTCGTCTTACGTAATCGGTCGAGCTGTGGCAGAGTGGTGCAGTGCAGTGCAGACTTTGCACGACGACGCGACGCTTTAATGTGAGGCACAGTTGAAGAATTTATCGCTCGACTGCGTCACCATGAGTGACAGCAGGCATCTGGCCCAGAAACGAAACGAACCGTTTCCTTCACTCTCTCTTTCTCGCCTTTATTATTTTATTTTATTTCATTTTATTTTATTTCATTTTACTTTATCTACTCATTTATTTGTATTTATATGTTTACCAACCAAACAACTTTGTTAATTTACCTATACAGTATACCTACTCGCTATTGTATTATACAGCGTTGTAGTAATTAATATAAGTACTTGTAGTGCTTACTACTTATGATTATCTATATTCTTTCGCTTGTAGTTGTACTCACCATGCGCACAGCTCTGAAAGTACGTACACTTGCCGCTGCGCTATATACCTCTATACGCCTTCAAAATTGTCGGACTAGAGTTAGATGGTACCTACGACTACGTAATACGTGTTTCCATTACATACAGTGATACCTGTACTAAGGGCTAGGTACGTTTAGGAGCAACTTGCTTACCATTACTGCGTCACCAACACGTAGGTAGTAAACTATCTATTCCAAGTATAGGTACTCATCTACCTACTTAGGTAGGCAACTGTTACACATAAGTTAGGAATGCAGTTGTGTCAGCTATACTTTTAGTAGGTACGTGCAGAACTCTAAGGTATTATACGCACATAGTTATGTTATACCTAAAGGTAGTCAGTCAAGTACTGGAATTTAATTGTCGACAATGTCCATTGAAGCTGAGATTTTTTCCAAATTCTGAACTTTCGTTACAAAGATAGGTACTTAATCACTTACTATAACTCTAGTACGCAGGTCGAAAAGACAGTTTTGAACTTACGCAAGCTTTACGAACAGCCGAGCTGAAGTTAATGTCAAATAATAGATAGGTATCAACATTATTTTTCGATATGGCAAGGTGGCAAGGGTGGGCTCTTCAAATCTTTGCGTTTCAGGCTATGCGTTGTTATCATTTTGGAATTTTGGTAAAATTCACTTTTGTACAGGTGCAGAGGTAGGGATATTGCTATTATGCTTTTCAGCGCATCATCAATTTATTGCGTATGCAGTATTTATTTCAGAAATCAGCTACATGGTACCTAGTACATATCTACAAGCAAGTAGTTAGAAGTACCTATCAACTATACGTACATATGAGCGGTCAAGAAGTTGGACTCGGCGCTAGCGCCATACACTGTATACGTGGTATAGGTAGGACTGCGCATTACAGTATATGTATAATTATGTATGTACGTTAAGTATATTTTGTACTAGTTTGTTCTGGTATGAAGTTGAAATTCATTTAATATCAACCGCGTTGGATAAATACATATAATAACGCTCGTCAAAGTCAGTTATTCATCATTCGTTCGTTTAGCGCGCTGCGCAGCGTGGGTGATCAGCTGTAGATACGTACGTATTATATACTATTATTTCGCTTCCTGCGAAATGCGAATGCGCAAAATTAAGTGCGATATCTCAATTTCCATCGCATACGTAGAACATACACGGCCAATGAGCCAAACGACTCTTTGTCATACCATAACGCGAGTAAGAGTGAATGCGAAGGTAGGCATACTTGAGTAGTGTGCGCAGCTGGGAAGTTGATATGAGATTTTGCAGCAGATACGCTCAATACATATACGTTTACTCGTGTTTAAAGTTTTACTTGGTATCGTTTATTTCAAGCCATTCGGCTGAGGTACGAAGAAAGTGTGAACGATTTTTTAGCTACATCGGCGGAACATGATGAATAACACGCTGGAGCAGTCTCCATTCATCTTCATTTCAACATTTAAAATGAATATGAAGTACCTTGATGATCATAATTACGCACAACAGAGTGCATAGCTGCGTACTGTACAATGTACTCGTATGCGAGTACACTGTATCTATCTAACCGATTTTAACACTGCCGAGCGCAAAATTCCCATTCATGAAAACAAAAATCACCTATATGGCATAATGAATAATTTAAGAGTTCGATAACTCAAATTCTATGATTTGAATAATTTTTTACTGGTGAACTGATTGATTTAAATTCATTTCTTCTAAAATCAGTGTGGCAAAATTAACTGGAATGAAACGTTGAAAGTTTGCGAATTAAAATCATAGAGAAACGCGATGATTTACCTATGTGTTACTTTCTTAATCCAGTAACAGTAAATGAAAAGAAATAAAATAACGAACTCTTTTTTGAGGATGAAGAGAATTTGGCGCTTGGGGTGTTGAAATCAGTTGGACACAGCGTATATAGGAGATTAATGTAGGTACTAAGACGACGTAATAGTACATACATACAGGACTGTAGGTACTCGTATACATACATATACACTACGTATATAATGCGAACGCGTATATCACCTATACCGTAAACGTACGTACGATATACCGTAGTATTCTCGTATATTATATTTTTGTTAGCCGTTTGATTGTTGGTACGCATGTAAAAGCAGCGTTTACAATATGGTAAAGCTTAAGGTTTTTGATCAATAAATTATCGGACTAATATTATTCAATAGTTCGAGTACGTGTACGTACTATAGTATAATATCGGATCGTAAACACTTTGCGACCTTAATTAGACCTTGATTTATTTTAAAAGCCATCCGCTAGCCTTGTACGAGGAGCCATTAAAACTGCAGTAATGCAACTTTAGGTGCGTCGTATTTTAACCCAACACTTGGACGCATGCGCGTTTATAACATATGCGTACAATTGAGAGAGAAAAAAAAATTCAATCTCGAAGGAGCATTGTTGTATGAAGTGCATACCTATTATGTACATTTATGACGACTTGAATTACATTTTAGACGAATTCTTCGCAAATTTTAGCTAGTACATACACTACATGAATACATAGATATGCCTTCAAGTACTACTTAAGGTTTACAGTATAAAAAAAAAAAGTACGAAAACCTAATGTAAAGCTAACAAAGCTGAAGTTAAGGGAGTCCTCACTACGTGGTTTTGTGTATCTCTCTTCATCCTCGATGTGATACAGTCTCTTGATGAAGCTACTTATGTTCTTTGCGTGAATCGTGGTACACAGTCTTCGCAATCTGCGCAAGTTAGGACCGGAATGTCCCTTAGGTCAGAGATACGGGCAATGTTGAAGTCCTAAGAATTGTTTGAAAAGTTTTTTCCGTCCAAGAAATTTTTATGATATAGCTATATGGAAGGTTGGAGGGCTCAACGTAAAAAATTTGGGACAACCTGGTGAATCTGTTGAGCCTATTTCGGAAGCCAGCACAGATGGCACTAACATAATTCTTTCTCTTAATGTCCGCTCTTTTCGTTATAATTTTTATCATTTTGGAAATATTTAGGACACGATGAAATATACCTAAGGGGAATGTTACAGAGATGTGATACTCATCCGATTTCGAATAAACAAATATCGTTAGAAAGCCCACTCTTAGGGTACTTCACATTCACTCTGGACAAATTTTCAAATATCTTACTTTTGTCATTCTCTATTATGAAGCGAAATAACGAGCAAATGTGAGCGATTTAGTTGATTTAGTAATGATAATGTTGTCAGTCATCGCTAATACCTAAGCCCTACAAATAGTTTCCAAATACCATCATAAATTGTGTCCAAGTCAATTAAAGCAGCTACAACTTTGCGAAAGGTCTAATGTACTACATTATCAACGAGTTATGCCATACCTCTTATCCATTTCTTTGAGGGGGGAGGGGGTGAGTGATGGCCACTTTGCATACAAAGGTCAAATTCAATTTTGAGACGTGGAACGCGATGATTTTTTATCACTATAGTCAGCTGATAGTTCCCCCTTTTCAATACCTACCTATTATAGAAAAGCAACGGTGGCGCTCTCGTTCATATAACCCAAGTTTCATTTAGCGGGCCATCACTTATGCATAAACTCCAACACAAATCTGGTCCAATTAAAAAAAAAAAAAAAAAAAAAAAAAAAACACCTATGCACAACTTTCAGCATACTCCGTTAACGACATATTGTGAATAAATGAAGAAATTTCCTCTACGGATTAAGAAGGGAGTTGTACGGTTCATGGTTGTGGAAGTAGAAATTTATGAATTCATTGGCTTTTTGCAGTTTCTGGTTTTTATGTTGAGAGATTAAAAGCGAGTTGCTTGACTGATCGGCGAGAAAAGTGATGAAGATGGAGGCTGTTTCCTACAGTCATTTGTACATAGTACGAGCACTTATATAAGCTAGAGAAGGGATAGATTCTTATATTTTGTCTAACATAAAGTCAAGTGGTAAAGGATAGTACATGTTTAAATTACGAAGAAGTTGATTTAAACACCTACAAAAAAAAAAGAAAAAGGAAGCTCCGGGGTGGGGGGGAGGGGTTAGACACCCACACCCGACTATTCAGTTGATACGTACGCGTACCAAGAAAGAAAAGTGTTGGAGTTACTTCCACTCGTTACATTATTTAATTAGAGAAACAACTAAAAAAACCTCTAACGGTTAGACACCCCAAACCTTTTCCCCATAAAACTGGCAATGATAACATAATAAGAGTTAAACTACGTTTTCTATGTCAGAAATCATTTTTAAAATTGCTTAAATGAATTTTAAAGCTGGTAAATTCATTTTGACTGCATTTGAAAAAAGCAGTTGAAAATAACTGGAAAAGAAATTCTTGGACGCTGCCTATATCAATTTAATGCAAAAATTTAAGGTTTTATAAAGATGTACTCGATGATGAATGCTTAGTACCTACTATTGGATTGGTTGAAAATATATTTTTGTACAATTATGACATGACGTTAGGATAGGTGTAGGCCGCAGGAGCAGTACTTAATGGGGTAGACTAAAACACTAAATACCACTGGACACTGCCTCTTAGCCTCTACCATGGTAGTGCCAGTGCCAGTGCCAGTGGCATGCCACTGCCCGCATACATAATAATGTTAAACTGGGGAAAATCTGCTGACGCTGTCACGCGTTCATGTTAAATAATACCTATGTTACGCTGCTAATACGGTAACTGATAACAATATCATCGAAAGTATGTTAGTAGCTCGAACGTGTTACATGTTCTCCGACGCACTCCGCCACCATCGGTCTTAGTCGTCGTCGACGTTGTAGCCGCTGTCGCCCTATCAACCGCGCATAAACGAGCGTGCAACATAATATTAAACGTATAATCATTACCTCACGTAGGTACGCATACTTCAACGCTGCCTCTTTCTCTTACATAACTCGGCTGCGTTGGATTCGCAGTCGCACGGTAAGTTGATAACCTGTCATATAGCCGAGAGCCGAAATATTTATTTTTAACGATCGCCGAAACTTCTCTTAAGTGATACGCGCGACGCGGAGCGGAGCGGCGCACGTAACGTCGCACACTCTGAGAACGGATACCTAGCTACCCAGTGCCTAACTGCCTAGTGCCTACCTACGCATTAAGTTGGGACTTCTTCATAATAATGTTACTTCCACCATCTCTTGGAGAATTTCGACTTTTATCGTCTTACCTTTTGCGAGGAGATAGATATGTTATATCGTTTGCCCAAATTTGTCCCAAATGTACTCATACCAGTTTGATCAAATAACAATCATAATATGAACTATGTCGACTATAACCGAGTGTTTCGTATTTGCGCATAGCTTACACTTGTCTCATATGGCTACATAATTATAATTATACATTATTACACGATCTCAACAGAACTCGGAACTCTCATCAACCACATCTTGGACGAAGGTGTGTGTTAAAGTAGTTGCGGTTGCGGGAGCGGGCTTTGCAGTTTGCAAACCCGGAAATCCCGGCTCCAGTCGTAGGAATTTATTCCATTAATCTCAAAGCACACTCTATTGTTGGCTTATTCGTCCTTTCTTCAACCAATCCTAGTTGAAGAAAAGGACCCCCTGAAGGGTTTGTGAGCCATGCTATGTCGCACTGCAATAAGTGCTCCATCTGAGGACTTGGAATATAGTAGGCAGGAGGTGAAACGGAATATAATTTTAATGATGGAATTTGCGTGGCGCCGCGCCGTGTAAGTGTGGACGCTCCAAAAACAAAGCCTTATTGACACCACTCGACTCGTGTGTTAACTGCCGAGCAGATCTAATATTATTAGTTGAAACTCCTAATGGGACTTGATACCCCTATAGGTGTTGATGAGTTGTGAGGTAAAATAGGTTACAAATGGACAAAGTGTGCTGCGCTTGCGTAACCCAGTAAACTCGAAATCGAACATGATGTCTTTTTCAGCGCTACTATAACAATTGATTATGCCCCTGCACCCAACTCAAGTACGGTCATGCGTACAGTTATTCTACGCAACTCTGCACAATATTATGAACAACTGAAGAATTTTCCTCTGCAGTTTTTTTTTTTTTTTGGAAGGAGTCCTCATTCCCAAAGGTACCGTTGGGTGAGGGAATTGTATTGAAATAAAGAGTAGTTTATAAGTTACATGCGCCTATCTACAGGACTTTTACGCAACTAAAATAAAGGTAAAAATAAGTATAAAATTAAACTAACAATTGTAACTTGACGCTAGTTTAATCTAGATATTCACCGCTTGGGCACGTAGCGGAATATCTACATGGGAAATTGAAGAAGAAGAAATTTAAAATAGGAATAGAATATAGTCAAAAGAGGGGTAGCTAAGTTAAAAGAAAAAGAATTTTTAGGCCATACCCCAAAGCCCCCACCCCCAGAAGAAAAAACCAACACCAGATTAAGAAGAGATTTGTACGGTTCATGGTTGTGGAAGTTGAAGTTTATGAATTCGTTGTCTTTTTGAAGTTTCTGATTTTTATGTTGAGAGATTAAAAGCGAGTTGCTTGACTGATCGGCGAGAAAAGTGATGAAGATGGAGGCCATTTCCTACAGTCGAGTTATTTTCTTCATCGAAGTACGAGTACTTATAAGCTAGAGAAAGGATAGATTCTCATATTTTGTCCAAAACTTTGATAGATAGTTGGAAAGGTCGATAGATTGAACGAATTGATGCCGAATTCATTATTGCCTTATTTTGCAAACATGAAATGCATCTGTCTAATTTTCAGGCAATAATTCACGCTTTCCAAAATACATTAATGGTCGTATTCGAGCTCGAAATTGAGGTTTTCAAAAAAAGTGTTCCTGGTCCTCGCAAAGGTTTAGCTGAATCATAGCTACGGTTGAGCGTTGAGAAAACATATTAGAGTGTACTGCGACGTACGCGTCAGTGGCGTCGCTAAGGGGAGGCCTGAGGGGGGCCTGGCCCCCCTAAAAAACTTCTGGCCCCCATTGAAATTCCTAAGAATAACCAAATTTTTCACTAAATAATATTTTTAATTTATTTTTTTATTTTATACCATTTATACCTGCTTACTTACGTTTTTTGAAGTTCGAAGAAAATAATAAATTTATTTTTACTAACCCTTGTACGATTTTTTCACATAAAAAAATTATTAGACCCCTTCCCAAAAAAAACACATATTTTTAATACGAAAGACAAGAAAAATCTTAAATTCTTGGCCCCTTTTGTGCCCCCCAATTTTTAATCCTGTGGCGACGCCATTGGTACGCGTACCTGGTCAAACTGTGCGACGTGACGCTACCTACGTACATATAATATTATAGCTAACCGTACGTGTATGATGTACTGGTAGCTATAGGTATCTCCTGTCTACTCTCGTGAGAAAAAAAAAATGCTTCGAAGAAACAATGCCGCATTCAAAGCATATTTGTTCTTCGTATTGTGTAATTCTTACATTATTTACTATTGCGTTGGTGTACATCTATACTACATATACGTACGAGTATATTGCATTGCTAGTTTGCTACCCTTCTTCCTCTCTGACCCGTTCGCTTTTTTACCCATTATTACATTTTATACTCGCTTATTTTTTCATTACAGTGTATTTTACTAATTTTATTTTAATTTATATTCATTCGTAATTAGATCGTCAACGCACGATCTAATCCTTCGCAATGAACTTTGGCACATTCGCGAAATTTTCGAGCCATGGTGGCAAAAAGCGCTGTTTAGGCTTATGCTAGGCTAGCCATGCGAAACGTAAGACCCATAATACTGTTTGTAGGAGTTGTAAAAGTAGAATATGAGATAAGATGTGCATGTGCCCATGCTTATACGTATCTTTGCTCGTAAGTATTGTATGAGTGTACGAGCAATGAACGTATTCACCAAAATCGGTCAGTGGAGTAGGTGAAAAGTCGTATAGAACCGGTTTTGTCAGGAAACTACAAGACGTAAGTATAATGTAATCGAAAGTAAACGTACGTCACGCAACTGGTTTAATTTAAAAAGAAAAAAACAAACCGATTCGATGCATTCCTCAAACTCTGCATTTTCATTGAAGAAAATCTTCAAACCCATACGATGCGTGTATAATGCATAATTATGCGCATTTACTGCGTGCAATAATTTACAAAAGTACGCGTCGTGTACACGAAGACGATCCTCATAATTAATTATGTAAAATAGGCTAAATCCCTAAGAAGTTTTAAAAATGTTTTTTTTTTTTTTTTTTTTTTTTTTGTCCATTGTAACGATCCAAGAGAAAAAGAAATTTATCAAATTTGATCAAGATAATTACTAAACGCATAACGTGTATATTATTATGATGAAAGTAATGAAATTAAATATAAAATCGGATAAAATGGAATCTGGTAGTTTTTGGATCAAATTAAATAACTTAATTGTATCATCTAATTTTTGTCGGAATATACTATTAAATTTCATCGAATTCGATCGACTTGAAATTTATAAGATCAGATATAGCAAGTCAAGTACGTACATATATTATATCTGGTCATTTAGTTGATGAAATTTCACCTAATTTCATTAGATCTGATGAATTTCGTTGAAATTTGATCTATTCTTTTTTCTCACGATAGGTGAATGCTATATGTGCTTCTTACGTGTGATCATGGTTGAATTTTATTCGGTGACTAGAAGGCGTACAATTATGTAGTATGCTAGTATGCCTAATTATCTATCGCCGAAGGCACAGAACATTTGTGGTTTACGTGAATAGTGAATAGCAGCCAAACGAGTATCAATACACTCGAATCACAGTAAAGTGCAAAAAGTCGATTATCGAAAGTTTAGAGTAAAAGATTTTCAGTAAGTGTCATGTCGAATTGCGCGTACCAGTCTATAAGAGTGTACGAACGACTATTACGTAATAGTAACAGATAGATATATAGATGGATAGATGGATGGATAGATAGATAGGTACCTATCGTTGTAGATGTAGCACGTCGCATGTAGCTAAGACATCGTGTTTGGAGAAGCCAATGAAAGAAAAGGAGCGAGGAGGCAAAGCCAATGGGGGAACGTAGCTGCAGCGACCAGTGAGCGCCAAACTTGACTAATAAGTAATGACTTCGCTCTTCACTCTTCGCTGCGTGAAGAAACGCAAACGAAAACGAAAGGAACGGTGTGGTGTGTGCTACATACCGACGCGACTTCTTCCAGTAAAAGAGAAAGTGTTAAATAATACTATAACAATAAAACGATAATAATCGACCGGCTTGCGCTGCGCCTGACAATCAAGGACGCCGACTAAGCGATTCCTTAAATTAACTTTCGTAGGTACCGCTTTCTGTAACGACGACTTTTGTTCTTCCTTCGTACGTTATTCGCCGCTAAACCATCCGTTTATCAATTTCTCAGAGTGCTGACACAAGCATATTAATTTCGCAGTTAATCGGCTTTTTCCGAATCGTACAGCGGTAACAGGTATGTAGTCCAGTGCAAAATAGGTCGACACCTGATGCGATGTCGTCCGGCAATCTATGATCGCATACATAGCGTCAATTTTATAAGAATTCGTATCACCCCTATGTGCACATTTCTATGGCAAATCGATATACAAAAATTTTTCATTAGGCTCAGCTTGAAGGTATATCTATAAGATGTTCATAAGACATGCATCAGCTCAAAATGGTGTTTTTCGTCTATTTATTTGCTATGTAAGAACTGAAACAGGATGTCTATCAGCCATCGTCGAGTCGGGTGCTATGCATATTATGCATATGCATACATACGATTATACATTAGTGATTTTCGACTCGCGCAGCCTAGACCGCCTTTAAATCGTTCAAAATCAAGCAATGAAAAAAAAAAAAGTTAAAGAAAGAAGAGAAAAGAAAAAGGTTACAAAATACAAGATCAATCTGCTACCTACGTTTTGCTCAGATAGCCTATTCCATTTGTAGAAACAAAAAAAAGCGTTTGCTTACAAAAATTCTCTTATTCGATAACGCTACTCGACCAATTTCAGCGCATGTCTTATTTCTGAGAAGCTTTTTGCCCGATGCGGTAAGTGGAAAATTGCACATAGAAAGCCAGGGCTCCATGCAGTCAAACCGCCCGAAAAACAACGAGCCCCAAGACTTTTCGACGTCGGTACAATTTTATGCTTTAATCACTGACGTCATCATTTATCACAATTTCAATTGGAAAAGTAAAAATACGCTTTGAAGTGACATTTTTGAGTTTTTCCGCGAGTAAAAATGGGAAAACGGCGCTTATGCGTTCATAATTGCGCCATTTGGAGCAAAAAATTCCATCACATAGTTTTTGAGTTTTTGAGGTTTTTTTTCCCCCATTTTTCAATCCTCATCTGGATCCGAGCACCAGAAGTACTGTATATACCTACACTATATAATTATATGTGTACCTGTTTTATTATAAATGTATTTTTTTATTTTTTTAAAATGTACAGATCGGCCAAAACTTTGCTCCTCCCTAATCACCCTAGAAATGATACTTTGGGCAATTTGACCGTATAGAACGTCGGTTTCTAGTATCCACTACCCATCTACCATACATCATATAGGAAATTTTTCAGAAGCAAGGAGTGATCTGAAATTTGACGTATGCGTGTATTCTACTGTGTAGGTATCTAGGTATTTTGCATAAGTACATACCGTACATTATGTGTTTCCTCGGTATCTCTATCATGCACCGCTGCTATTTAGTAGTAGCTATAGTACCTGCAGATTATTTATACGTATACAATGCAAAATCAGTGACGATAAATTAACAAGGTGATAATGCATATTATAGGGATACACATAAACATAGTTTTTTACCTATCCACGTATTTGCGTACTAAATGCTGTGTTTACAAAATCACTCGAAAAAAAAAATTAATAATACTGGGCTCCTAAAATGCCTAAAATTACGTTAGTGGGTATAATGCATCACGTAATGAGAAAATGAAGCACCGCTAGTCGCAACTACGGTACTAATACCTACTACCTAGTACCTACCTACCTATACCTTTCATGGTATACTATTTTGTTGGTAGTAGTTGTACTCACACATGAGCGTAAAATGTCTGTGAGAACGACATCGTTGTAGGGGAATTGAAAGCATCATTGTTTTCACCCTTTAACCGTACGAAAATATATTTAGCGAAACTTTTATTACTACCGAGTGAACCTTTTGAAAGGGAAAGAAACTGGATACGCGAGATTACCCCGCTTCCGCCTCTTTAATGATAATCTTTTTATTTTTTTTTCCTTTCCTTTTTTATTATTATTATTTTTTTTTAGTCGAGGTTATGATGTGTAGGTACCACGATCATGTACAAGGTCAAAAGGGACTATTAAAAGGGGTGGTCGTAGAAAATAATTTTTTCAAACTTTCCTACAGGTTATTCGAGATTTCAAAAAAAAATTCCGCAAATCTGTTCCCACGTTCTGCGATTTATCTGCAATTTTTTTTTGCTCGAACTACTATCATTATTTTACCCTTCGTTTGATACGAGTGGTATTTTGAAATGTTAAACGATGCCTATGGTGAGAATTTATTCAGCTTTCGCGACAATAAATAGACGCGGGGTATTTCGCGCAATACTTCGCGCCATCTTTGTCGGTCAACTTTTCCGATCTAAATTTACCGAGTATTTTTTTTTTTTTTTGAAACCGGTTATCTTGTAGAGAGTCTATTTTATGCGTTGTTACTTTTTTTTTTCAAATTTCGTTTTTTTTTTTTCAGTCTCATTCTCCGTTATACCCGTGTTTTCATTTCGTTAAAACAAGTTGGTAAGGCAGCCTAGCACTCGGGGTAGGAGTTTAGCGAGCCATTCCCACGAAAATTTCAGACATTGTAATTATTTTGCCAACGCTTCGCAAGTAAATGAACTTTTCTCAGAAACTTAAATATTATTATGTAACGTCTCGTTCGCTATAAATTGAGGGCGGTGGAAAAGGCGGTGTTGAGTGTTCGCAAAGAATTAACGTATCTTTCGTAGTACACGTATGTAAGTTCCTTGCTATACAAGTAATACATTGCTATACACGTATTCAGCGCGAAAATCTCACTCCACTCACTGTTATCCTCAAAACAACAACGAATGAAGCTACATTACGTGATATTAGTGATTTGCAAAATCCTTAATCACTTGATTATTTATAAATTAACATTTGATTGCCAATAGTTTGGAATCGTTCATTTATTCAATGATTTGAATTCATTATGCCCATAACAATATGTGTAAGAGAATAAAAATGTAGAAAAAAACCGTGTAGAAAATAAAGAATATGCCGTGAACCGGGCCCGGCTCCTTACCAAGTTTGGCTCGTGAGAGAGCCCGGATTACTATAATTATCAAATGGATAATATCAATTAATCAATTTATTGCGTAATTCAACAAAATAAAAATTTCTAAAGCTCTCTTAGCGAGTCCCAAGATACACGTAAAGCGCGAGCTTACAAAACTGTGCCGACAAAACAAATAAACGAAGAGATAACTGAGATTTGGAACGTAGACCAAAAACTATAAAGATACAAAAATAACATCTTGATAAAGTATTGAAATACTATGAACAGAAAGGAAAACTATTAAAAAAATTAGATTTAAAACAAGAATATTTAAAGGAAAAAATAAATAAAAATTTAACTAAATACCCATCAATTTTATAGGACTATTTCGAATTTTGTTCACCTTGACCTATAATTATGTATTTTTAATTTTTTTTTTTTTTTTTTTTTTTTTTTGTAAATTCTTAGCTAATTTAATTGTTTTAGAGATATTATTACAAAAAGCGGGTCCTATACATCCACTTTGCTTTATTAAAATATATTTTCAAGATTCGTGAGATTTAATGTTTTAAATAGTGATTCTGTTCTGTTCTTTCCTTTGCTTCAAACCCCAATGACGTTTCTTAACGCAGTTTTTTGTGCTTGTTTTACTTTTTTAATATGATTAAGGGTAAGGTAGCCCAAAGTCGACCAGTGCCCGAGCGCCCGAGTCGACGACCACCATTATCTCGGCTCCTATGGGCGACACCCAGTCGAAATTTTTTTTCTTCATATTCCTCCATCTCAGACAAAAAGTTTGAGACCAAAACGACCTCCGTGAAGTCAAAACTCGCGTAGAAAATTGAAAAAGAATAAATTTTAACTGCCAAAATTTTCTTTCAGTAGTTAGGTATTTGCTCATTCTGGAATTTTTTGTTAAAGGTTTTGGTGATGAAAATAGTCAAAAGTTTTGTTGGAAATCAACACATTCCATCAATTACGACGGAGAGTAAAAAAAAAAGTCGATCAAACTTGTTTTTCATGGGGCATTCTAATGTCGAACACTCTTGATACTGCATATTTGCGATGTTTTAAATTTATCAAGTTCAATTTTTGTAGAAATGGCAAAAAGAAAAAGAACTGCCAAGTCCAAAGGAAATGACAGTACTGCTAAAGCTAAGGAGAAAGTTCTTCATAGGTGGTGGGCCCACAAAATCTGCGATGAAGCAATCGAGGAATGTTCTACCCGCGAAAAATATTTATGTAAATATTGTTTAAACGCGTAAACTGTTTAAATTTGTAAGAAGATGACTGATTAAACTATTTTCGACGATTCGATGAGGTTATTTGTAATTACTTGATCATTTTCGGGTGTGGTCGACATTAGGACACGAAATTTTCAGAATCATTTTTCAAGTTGTTTTGGAAAAAAATTCTTACAAAATAGTTAAAATTTAAGGATGAGCCCAGAGCTTTTCAAATTTGTAGAGAAAGGATGTAGGTATCCATTAAGCCATCAATGAATTTTTTAACCTTTTTAATTTTGAAATTATGAAGCCCCCAAAAAAAGTGGTCGACTTTTGGCTAAATACCTTACCCTATATTCCAAATTCAAATAATAATTCGAATAATGCTTAATAATTGTACACCGTATCCAACTAATCTTATTACCTTTGAAATTAAAAAAATTTAATTTAAACGTCCCGACTTTGAATATAGATATTATATTATTATTAGGCATGTATTGAAATATTAAACTAATTTCTCACTAAATTTTTTAAATGTTTTCTTTGACTGAAAAAAAAAAAAAAAAAAAAAAAAGGTTTTAATAGAAGCGCAGACTGTGAGGGTACTAAGATCAGTTGGACACGATGTATATATTTATGTTTTATATTTGTGTAGAAAAGGATTACGCAAGATATTATAACATATTGATTTCACTCAATTTTTTTGTGGGGTTATATAGAGATAGACTATAATAAAATTATCGGAGTTTCATGTTACTTTGAATCTTAGCTCATCCTTATAGGTATCGTGCCTCATCAAATCAAATCAAATTAAATATTTATTAGCCCTTAATGTCCGGCGACTTCTGTCGCGTATGGACGGGCGATTATAATAATAATAATCAAATCAAATCAAATCAAATCAAATATTTATTAGCCCTTAATGTCCGGCGACTTCTGTCGCGTATGGACGGGCAATTATTATTATTACAATTTTTTTTTTTTTTTTTTTTTTTTTTTTTTTAAATATAATCACAGATATAAACATACATATATGGCTGGTGCGGCCTCAGTTACCCTAAGTGTCGATTGGTTCAGTTATATTATAGGTAGGACTTATGGTTAGCGGTAATTATTTCACCCATTTATATCTTCCCTTCCACCAAAGAAATTTTTAATTTTTGCTTGAATTTTTTTTTGTCATTTAACAACGCCTTTAGCTCTCTATCTTTTATATCATTAAATATTTTAGGACATCTATAACCTATTTGTATTTTTGAATGCTCCAACTCCCAGTTCGGAATTTGCGCTTCAATATTTCCCGCCCTTCTTGTTTTACCCTCATTAATTTTTACCCTGATTTTCCTTCTATTTGACTGCACATATTTCAATATTTCCCCTATATAAAGCATTTTGAGATTTACCCAGTCACTCTTCACTCCAGCCTCTCTACCTACACCCACTATACTTCTGATTACAGTATTTTTTAGTACCTGAAGGTGTTCGAGGTTATACTCACTAGTGCCCCCCCAGCATGCAATAGCATACCTTAATACAGGTTCGATAATAATAATAATAATAATAATAATAATAATAAATAATCAATTCAATTCAATTTAAATTTATTTTGGTGGAATAATTACAATTTATTCTATGGATACAGTGACCCCCCACCAGAGCGCGTAGTGCGTGCCGTGCAGTGGAGGGGGGGAGGGCATTATTATCATCATTTCAGTAAAGAACAAAAATCAAGTCAACTAAAGACAGCAGTAATGGTAACCGGTATAGTAAAATAGATATATACGTAAAAAAAATAAAATAAAATAATAAATAATAATAAAAATAAGAAGTATATAAATTAAGTAGATTACTATGAGTGGCGCTAAGAAGCAGCTAATAACTACTAGGTGAAGGGTAACAGACGCGGGCATAATACATATAGCCGAACAAATAATAAATAAAATCAAACAAAACGAAGGTAATAAACAAAAACAAAAATGAGAAACAATAGCAACAGAATACAAAGACTTGACAAATAAAAAAATAAATAAAATAAAATAGAGAAAACAAAACATGGAAAGCGGCGAAGAGAGCGGAGCATGAAAGTAGGAAGCTGAGTCGCTATGCCGGGGGCCCAAAACCACTATTTTTAAGGGAGTCCCTCAGGCGCCATCCAAGCCTCCTGAGCCTGCGTTCATTCCTCACATCGTGACTCAAGTTATTGAAGAGCACTACGCCACTTTATTGAAATTGATTCCAAGAGTGCGATGATAATTTAAAATTTGAAATTTATTCGGCGAAAAATTTTGTATAAAAGATGCGAATACCCGAGATAATAATAATTAACAATAGTAGACGTAGGTATTCAGTTTCGTTACCGATAAAACATCAATTCCCCATTTTTAACAAATAAGTAGGTATGTGTACATGTATGCGTGTTATTGCAACATCACTTTGAATTCAACCAAAAGTAAAAGTTTTTCTTTCATTATAGTGTAATGGTTCATACTCTTTCTATTGGACTGTGAATGTCTAAATATAACTAACATTTCTATCATGTTCTGTAAAGTGAAGCGTGGAGCGATTTTGGCGTAGAAGTGTGCGATCTTCTATTAGCCAGCTCAGTACTGAGTACATAGTACATATATAATACAGTATATCCTAATATCCTAATCATCGCCTATACAGCTATGTACTCGCATAATATGCTATACATATAAACATTATGTGAAAGGTAGCGAAACGACGACGTCATCATCGTCGCCGTGGTGCACAGAGCACAGTAGGTCACTGCGATTCTGCGCATATGAGCGAAGCTCATTATATGGAACAATGGATATATGGGAACAGGAAAAACGTCGAAGAATGGAACAGCACGTTAATTGAAGAAAGAGGTTATTATTTTACGTACGTATTACGAAATGCAAGTAAATAATGACTCGGCTTCGCTTGTCTCGAGACTCGATGCTCGATAAATAATGACAAGATGGACCATGAAGGAAGGAAAGTGAAGCGAAGCGAAGTGAAGTGAAGTGAAGTGATGTGAAGTGAGGTGAGGTGAGGTGAGGTGAGGTGATGCGATGTACATCTACATACATATTATGATACTACGTACATTACCGTCATACTGAACACCTTTCCTCTCCTCCTTCCTTTCCCACCTTTCTTCTTTCTATTTTTTTCACGCGTTCTTCTGTGTGCGTGAGTCGAACGCGTATATCTGACTGGTTCGTATCGGTACCTCCTCGTTATTACTTTTTCTTCTTTGGTAACAAATACGAAAAATTCGTGTCAAGGACGTTGAATACAACTCGGTTTTCTTATTTAGCGCGCATGCGTACCGACGTGAACATTGTTATATAACCGTTTGCGCGCCGCGTCACGCCGGTATCTGCAGATATCTGGTTTGTTTGTTTTGTTGTTGTAGCTTTTTTTTTTTTTTTTTTTTTTTATTTAATAACACGATCTTAATAGCAGAATACGCCGCATCAAAAAATATAGGTCGCGTAAATTATAAAAATCCAGATTTTGCCCAACATGAACGGGGCAGAACGAAAGTTATGTAATAGAAAAGTACCTACTTTAATCGCAGACGCGGCGTGGCGCGGCACGACGATCCAGCGTATTTTTTTGAGCCACATCGTTCGTCTACGTGAAGCTATCGCGTTTGTACTACACGGTAGCAAAGCAATACCTACACTACCTAGTACGCTGTATGTACTTAAGAATAAACCTAACTAGTATGCAGTACCTACACCTAATACTTAAATGACTACATCCTATTACGAGTATGCAGGTATACGCGCGTATACATTCATGTACGTAGATGTGCATACAATTTTCTTGGTCGAATAGCAGTTGGCTATTATACGTTGGCGTTAGCAAGTTTCGCGTTCGCACCCACCATGCTTGTATGTCCGTATGTCGTATTCAAATTGTTTAATTTCAGCATGACCTACATAATTATATTGGAAGGTATGGTAACTAGTGGGTATTAGCCGCTGAATACCTCTTCAGGTACCTTACATTTATAAGCTGAGTATGCGGGTACTGTTCGTTGTTCCTTGATTGAGAATTTGAGATCTTCGTGAAAAAATTATTTATTTCATCGCGAATGTACCAATGAAATGGACATTTAATTTTCTCAAAGTGAATTTGATTTCTTTTCTTGTTGCGAGAGTATAGTGAAATCTGCTCGCTTGTCATCGGCGTATATCATAATGTTATATTTTCTAGGTTTCCAAAATGAAATTTTGAACAGAAAAATCCTAGTAATTCGGTCTTGGACTAGTCAAGAATATTTTTATGAACCCGAAACTCGATCCAGCTCTGGTAAATATTCACAGAGATTTCCATTAATCACAGTCTTGACTGGTACATAACTACCTAATACCCACCTATTACAAAAAATATCATAAATGAATTAAAATGCTTATCGATATAGTGAGAAAGTTATGGGCTACGAAGACCAATATACTGCTTACTCGTCACGTATTGTTGTCGTGGTATGCGAAAATTCATGTATTTGCGTACGCACGTTTACGAATTAATTACTGTACTAAATTATAATACGACTATACATACATACATACATAGTTCCTAGTGAGTATAATACCTACAGTCCTACACACATACGCCTACGTTTGTGAAGCATCGGTAGGGAGGTCTTCATCAATCCGACAATCCATGAAGGCTAAAGAGGTCCTGAATTTTTTTTTAAATCAGTAACTATACAGGCGTTGAAGTATGGAACTCCCACCGTATTGCCTATAACGCGCCTTGAATTTTCAAGTTAGTGAATTCACCAAGTCTAGTGTGTTGCCATTAAGGGGTTAATGATTTATTTTTGAAGCCAATTTATTTGCTTCCAAAAATTGCCAGATATGCAGGTGTGAGTCTTGGAGTGCTAACTTGACGCACATTATACAGGCCTTTATATATGAGTGTGATTACGCAATAATATCGAATTGAAGTTAGTAGGACGCTAGGGCAAAATGAATTTGGGCCTCATGTAATTTTTTTTTACAAATTTCTGTAGCCACGAATGCTACGATTTCGATCGGCTTGTTAATGAGCCGGGTCCGGACCCTTTTAGAAGCCCAGGCCCCGAGGAAATTTGCCCCCTTGCCCCTCTTTATATAGTATATTTTACTCATTCCGTCATTTGTGCGCACATTCGCAGTAATCGCAACATCTTCCTTCTTCCTGTGAACTAGCTCTTTCACTTATTCACTGGTATCAGCCGGACCTAACTTCTTCATAGGCGGCAGGGTTCCTTGTTAAGGGGCGCTTGATGGGTTAACTTGCTGTTAGAAAAGAAGAAGAAGAAGATGAAGAAGGGAAAAAAAACACGAAAGAGAAAAACATAAAATAAAGGCAAGCATTTATAAACGAGCCGTGCCTTTACATTAATTTTAGTATACATACTCGTATATAAGATTCCAAGTGCTTTACCAATGCGTACGCCAAACGCTATAAATGATGTATAATATTGTACCTATACTATAGGTAGCTTGGCTATAAAGAAAGTTACGAAATTTATTCCGAAAAGAATTAACGCGCAGTTGCTAAAGGGACCCGCGATTCTTTTGTCTAGATAACACAACACACTGACGCTGCGCTGTATGTATTGTATGTACGTATGTAGATGTACTATAGTATATGTATGTATGTAACTATGTATATGCTGTACATAAGTATGTACTAGGGACGTAGGCAGTACGTATAGTGGACTAGTAGTACCCGAAGGCAGACGTAAGTATACCTATTCACCTAAACAAAGAGGAAAATAACAAATCAAGCGAAGCAAAGGTCACAGAGAAGAAGGAAGAAAACAGAAAAAAGGAAACCCATATAGGTAAGGTACTACCACCCTTTTCTTTGGTGACGAATGTGGTGGAATACCTAGTGGGTTAGCGTTATTTACGTTGAAGCGAAGTGAAGGGTGTATGAATGAAATGAAACGAGCGATAGATACGTACGTACGTATTTTCGAGGGCGATAACCTTTCACATCTCCACTCTCCATTCTCGAGTAACGTATGATAAAGACGTAATAAACTTCTAAGCATAGTAAAAATACAAACTGTACAGAATAATATGGCCGGATTTACATTACATTTTTACGAATCCGATATTTAGGTACGGTACGTGCGTACGTAGCTACGTACGTATATAGATGCTGGTGGCCCCATATGTACTATACGTACTCCTATGGTACATCCTAATGCATAATACGTATGTACGTATGGTTTCTATATTTTACATTGTACCTATAGATTCATGATAATCATATACCTACTATGTATTTACATCTTAGGCGGACCATGTGGTCCTGGGCTCCGCCATTTAGGACCCATTTAGTTCTCAATTTATGATTTTTGACAATATCATAACTTGATGCTTTAAATTAAATATTTAGAATTTTATAGACGTGGATTAAGTATGTACTCTCATAATATTGTTTTATTGTCAAAAAGAAAAGTAACCAGTTACGCCACATTACTGGAGCTGAGCTTTTATACTGGGTCGTGTTCACATTCGCAAATAATGTTGCTAAACTTTTCATGACTACTGGCCACACGCAATTCCAAGTCTGAAAACCCCCGGCCCTATCCCTTCCAAAACCGCTTAAGAAGTTGAATTTGGAACAAATTAAAAATTTCTTACCATACAATAATCATATGAACATATATTTCTCTAATTATAATTGCGCGAGGCTCCTCAAATTATCTTCATTGTTTTTTGATCCGCCATTTTGACCCAAATTCAAGAGGTTATATTAAGTACATTTTTACTAATTTGAGATCCCTCAAGTTTTACTCAAATTTTGATAATCTAATGCTATGTTCAAGTGGTTTCCAAAAAACTCACGTACCCTTCTTTAGCTCTTTAAATAAGACCGGGTCTCGTAACGTTTGTTCGGTACCTACCTTCCAGGATCTGACAAGGATAGTGGCATGAAATGCGAAGTTGGATATTTGCAGATGATGGCAAATAGGGTGACACGCAATGATTTGAAAACATCACTCTCTTCTGACCGCCCCTTCCCAAAGCAGGTAGGCTGTAACAGCTATCGTTTTCAAGTTGAAAACTCAGCTAAAAAAAATTGCAAATAAACGAAGTGTTATGGCGCTTAGCATCCTGGTATCAAATGTATTGTAAACGATTACGGGTTCGAAAAAATATAAATTCTAAAAAAAACAAAAAAAAAAAAACATATATTTCAACATCTCCATACGAAAATTTTCAGGAGGTTGCGAAGAATTAAAATTTTTGAAGGAAAATAAAAACGACAAATGTTTTAAACTTTTTCACTAATGAATTTTGAAAATAAATCACGCTATGTGTAGAAAGTAAATATACACGAACATTTTAAATTGAAAAACAACAACAACGATTTTTACTTTGAAAAAAATTGAAAATTCTCAACAGGAAATCCTAGAACGCTAATGAAAAATGAGGTGTGGTAGAAGAAGTAAGACTAAACTAAAAGAAATGCGAAGGTCTAGAATCGTTAATAGCCCCCCCCTCCACATTAGCCCAATTCGGCGCTGATCATGACTAACATCAATTCTTGCGGGGGGCAAAAAGTTCCTTACTATACGTCATACCACATCCCTAATAAGCAATTAAAAATAAATTTTAACAAGATTTCAGAACGTATGGGTAAGTAGTAAGTACTTCACGGTTTTTTAGCAAAATTAGTTTAAAAAAAAAAACATAATGTGAGGAAATTGAAATTTTTACAGTGTTTTAAAAATGCGCAGGCATTTGGACTGTGAGTAAAGTAGTTTATTTATTCATTTCTTTCTTTATTTTTTTTTATTAGTTTATTCATTTATTTATTTATTTCTTCGCGTTCTCGCGCAATAACATGAGTAGAAACGATCGAATCAAACCGTATTCGGAGGAAGGGTTGGGGTAGTTGGTTTCTCGAGCTGATTAGTTTTTGGACGTGATTGGACGTGAGTTGGCGTGAGGAGGCGTGTGTAAAGGTTTTCTGCTTCTCCTTATTCATTATTATGTGTATTGAAAATATTTACGTTGCCTAGCTAGCGAGGTCTATGCTCCAATTGAGACGATTCTGATACCATGTTGCAGCATTTCTTGCATAGAATACAAAAATGTGATCAATTTTTAAGAAGGTCCATCGAAAAGACCTTCCAAGCTCTATCGAAAAACGTACTCAAGACCTCCCTGCCAACCATTTACGCAAACACACCTAAAAGCTGGACACGTACTGGCCAGATGATTACAAATGGCCTGAAACGCAAAGATGCAAAGATTTTAAGACCTCGCTTTCCACCCCCACCCCCGCCCCTTCAAATCATGTAAGCTGTAATAGCTATTGTTGTTATTAGAAACTCCCTTAAAAATATAAGCAATACTTGTGTTCGGCCATATAAATATATTACATATCGTGACGTCAAGGTTGAAACGAATCCACCTAAAATTGGATTCGAATCCGAATCCACAAATCACTGCACCTATTTGCATTCGAATAGAATTCGAATAAATCTACGAATCCGAGTTCGAATCCACTTGTTGGATTCGTGGATTCGAATTCACGAATCTTCGAATCCACGAATCCATCATTTTCTCGGTGAAATGGTAAAAAAAAAGAGCAAAAAATGGCTTATACCTTGTAACTACCACTGTACTAAAGTTTCAATTTTAAAGACGATTAAAATAAACTCTGCAAAAAAAAATGAATTTTTTCCGAATATTTAATTGCTTGTTGCTTCAGTAAGTTCAATAAGTAATAATGATTTTTACAGTTGCTGTACTCGAACTTGATCTTCGACTACTTTTACTTTTTGAACTCATGCTTATACCAACAGATTCCGCGTCGTCGTTATCGTTAGGCCGGTTAAGCTCATCGTTTTTTGATGGCTGAGCCGGCTGAGGAATGAGATCAGGTTCAGAAGGTGGTGGAAGATCGTCGATCGATTCCTCCACAAGTTTACTATAATTATCCATTTAAGAAAATTTCACATTTCACCATTTAACTCAAGTAAAAATAGTAAAATAATTCGAAATTGAAATTTCAAAATTTTCTACATCCTATTCTTATTCCTATCCTATTCCCGCTCGCCTCTTTTTCTCTCTTTTTTTTTAAAATTTGACTTTCAATATAGAATTTTGTTTTCGAATATTCGAAATTTCAAATGAATGATTCGCAAAGCCAAAGATGATTTTTTAAAAAATAATAGTAACGCCAGTAACGGAAATAAAAACGAAACAATGAACGAATCCGTCGAATCCATCAAAACGATTCGAATCTGTTTATGAATCCGAACAGTTTTTTTGGATTCGAATCATAATGCGAATCCATTATCTTTTAGTGGATTCGAATCCATTTTTTCGAATACGAAAATGGATTCGAATCCTTTACAGCCTTGCGTGATGTGTACCGTTGTGGTGCTCGTTTCATTCTTCTTCATTAAAACTTAGCGCACGATGCTGAAATGCTCGGCGCGACGCTTTTCACGCTATCACAAGCTAGGTAACTAAGCGAAGCGTGTAGACTTCCTTTCAACCTATAATAGGTGCCCATAGTGCCCATTGCCCTTTCGGCAACTGGTACTTATACCATACACATACAGTGTGTACTTTATATATTATGCTAATACATACTTACCTACTGACGATAAGGGCAGCTTATGTGTATGCGCTAAATTCTGGTTATAATTTGTTCGCTCAACTCTATACGCTTCTACACTGCTAGCTTATTAAGGCTACCATCATCTAATGAAGTAATAATAAAATTGATAATGCGTTGATTACTCCTATCACTAGTATTATATTCGACGGTTTCTTTTTCCACAACTCTAACAGATTTGAAAATATGAGATTATGGGTGTGGGTATGAGTATATTGCATACGTAGATGTAGACAGTACAGTAGGTATGTATAACGCGTGAGCATGCGTGTTCCGCGAACTTGTTGTGTAATGAAATGAGGCGCGTGTCGTGCTGTCGTATTGCATCAGTTTGCGACACGTTGATAGGGAAATTGAATGGAATCTTTTTTTCTTTTTCGTATCGCTCGAATACATAGGTACTGTTTGGTGCCATGTCGCATCTGTATTCTTTTCTTTTTATTTCAAATATTAATTTTAATTAAGTGCGCATTCCGCTTATTCAATTTCTGGGGTTATTTTCATTTTTACAAACTAAAAAAATATGAATTTAAATTAAGGTACCCACTGAACTTGAAAAATAACTTCATATATGTATGGTTATTGGGAATGAATTTGAATCGTGCAATTGGAGAAAAAAAAATAAAGGTTGCCCAAAAGAGGAAAATAGGAAATTAAAAACTTCGAAGCAAGGTTGCGTGAAAATTGGTGCGATTAGTCGTGCGAATAAATATGCAGCCAATGGATAGCCTCAAAGACGAAGGCTCCTGTAGTGTTGTACAGGGTACTGCATGTACACGTAACTTCTGGCATTTGTATCGTCAAAGTCACACAGATTATTCATGTATCTAGATCAGCGGCGGATTTAAGATTTTGCCGCCTACAAACCAAGTATCACCTTCCGCCCCTAAGGCCCCGAGTTATAGGAGCGATAGCAAATGATTTTTACTGATTTCTACGTTTCTTAGTTTTCACCTCGCGACAGAACCAAGAATGGAAATTGAGGATGAAAAAAAATTTTCTTTTGCACTGCGTATTTTTTGTAAAAAAAAAGAAAAATAGTAGACCTATATTTATTTCATTATACATATCCATCTGTCTATCACTCAGTGACCTAAAATGTCAAAAATACAAAACATCTACTCATTTATAAAATTATTACGCAAGCAAAACAGAAGTAATTGAATTTTTTACATTACCTTTCTTCGACTTTTCACGGAGAGCTGTGTATACGCGCGGTTGGTGGGTTGTGCGGTGTACAGCGTATGCTACCAAAATATCTGCTATCCCAAATCACTCTAAATGTGCGGAATGTTTAGTGTAGGCCTACAGTTTTTTTTTCTTTCTTCTTCTTCTTCTTCTTCTTTCTTCCTTTCTTTTCTTCCTCTCTTTTTTCCCTTCCTTCAAAAAATGCCGCCCCTAAAATTTTGCCGCTCCAAACCATGGCTTGGTTTGGTTTGTAAGGAAATACACCGCTGATCTAGATCTACTACTACTCGTTGCGAGAAGAAATCACGGGCGTGCTCCCTTACGCATGTATTGCTGGCCACCGATTTTCCGATTGGCCCGGCGTTAAATGAGAATGTTATATGAAAATTAAAAGATTTTTTACTAAGGGTTACATACCAGAGCATTTATGAGTAATATTAAGGTACGTTATCAACTTCATAATAGGTAATATTGCATATACTTACCTAGTAACTTGCTCTATATTACCTACCTACGTTAGATATTCTCTGTGAAAATGGTTATAGAAAATGTAAGACTTCGATCTTTGTAATGAAAAGAGCGAAGGGTTGGCTAATACGCTTGAAAATAACCTAGAATGAAAAACATGTTCATTGTTGTATTCAGAGTACCCACATTGACATACCTAATATAAAACTAGCCTACCTTCCGCCCAACGATGTGTATGGAAGTTGCCGAACGTAGACTTCAATACCTCTTATCATTAATACGAGTAATAATGTAAATGAACAAAAAGTTATCGTAAAAAATAAGTTTTTTTTTATTAAATCGTTGATTTTTGTAACCCGAGAAGTGTTATCTGAGGGGCTTATAAAATGATAGGGGAACAGCGACGGGGACGGGGACGGGAACGGGGACGGTACTTGAAAAAAAAAATCAATCTTGAAACTTAGCGCAATACCTATGAAACGATATGTCACATCATGTCGATGCTGATTTTCTTGTATCTTTATTTCAAAATTTGACCATACCATTTACCTCTTATAAGGACGCTCATTTTTAAAATATCACCCAGAAAATATATTAAAATATTTAAAATTTTCAAAGTGTTGCCCAGCAAAATTTTCCAAGCTGTGAATGTCGAGGCATGCATTACTGAAATGTAAAAATCGTTCATGGGGGGGGGGGTTTGCACTAACGATGTGCTAACGATAGACTACTATAGTGTGACTATAGTGCTGACCACGAAACTTGAGACTTGTGATAAGCGCCATGCTGTCAGATTTAGCAGCGATAAGTAAGGTTATGAGAAGTTAGTGGCCATATATTTTTTGATGAATTATGTTGGAAAATATGCAAATACATTCGAATGCATGATCAGCTGATATGTTTTTCCGGAAATATGGCAACATAGTTGATCTTGGATGAAAAATTTTGTTGTTTGTTTACAAATTGTCTTCGCGTTCTCGTGCAATAACTTAAGCAAAGGTCAATCAATACCTAGATCGAAACTACAGCTGGAGGAAAGGTGGGAGTAGTGGAGGTCTGATGTTGATTAGTTTTTGCGCGTCATTGAACGTGAAGTGCCGCGAGGATGGGTGAATTGAGGTTCTTTGGTTTTTTCATGACAATTGATGAGTCAGGAAAAATTGAACAGAATGATGGAAAGGTAAAAGAAGGTTGGGGTAGAATGGTTTGAGAAAGTATTAGTTTTTAGAGGCGATCGCACATGAGTTGGTGTGATGTGACGTGACGTGAATTTATATTTTTCGATCGTAATCAAATATGAAATTCAAAATTTTACAGACGGGAAGGAATAGCCGCGCTTTATAAATGATAAAATTTCAAATTCATTAGAACGCGAGCTGGGTAAATGAAACGCGAGTTCACATTTTTTCCCTTTGCGGACTTCACTTTTCAAGAACTCAAGTAAAAGTCCACGGACTGAAAGCAAAGTTGACAGAAGGGTAGGCGAGTTGGCATCTACAGCTGATTGATTATTCTTTGGGGATGATTGCGAACGTGAGGAGGCGTGAGTTAAGGTTTGTCAAGAGATCGAAACCAAATTTGGAAGAATGGTGGGAGAAAGGGTGGGGGGAGGGAAGAGATGAAACTTCGGAACTGATTACTTTTTGTATACGTGATCGGTGGTGAGGTGGCATGAGGAGGCGTAAGGTTTTTTGCTTCTCGCATGATAGCAGGAAGGAATGGATGAGATTTATAGATGATAAGATTTCTAATTCATTGGAACGTGAGCTACTTTAATGAAACATGAGGTCGCGTTGGGGCGTGAGTCGAGGTCTTTTAGTTTGCGCATGATAAAGGGAATAGTAAAATGTTTTAGATCTTATTACTTATTCGAATAATAATTATATTTCAAATAGTGAAATCAGGTAAAGTCCGCTTTTTAAGATATTCTAGTATCTTCTGGTTTTTTTTTATTGTTTTTGTTCTTAGAAAACAATTTCTATTGTCTCGTGCCAGCTGAACATTTTGAAAAAATGTGTACAGTTTTCTGTAAAAGGAGGAAATTTCAATTTTTTACATCAAAAATAGCTTAAATAAGTAAAAACAAAAATAACCGCATCTATTTTACTTTTCTGTAAAAAACTGCATGCTTTCTGTGATCAATCTATTATAAATGAAAATGACTACGTCACTCACCATAGGGTGACACGGTGACTTTTCTGAAGCTTTTCTTCGCGCCCTGTACTTACACGCAATTTGTATTTTGTAAAACTTTGAACTATGTGTACATTATTTTATGGCTCAAGCCGAAAAATTAAAGAAGTCATCGAATAAAGTTGTATTATGCCCCTTTGTTTCGTTTGTTATTCTCAGTGAATGCTTCATCGCGTAATGTTTTCCCTTATGCCCATTGACATTTCGACAATATGGCCACTAATCAACCATCTCAATGACATTTTTGTGATTTTAATTCAGTACAGCGAAGTATTATTGTAGATTTTTTCTTTTACAATCACGTAATTACAGGTCATCAACTGATTTTTGTTTTTGTTATGCCCTCCGACAAAATGGCGTTTACCAGTACGTAAGCAAAGAAAAAGACAGTTTCGAAGAAAGAAAGTCGTACGCATAACATGGCGACGCAGCGGCAGTGTCAGCGAAAGAGGAACGACCGAAGAAAATATGTACGTACAGTATATTATGTACCATGTAATATAATGTAGCACTTGCTATGTAGTATGTACATACATCATAGGTATTAATACGTACCATCGTTCGTTTAGCAGAGAGGCATAAGCGGTAAAGGTGAGGTGTAACACATTTCGGCGCAAGCGCTATTTTTCGGAAAAGTTGCGGTTTACTTTAGCGAGCACGTAGACGTAGGTTATGCCTTGATGTGTGTGTGTGTGCGCGCGCGTTTTTTTTTTTCTAAACGGCGAGAAGATCAACCGAATTTAAATTGGTATAGGTCGTTTGAAAATACTCGACAACCTTGGCAGTAGTTTGTTTACGTTGTTACAAACTAAATTTAATACCTATCGGAGGTCGTGCATAATGTACGTACGAATACACGTACTTGCATTTTGGATGAAACATCGCACTGCTGTATTTTGTGCTAGATGCGGTAAATGCATACTGTAGACGTATACTTAGACCTACTATACGCATTACGCGGCGATGACTACATACGTGATGCACATTGTATCCATGATGTTTATGCACGCGTTATTCTCGCGTACAATTTAGCGCTGGAAGTCGCACTCGAGGCTCAAGTCAAGGAAGAGAGCATTAGGCATTAGTATCACTCGAATTCGACTACTCAATTTTGATAATGCGATACGACAGATAGGTGTACAGCTATCTATGATGTTGAAGATACTACAGGGGCCGATACACCATAGGTTATACTTTTAGGAACGCGCATCAACTTGTCTTTACAATATGGATGCGTTGGTTGCAGTTGGAAGTTGGCCGTGTGGCTGAAATTTGTCGCATTGATGGACGCACGTTTGTAATTAACCTCGTACGTATTAAATACGATATTTCGCAGATGATAATGGCACGTGTCTTACACTCACGTAAAATCGCGCGATGCTGGCGAAATGGTCAAGACCTATGCCCACGATGTGTGAAGACTGTTTTTATTAATCTTAAAAGCGCTAGGATCTCACTGAAAAGCGATGACCATAGTATGACGTTGCATGCCGAGGAGACGCAAAGCGTTCAATATGGTCTAAAAAATGGTAGGCGAAGGTTCTGCCACTCTGTATGCTCGCACCAGTACAAGGTTACACTCCAAGAGTGGTACTGTTCAATTGCTCAGCGTTAGCCCCAAAAAACATACGAGTGTTATGTATTAGACCCGCTGAACTCAAATTTTGGGCGTGTGAGGGCGGGGTGGACTCGCATTTCTCCTTTAGAATCATCTGTGGTGAAATTTAGGTTCGTGTGCCAAAGTCAAGGTAAACCCTGGTCTCGTGGAAGTAATGCTGCCGACAGTAGTTCTTGAAAAACCAGTGTTGCGTGTGTGGAGGAACTTCCTCGACGACGACGACGACGACGACAAAAAAGAAAAGGCTTGCGTCGATAATACAGCACGTGATACTTAGCTTGGGCATATCAAGTTCATTACAAGTCCGAGTTTACAGATGAACATTCGACTATGTGGTCTTTTATCTTTCTATCCTAAATCAGTTAACCCTTAAATGGCCCACTATAGTGAATTTCTCCAACTTGAGGTATTGTCCACTCTGGCAGCATTCGAGTCAGGCGGCGCGCTTTTTCGATGGTGACTCAGTGGACCTTTCTTGTATGGCGTGGCGTCAGTCACAAAAAAACTCCTCAGGTGAATGACCCACAGTTTCATGTCTGCAGGGAATCATTTTTGGGAGAGGTGTAAACAACCATTTCCATTTTACCACATTTTTTCTATCATCACCTGAATAATGTGGTTCTGCGTCATTAGCCTTTAAACTCTTTTCTAACTTATCTCATTATCTACCTGAATCGTCGCCTTTTTCATTAAAAAATTATTGGTTTGCTTTTCGAGGAATATAAAAATTTTTCACTTTTAGATTATGATTTTATTGAATGAATATTCAAGTTTACATCTATATTTAATATCAATGAGTCGAATTATTCTGTAGTGTTCATATATATCTATAACAATGCATTCAAAGCATTCATGAGTATTCTAAAATCTAAATCAAATATATAAATATTTTTCGAAATTCCAATTTTTTTCTATTAACTTTGAGAAATGATAGTAAATTAAGAAAATTTCTTTCAAATTTCAAGTGCTATTACTACTCCTCTCTTAAGAATTTTTTATATTTTTGCCCGCGGTGACTGCTTCTGTAATGTGCTCTCAACGCTTCTTCGGTTCTTTTGGTTTTGCAACAATGGCTGCACTTGAAAACGGTGGGTAAGTTTTTGTGCATGGTTTTGTAATGTTTCTTCCTCTTCTCCCAATTTGGGAAACCAATGTTTCTTCTAATACACTCCGGCTCCCAGCACTGGAATTTCTTGGCTTCCATTTTTAGCGCACTGGGGCCGGAGTGTACCTTCTTTGCCATAGATGATGTTGTTGCGTAATCCTAATTTTGTTTTCGTGGGATTCCTGGAAAATAGTTTGTTTCATTCTACGGAAATTTTGAAATGACATTGAATATTGGCATTCTCAGTGCTGAAAAATAACAAAAAGTATGACTGACCCTTCCTACTTTCCATGTTAGGAATGTGAAAATGAATACTTACTTGGTTTCTTGAATGCATCTATATTCAATTTTGGCAAAACAATTTTAGAATTTTCAGATCTCGAATTAAATAATATCAGGTAAAATTTTCATAATTTTTTTAATCTTTATGATGGATGTTGATGAGGAAAACAACAACTAATGTAGTACAATGTTATTAGATATTTACCATATTTCGTGATTGTAGCTTTTGGTTCGATATCAAGGAGAAATTTTTTTTTGAGCTTTCATTGTCATGAGAACTGGGCTATCCCGATTAATTGAAGAAGACACTCCAATGTGGTCTTCTATGGTGGCAGGTTGGTGGTCTTCTGTGGGGGCCAGCTGGTAGTCTTCTTCTGTGGTGGCAGGTTGGTGGTTTTCTGTGGGGGCCAGCTGGTGACCTGCTGAGGTAGGCTGGCGGTCATTTGTGGGAGCCAGCTGGTCGTCCTCGGCTGGGGTAGGCTGATCTGTAGAATTATTTTATCAACTTAGAGGGGTGGTTTTAGGTTCACCCAGGTCTGGGGGATGGGTGGCGTCAACATTTTCCTCCTCTAAACCTGGGTGATTCTGATGAGGCCCGACAAACTCACCTCGTTCTGGGACTGAAGAGACCTCTTCCCCTTGATTGCTTTCAGTAGGCCCTTGAAGAATAGCCGTGTTTATAGTCATTTCTTTTGAAGCTGTTAGATTTGGTAGAGCCTTGATGAATTCCGAAAGTTTTGATTGAGTGTTTTCTAAAATGATGATTTTTCATGTATAAATTTGAAAAAATTAATAGTTAGTTCAAAGTTGTTGGCAGAAAAATACTCACTTTTTCTCGGTACTATCAAGTGACGATCATCTCTCTTCAAAACTTCCTTCGCTCTCTTCAGTACCTGTCGACTGCTTTCCAATACATCGTTCTTCATAGCTGTAAATAATTATGTGAAATCAGGAAAAATGTCACCCAGGCAAAAATTATCAAGACAAATATATTTATACAACATGCCTTCACGGGTCAGCTGCTATTGATGAAAACATAGCGTTGCTTCGTCATTTTCATCCAACAACTTCTTATCACCAATATTAAGTGCTGCTACATGGGCATTAAGGTACTCCGCTTTGAACATACTTAGCAAAAAAAAAAAAAACAGATTATCTATAGAACCAAAGAAATAAAACATGAAGATGAAAGGATTTTACAATATAATCACGGGAGTCTCCAAAATACTTGACCACTACTTTCTCGTTATCCTTCGAATTTCTGGGCAATAAAAAGCGAAAACAATATCCTTCTCGCGGAATTCCATATCTGAAACAAAATTTCAAATATGTCCAAAATGATTTATATTCATCCATACCTATTAGACCCCCATCATCTTGCGCGCGTAAATGCCTTAGCAGCGCACATGTTTTTTTCAAACGCGCCAATTTTGTCATATCTGTTCCGGGCATGGCGCGAACATATGCGCGCGCTCGATTTTTCAATCTCGCGCATTCTGTCATCTCCATCATGCACATGAAACGAGCACATGCGTGAGCATGTTTTCTCGAACTCGCGCATTATAGAGCCCAGTGAAATGGTTGGTTAGTGAGGCTTGTAATTTCGTAATCTTAATTCGAAGCTATATTCAAATGATGAGAGCAGGATTTTATAATATATTTATAATTTTATTAGAGAAGAGTACTTCTCCTTTAGTGTTCACCACATGTATGCGGATTGTTTGAGAGAGTTTGCCGAGCAATCCGTGGCGTACTGGTATGATGGTAGTCTGTCGTGCGGAGGGTCTGGAGTTCCTTTTTTTTTTGTTGATTTTTTTTTTAATATTATTTTATTTTTATTCCTACAATTTTTACATTATTTTATTATCATTTCATTCCACCCTTCGAACCTTCAGACCAACTTGGAACTTTCAGACCTACGTTCCTTACCTCAAAGTTAGGTTTGGTTGGGTTTAATTTATTTATTATTTTTTCCACCGTTCGAACTTTCATACTTGGAACTTACGGACTTACGCTCCTTACCTCAAAGTTGGGTTTGGTTGGGTTTTATTTATTTATTATTTTTTCCACCCTTCCAACTTTCAGACTTGGAACTTTCAGCTTCTGCAAACAAACACGTATTATTACCTTCATTATTGCAAACGTACGGAAAAAATCCAGCTCTCATCATTTGGATATAGCCCTTTCTGTAATCTTATAATGCATTAGTTATGAAATTATAGATGCTCATGTGAGCCCGTTACGAATAAGTAAATAAATAAATAAGTATGTATAGCGAAACGCCTTTCAACGCTAGTGCATCAGAATCCGCTTCAATAAAATTCTTTAAGAAATCGACTGCTTTTTTTCTTGTTGTTGTTGTTGTTTTTTTTTTTTTAGCAAATTTTTGGGAAAATTTGCGAAGATCTGCTGATTTTAAAGATGAATTTTTTTCCCTGAAAATGATTTTGGTATTTTAATCGAACGATATTATTGCTTTTAAATTTAGGGAAGTTTTCACTATCACTAAATTAGATTGTACGTGTAACGTTATAGTCGTTATATGAAATTAATTTTTTACGTTTTTATAGGATATAGCATACTATAGCACTGGATAGGTTAAGCGAGTCAATTGTGACAAAATGATGAAACTAATATGTGACTATAGGTTGGTGATTTTAAAATGTTTTTCACTATAATATTCGAACGTTGTAATACGCCTTCTCCTCTACCGAAGAATTGTCTGTATTCGCCACTGCTAAACATTCATCATTTTATTCTCTCAAGATATATAATCATTTTGAAATAATTGTTATTAATACGTAGATCTACCTTCCTAGTATCTAGCCAGTAGCCAGCTAGCCTCCCAGCTTGTATCTACCTACCTCAGTACTTTCCTACCTAACTAGCTGACTACCTAGCTAGAGCTACCTAATGCTAATGGGGTAATAAAATTGTCGTAAGCTTACGAGAACGGTTTAAAAATAAAAATTAATTCGTTTCTAATGTATAATTATTATTGTTGTAACTTGTAAATACGGGCAATAATAACAGTTTATTAAATCGATGACATTGAGCCGGTTATAGCGTGTTATACGTAGAATCAAGGTCAAGTTCAACACACACGCACAACGGCGATAGCCAGCCACTGCAACGAACCCCTTCCTTTATTTTTCTAATTTATTGTCAATATTATTATTAATATTATGATTTTTTCTGTGTTTACCGTTCATTTATTTTTTTACCAGCTTGAGGGTTATTTAATTAGAAGAGAAACGGAGAATGGGGATCGATGTGCATACTGTATAGTGTACACGTATGCATTGGCAGTTCGCGCTTGCTCCATACGTACGTACTTATTACCACATAACGATAACGATTAGATCGGCTACTGTGTTAGTGTTACTGTAAGTGCATGCTAGCGCGTAGCTGAACGCCGCCGCGCCGCGTTCACCATATGACCTTGAGAATCAGCTGTTGTCGTTGTGGTCGACGTCGACGTTGCAATTGCAACTTGCATTTCAAGTTCAGCGCGCGTGCTTTTTTTTTTGCTGAGGGCAACAGCGTTCCCGTTTGACTTCGTAAATATCACTACTGCGGCCTGACGCTGACATGACGCGGTGAGACCATGAGGCGCGGCGCGTTAGCAGGTATATTTACACGCGCAGGTGTAGTGCAAGTCCTCCGAGTACCAATAACCCAACCCATGTGCGAAATGCGAATACGCAATCCGACAATTTTTTCATTATTTCACGCGTTCGCGGATAGCTTTACTTCCTCTTTAGCCATCGAAATCGTAATACAGTTCCAGTGTAGCCATAGCCATAGCCGTATACGCACATATACGTACGGGTATCACGTACATTTGGTGTGAGCTATTCGTATTATTGGTTATTCGTTATTTTTTTATGTTGACAATTTGTAGTTGATCGAAAAGAACTAGCTATTAGGTAGTTAGTTAGGTACTATTCGGTATCTATACTTGACGTACCCTGTGTATCTAGTAAAACTGGTATACTTGAATGGTACTCGTACGCATTGGCATTAATAACGACCATTGAAATACAGTATGTACTGTGCAACTGTACATACTGCATACTACATGTTGCATATCGATGCATGCTACCTGCTACTTGCCTTTTTTTTTTTTTTTTTTTTTTTTTTTTCTAATCCGTCTCTTAGCTGGCGCGGAGGATCTTCGGAACCGCCATTTGGTATTACTTCAGGGGCTCACTGGGTACATGGAATACCTACATCCTCAGCTGGGGATGGGCTCTTTTCTACCTCTTTTTGCATCTTTTTCTTGGGTGGGAGGAATCCGGCTCCTGCTGGTTACCCATGGAGGTTCCCAACAATGACGTTTGCGCATCTTTTTGCTCATGGCTCCATGGCTCGAGTTACATTATGGCATCCTGCTCCTTATTACGTCGCAGTGGCGCTTATCACCCAGTTTCCCTGAGGTTCGGCGTTCCTTCTCCTTCTTTTCTGTGGCTGGCTTTCTGCCTCTATCGCCCATTTCTTGGGCAGTGCCGTTTCTTCTCAGGGAGGCTGATTCTACCTGCCTAGTACCTATACAGCTTTAGTCTTTGACTATCATCATATAGCTATTTTTTTTTTTTTTAATCGAAAGCTGATAACATGTACTATTAGTAAAAAATCTGAAACTTCAAAAAAGTAGACCATAAAGACCCCAAAATTTGAGATAAATTTTGAAAATTCTGGTTTAAGAGGATGAAATTCTGGACATTTCGTTCGCTTATACTTATATTCTAAGACTTGAACTTTTTGAGATACCTATTATGATTCAAAGTTTCGTAACGCATGCTTTTTGTTTTATAGCGAAATAGCTCGAAAACTACGCATCCTATAGTGACGACCACGAAACTTGAGACTTGCATTTGTAAGCAAACAATGAAATTTTTCATTCAAGATCACCTATGTTGCCATATTTTCTGAACAATATATCAGCTGATCATGCATGCGAATCGTAGTTGATCTTGGTTTGGATGAAAAATTTCATTGTTTGTTTACATGGAAGACCGAATTGCGCTTCCATCATCAATTTCATTAAAAAATATATGGCCACTGACTTCCCATAACCTTACTAGAGTCCTATAATAAGACAAGTGGTGACATACGCCATTTTCTATCCTCTCAAAAAATGTAAACATTGGAGTAGATGGAGTTGTATGCAACTTTATAACTCGATTAACTTGATACATATCAATTTCTAAATTTTTTTTTAATTGTTCTTACGTTATTTTCCTCTGAAAAATTCAAAAATTATCATATAGTTTGTGCAACTCTTAGATTCTACATCTTTAATTATTTTACATAATGTTTGCATTAGTTTGCATACAAAATAGACTGGATAGAAAATGACGTATGTCACCACTCGTACTGGTTATAGGGCTTTAACCTTACTTGTCGCAGCTAAATCTGAC